>JASANG010001414.1:0-577500 GCA_030248215.1 Enoplolaimus lenunculus | reverse complement strand
GTAGTCTAGAATGTAAGCCTTCTCTTTCACAGACCCACCAGAAACCGGAACGACCCTAAAAGTAACATGGGCTGCATTCGGTATTTAATAAATTTTTCAAATCTCGGACTTGAATTGATTTGACTGTGACAGGACGCTTTTAATTAGGCTGAGAAAACTGCCTGGCTTAGCAAATCGACATACGTATCCGAACATGAACGTGATACATCTAACATCAATTTTGAGACATCGTCCAGAGAAAGAGTTGTAAACCTTAAGGAAGAAAATCGAATTAAAATCTTACGATGGGAAAATAGTGTACATGAAGAATAATCCAATTGGGACAAAACCCACTACTAGCAAAAATCGCATATCCTAAGTCGGAGATCCTATGAGGAAAATTTTATACGACACAATTATCTGATTTTTAGCTGAGCGATCATGCGATTGAAAAAGTGAAAAAATCACGACGATTGCTGGAAGATAAATTAAACAGCGACGAAAGTTAGTTGTTTTACATGTGATTATTTTCAAATGGATTTGATCGCCTTAGTTTGTACGATTTTCTTCCGTGTGATTTTCGTCCATTTATTTTGTTCCCTTAAGGTATACCATTTTTCCCGTTAGCACACTTCATCCCACCATCCGATTTTGTTTCTTAAGGTATACCGTTCTTGCACTCTAAGATTTCTCAAAATTGGTATTACTGTAGTGACCCGAATAAGAGGGGGTAATAAGAGGGTGTCCCCATTTTGAGTCTCATATCAATACGGGTCTGTATCCCTAATAAGAGTCCGTAAGTGGATAGGGTCCCTAAACCTTAAGTAGAGTCCATAAATTTTACTTATCTCATATTGTAGTGCATAAATGACTCCAGCACCAAATACAGTTACGTTCGAAACTTTAAAGCATACTTAGTTTTGAAAGCACATTCCTAAGTATAACCTTGTATTATCGCTCAAGCTATTGACAGAAGACAAATAAACGTTTAATTCAACGGATAGTTGCAGTACCGGATATGTATCAGTACCGAAGGGCGGCGGAGCGTGGGTTAAAAATAAATAACAGTTCGTAACCGAATAACAGGATAAACATCCTCTGGAGAGGCCAAATAAATATCAGCTCCCCTCTTATTCGGGTCACTACAGTACACCGTCACGTTTATTTTCGAACAGGTATACCGGTTAGCTAGTCTAACTCTTATTAAATCTAGTATAAACCGTTTTGCCAACACTAGTATTCATTAGAATAATAAAATTATATTATATTATTTTTATTTAAAAAGACTGGTATATTTTTTTGAATTTAATATTTATATTTTTATTTTTTTGGTTTTTTTTTTTTAATTTTTTTTATTAGGACTTTCCACAATATTCACTAATTATACAGTAGAAGCAATGTAATTTTACATTAAAGGTTTTTGATTGCGAGGAATCATCGTACTTTCACTAAAACCGATAATTGAGCAGTTAGCTAATACATATTTGCACATTAGCATGGTTAGGAGCCTTAATTAGGGCTTTTTCAATCTTTCACTATTTATTAAAGTTATACTGAATGCAATATTGTAAGGGGTTTTTTGGGGGGGGAATTTGATTTAATTGTTTACAAACATCCAAACCCGATAATTGAATCTTTATCTAATAGCATTAATTTGCATATTAGAACACAAACGTTTTTTTCTGGTTTTGTGTTTTTGTGGAAGAATCTGAATAAGATTGTTTACAAGCCTCCAAAACCATAATGAATAGTTACCTAATAAATATTTGCATATTAGCAGAATTGAAAAAACAAGGTTAGGACTTTTTAAATGTTTACCACAAAATTATGCTGAAGGGTTGTTGGTGCGAATATATAAGAATTCAAAACATCCAAATCTTCATGAGTCAGCAAATTGTAAGTTGTTATTACAGGTGACAAATTGAGTCCGAACTTGCAAATTTCAAATGCCATTGAACGTGGTTTGTTTTTATTAATGTTTCGATTATTTTGATTCGCTGAATTCTACGTTGAAAGTTACCACACTTATTTTTATTGGTTACTAAATAACCAATGAGTGATCGCATTTCAACATTTTTTCAGAAGTTTATGGCGTCAATACTGGTTTTGGCAACTTTGCAGAAGTTGTTATTCCAAAGCAACAACAGAAGTAAAAGTTTCCTTTTATTACCGGTTAATATTCTGTAAAACTTTATTTTATTAAAATATGAAATTTATATATTTCGTTTAGGTTGCGCTATACTTGTACGTACGGCACCGTCCGTCACCATACGTTTATAGCGTAACCCTAACGATAAAATATTGCGAGAAACGGTTTATAAATCTGTACCGGTTCATACACTGCAAAAAATGGGGAGTCAAATTGACTCTCTCGGAAATAGGCTTTTCCTGACTACACAACTGAGTCAAACTTCGACTTCGCCGAAGTCAACTTGGACTCACTGAGCAATTCAGTGAATCGAATTTAAAAGCCTATTTCCGAGAGAGTCAATTTGACTCCCCATTTTTTTACAGTGCATTCAATAACGAAACCTGTTTACTCCACACCACATTTATAGACTGATGTGGTATGGGAACTTTTTTCCGGTGGAACCAGTAGCCTGTCACCTCCGGACCCCCTTGAAATTTCAACGGACCATATAGCAATATGGAGTGCTGTCGACTTTCAAATGCCCTACCGTAAGCAGCTTTAGAATTGAATTAAACAAGTATACCGTATTAATGAGCTAAACGTATTATGCAGGGCAACTCATGATTTTTGAGGTTGTATACAAAAAATAATACTGTAAATAATTTGAAGTTTATATATTCTGCCCTCAATTTGAAGTATGGATATTGCGTCAATATTTACAGGTTCGGAGCAGATGCCCACCATAACCCCCTTTCGAGGGGGCACCCCAAAAACAGACCTTCACCATAACAAGATTTAAACAAATAATTTGAAAACTATTTTGATCATTGCAAGGGACCTTGACCCCGGAATTTTGGAGGCCCAACCTTAGTCTGCTCCGGCACTGATTATTTAAGGTACATATATTACATTGCAGATTCTTACACTGACCACAAATGCTCTATTGTGTAGCACATTCTGGAGAAATAAAAAATCACTTATCATGTATGATAACACATTTTAAAAATAGAACTAAATGATAGTTAGCCATGTAAATTTGAGTTAGTTTTATTTTAGAAAACTTCAATTGAATCTGATCCGATCCCATGCCGTTGGTAAGTAATCTATTTTTTGCATACACTTAAAGTTTTTTTAATATCTTACGAAACATTTCCCCGAATGCGTCGCTGTCTACATAATTATATTATAAATCATAGCTAAATTAGCATTAATTTAAACATAAATTCGATGATAAACAGCTAAATAAACGCGCTCATTCTTTCGTTTTTGTTTCAGGAGTCGGTCCACCTCTTCCGCCACATCAGGCTCGAATGCTGCTCGCGCTGCGAATTAATGTACTTGCAAAAGGACACAGTGGCATTTCGGTTGAAGTTTTGCAACAATTAATTGACGCGTTTAACGGTAACAATTTTAAATCAAAACCGTTTTTGCGGCGACCATCGCCGGTGGATTAGCGTCCCGATGGGGCCGGTTAAAATTTGATCCGGTGACAAAATACAAAAATCGTATGTTTTAGGGTTTCTAGCGGCTGCGCGCGGTTAATCTAGAAAATGAGACAAGCTTATCGCTCGGCTTCGCCCTTGGATGTTTATTCATTCGTCGATTGTTGTTTTATTGTTCTAAAGTGATTACGGGTGGGCTGGCTAATACTAAAATACCACGGATTATTTTTATTGCCAGCATAGCGCTTATGACAATACATTGCGTGTATGTTTATAATACAAAGTTTTATCTTGTTTCACTGTTTTAGCATACTGCGTTTCATGGGTCCCGGAACAAGGCACCGTCGGATGTTCTGGCGATTTATGTCCGTTGGCTCATTTGGCACTCGGACTAATGGGCGAAGGCAAAATGTGGAGTCCTGAAACTGGCTGGGCTCAAGCGTCCGAGGTTAGTTGCGTACATTGTGAGCAATTTTGTTTTTTGTCTTATATTAATATACTGGTGCATGTGTCCTTTTTCTGTAGACAGCAGTACAGTAAGTTTAGGGTATAGCCAACCAAACCATTCTGCTGACGTTTAAGCCAGCGTAAGGCCCTGGAATAAACTTAACCTAAAGTTACAACCTGAACCTAAAAGTCATACATTGACCGTGAGTGTTTTGTTTTATTTTATATTTCAGGTTCTAGAAAAACATTCGCTCAAACCCATCGTATTACACTTCAAAGAAGGGATATGCTTAATTAACGGAACTCAAATGATCACAACTCTTGGTGTTGAAGGTATATTGAACCTGAGCCTATGCGATAAACTCAAAAGCTAAATGTCGATGTTAAAACACGTAGGCTTTGAATATTTTTAGGTTTTTAAATTGTATTTCCAATGGATTTTCGCCATTTAAATATAAAGTTTTTTTAAATCTTTCCTGTTTTTAATCTGTAATCATAAAAAATAGCATTTTGTGAAACGAGTCAAGGTTAACACAGCGCTGGAACATTTTCTATTTGAATAACAGCAGCAAAAAATGGACAGTACAAAGCGGTTGTGGGTCGTGCTATACTTGTCGTGGTGTGCCGTTTGGAGTCATAGGTTAAAATTGAGTTTCAGTACCGCTCGGCATTTGTGCAATGTGACCTCAGAGAACAAGGGGGAGGGGCATATGTGGCTCCCGGATATGATCGCCCGTTCATGTAAAACGGTATATTTTTGGTTATATAGTGTTACTATAATCAAGAGTGGGTGATCACTCTTTACAACAAGAGTGTGCTACTGGGTACATTCTGTGTTTTAAACAATGTACCAGCAAAGCAAGAGATTAACATAGTATGCTTCAGTACACCTACCCCTCCTCATTTAAGAGGGGGGTCAACTGTATCACAGTAAAGATGTTTGTATGCGTAAATAACGTTTCTAAACCTGCATACACACTCCTCCTAAACAAAGGGGTGGGGGGTAGGCCAAAAACGCAACGCGTGCCTTGTACATTCTTTAATATACGCAGAATGTACCCAGTTGCACACTCTTGTTATAAAGAGTGATGATCCACTCTTGCTATAATTAATATATACTTATAGCAACGTTAAAAGCGCGTGCAACTGCACTTCAAGCCGACGTTGTTGGTGCGTTGACGTTGGAAGTAGCGAAGGGAAATAAAAAAGCATTTTTGCCGGGTAATTTAAAGTGAAGTTATTTCTAAATAATACTTGGTTACGCGTGTTTGTTTAAATTTTAAAAGTATAATTCTTTCTCAAATATAAGTGGTTAAAAATGAAATGGAAGGTACGGAAATAAAGCAGTGTGCATAAACATAATAATAATAATAATAATAATAATAATAATAAGAATTGTAATAATAATAATAATAATAATAATAATATTAATAATAATATTAATAATAATAATAATAATAATAACAATAATAAATATTTGATAGACTTTTAAATTTCTGATATATATTCAAGCACTTTTTATTGACCCTATCGGCGAACATCACAATGATTGGTTGTGAAGTTTTGAAATTTGTAAACCACTTAACTATTAAAGGAAAAAGTATTTGAGTTTAAAAAATGATTCGCTTTGCCATCTCATACTTGTAAGCTTGAACCTTGGCTTTTTGGCTTTCGCTTTTGTCGTCTTTCAAGTCTACTAACGTATTTCAGATATTCATCAGTTGAGGCCTCACAGCGGTCAGATTGCAGTCGCACGTCGTATACGAAACCTCCTACCGTGTCAACTTCGTCAACCGTCGACATTAGCTCGTAAGCATTAGAGTGATGCTTATACTTGTGTGTTGCCGTCCGTCGACTCCTGTCACCGTTGCTTATTGGGTGATATCGTACACGAGCAATTCGCGTACACCATACGGAGACGGTCGGGGCTGGATGACTCTAAAAGTTGTAGAAAAATATAGCACCACCCTAAGACGTTTACTGTGACTATACCTACTGGTATATGCTTTAAATTTAGAATTGGCCGCGGGGTCTCACTCGCTGAATCGTTTAGTATTGGGTTCCGCAAATGTGTTGGGAGCCACATGATAGCAGCCACAGATTAGCCCAGACCCAGCTGTCAAGCATTCTGTTCTCGTCCCCGAGAAAGGTTACATTGTAATGTTGGACACAATTTGAGGAATGCAAAAATGTAAATGTCATTTTTGTTTTTCAGGATTGCAACAATTGTGTATTATTATTTATTATTATTAATATTATTATTATTATTTATTATTATTTATTATTGTTATTATTTATTATAATTATTATTATTATTATTATTATTATTATTATTATTATTATTATTATGGTCCGTGTATAGAATAGGGCCGGAACAGTAGTATAAGCATATTAATTCCTAAGCCTAGGCCTAAGCAGAAAGTTAGTCTAAAGTTTAAGCTACCTCTATTACAGCCCCGAAGGGAACCGTTCTGGCCCTATTCTGTACATGTGTCATTATTATTATTATTATTATTATTATTATTATTATTATTATTATTATTATTATTATTATTATTATTATCTTTTCGGTTCTAGAAGCGAACAAAAAGCAACGACCAGTACAAGATCCGTACGTGTTAAGATGTATTCCGCAAGTCCATGGCATTGTTCATGATACTATTGAATTTACTTACAATATACTTGGCACAGAGATTAACAGCGCTACTGATAACCCGGTATGTGTAAAATAATTGTTTATATCGCCGACTTTATTTTCAAGGCAGGATAATATGTTTAAATTAGCGTTAAAAAGCCCGATCTTGAGTATAAAACGAGAGCATTGCGTTAACCTTTTTCCATAAGAATGTTTTCTATTTTTTGCTGAAATATAATTCCAAATTTATATTCGAAGTTCCTCAGCTGGAAAGCTCTTACCATTGTCAACCCAGTCGCTACTTGACCCTCACTCTGACCCGTAGTCATGCGCGAGGGCTACGGGGCTCAGCCATCCTGAAAGAATTTTGCCCCTGCTAGAAAATTTTCAACCTTGCTTGTAAGTCATCGAAAACCCTTGTATGCCCCGCCTCAAAAATGTTCAGCCCCCACCTATCAAGGAGACCTGGCTACGGGTCTTCCCTTGCTCTAATGAATTATTGAGGGTCGTATTTATGAAGCATTACAGCTGAAGGATTACATTTACCGAATTGTTGTTTGAAGCCTTTTAGCAGTATTAGTAGAGTAGAATTTGATAATCTAAAATTATGTTTATTTTCTAGCTGGTACTATGGGATAAAGGCAAAGTTGTGTCGTGCGGAAATTTTCATGGAGAATATCCGTCTAAGGTAAATTAATTTTTGAGATAATGGAAGACAGCGCGAAACAAAAAGACAAAAAAATGAAACGGAAACTTTTGAACGGATTGCGATTCTGAGCCACTCGCAAAAGCTTTAGTTTTAATGTCATTTTTAGTGGTTGATTTGTCGTCTAATAAGGAAGTGGAGTGTTATTGAGGTTTTTAATTGTTTTGCTTAGTAAATCGCAATGAGTTATCAAGTATTTGACGACGGCATGCTTGCTGTAGCTGCATCGATTCTTCTGAATTAAAGTTTATTGGCCTCATTATGTTTCGTTTTACTAAATCGGTTAATGCATTTTTGTCGCATTTTTGCAAATTTCTAAAAGGAAAAGTTAGGGTTGCGCTATCCTTTTTGTTGACGTCCGGCGCCGTCCGTCACCCGTCCGGCGCCGTTCGCCACCGGTCATCACCCGTACGGCGCCGTCCGTCACTATATGGCATCATACGTGTGTCATTTGCGTACGATAAATCACGGTGACGGACAGCGCTGTATGATGAGTATATCGCCACCCTAAGGCTGTATGTTCATGGTTTAAACATTTGTTTTGTAATAAGTCTTACAGTTTTTAATGCGCATAAACGTGCGCGTCACTTACATTTTTGTATACCGGTATAAATATAAATATACATATAAATACCAGGGTGCTACCGGATATCCGGTCTCCGGCAAAAAATCAACATCCGTATCCGCTCAGGTATTTGAACTTCGTAAAACTTTTTTTTCAACTGATTTTAGCAAAATTTATTAATGGTCAAAAATTTGTTTTATTTAGGCACTGGATTATTTGGCGATTGCTGTTAGCGAATTGGCTCAAATCAGCGAAAGAAGAATCGAGCGCCTTGTGAATCCTGGTATGTTCAGCTTATGCCTAACATTCGAGCGAGTCAAATTAGGTTTGCGGTTGAGTTTTATGAAAGCCTAAAGTTCAGCGTATCGAGTTCAATGCAATATGGTTCTCACGTTTAGTCTATACTTACAATGAAGTGAATGTTTTGGTTTTTAAACTAATTAATGTTCTTAATTCGCTATTCACATTTGCTCTGTGAAGTGTGAATTCAACTACACAAGCTAAAGTTATTATTTTTGTGATTAGCCAGCGTTAACATAAATGAGTATGAATATTAAAAACGGCATAACCTGTAAGCTTTGTCTTGTAAGTAAGCCCGTATTATCAAATGTGTGTAGAAACCTATTACCAGTTGGTGATGGGTCTTGTAACTTTCGACCCACAAAATGGTGAGGTTTGAAATTCAGCATATTTGTTGTATTCGATTTTACTCTAACTTCTGTGCAAATTTTGAGGTCCAGTTCGTTAGATTGAAAACCTATTACTAACTAATGATAGGTGCTATATAAACTTGAGAATATGCGCCGTAATCTCACAAAAAGTAGTATCCAATGAAATTGTGATATTTTCAGAAACTAAATTTACTAAAATTGTAATGTTTTCGATATCGTAGGACTCCGTAACTTATTGGTCAGTGTTCCGGAGTGAGTTGGCCAATGTGGATAGTATTTGTTTCTAGCACTCAGCAATGGATTGCCAGCGTTTCTGATCAAAGAAGGAGGATTGAACTCTGGTTTTATGATGATGCAAGTTACAGCTGCTTCACTGGGTACGATGACATACTAATCACGGTTTGGAGCTTATGGGACTGTTCAAAAAAATTTTCTCCTGTGAAATCGCTATAATTTACGACATTATTTACCAGTTGAAAAATTGGACATTAGCGTTTTATGCAATTTCCACAATATTATGCGTGCACCAGGTGGCTTTTGAGGTGGTTTATTTGCTGCACACTGAAATTTTTATGGCTTCAGTGTGTTGCGAACTACGCCCTCAAAAGTCAGCTGAAGTACGTATAATATTGTGTATAGTATTTGCTCCTATATTGCACATCTTTGATGTTTATAAAGTTCGTGTTGTTGTAGTTTCCTACTCATTTTAAGACCAACCTTTCAGAGGAGATTTTAAAATTAAACGTGCAATAACTGTAGTACTTTATATTTTTAGTGTCAGAAAACAAAGTATTATGCCATCCAGCGAGCGCTGATAATATTACCACAAGTGCGAGTCAAGAAGATCACGTTGCTATGGGCGGATTTTCAGCACGCAAAGCACTTCAAGTCGTGCGAAATGTACAAAAAGGTAAAATTAAATACTGCTAAACTACAAGTTGAACTTAACCTTATGATTGCTCATAATTGTAGACTCAAGCCTAAACCTGATATTTATTACCACTTCGATCATTTTACTTAGTCCGAGCTTCTAAATTGTTAAATTTAAAGTTTATGTTGGCTTAGCAATCGCGAAATTCAGTCTATTACTTATTTCATAGGCCGCCGCATTATAATAAACAGACACAGAGGTAACTCTGTAGATCTTCAGTGTTATTCTGTGCTTACCGTAACTGCAGCAAAATGGTCCTGAGCTCATGTTTATTACAGCGGTCTGTTCACTGGGGGTGAATGTGATTGACGATTCAGGGACTGTTTAGACTTAGGCTTATGTTTAGGTTTACGCTTACCAGGCAGGCTTTCATCGTTAACATTGGCCTGTTAATTAACTTAAAATTGATTGAATTTTACAGTAATCGCAATCGAGTTGTTAGCTGCGTGTCAAGCTATGGAATTTTTCAAACCGCTAACGACAACGGAACCGTTGCAAAAAGTCTACGAAATGGTTAGAACTGTCTCGCAGTAAGTGTATCTTTTACTGGCGTTCAGAATTTAGTTTTACCTTTACCAAAGACTTCATTATGATGCTACGAGAAGAAAAGTATACAACTTGGTATTGTTGATGGCGTAAATATTTTGTGCAAATGAAAAATGTTGGTTACGTTGCAGCTTTAAAGCATGTTTTCTTTATATATACTCTTGTGCCTTGATTTGGACATTTGCTGGGTTGCGACTGAGTGGGGACTTCCCCTTCGGTTTACAACTGGGAGGAAAATCTTCACTGAGGGGTGATATTTGTTATCGGCAAAATTACAGGTTTAAAAGAAAAATTCCATTTAGTCATGCCTGAACGCTCGTATATAACATGTAAACAAACATTACACGGTAATGTGTTAAATTTTAACTGAAATCTTATACAAAACAAGTGTGGTTGACGTCCAAAAAAGACTAAAAATATATACTTAAACTGGGTCAAAATCTCAAGTGGGGGCTTGAGCGGGAGAGTGAGGAAATCGGGTTTGAGGGGGCTTTGGCCGAGTGGCTGAATTTACCCTGTCTCAACAGTAGCGAACTCCCAGATGATAACATGGGAATTGCTGTAAATTGGGCTGGGTCATTTTTGTTTCCATAATGATTCATGTTTGCTTCATTACTGTGAAGACCACATTTGATAACATGGGAATTGCTGTAAATTGGGCTGGGTCATTTTTGTTTCCATAATGATTCATGTTTGCTTCATTACTGTGAAGACCACATTTGATAACATGGGAATTGCTGTAAATTGGGCTGGGTCATTTTTGTTTCCATAATGATTCATGTTTGCTTCATTACTGTGAAGACCACATTTGATAACATGGGAATTGCTGTAAATTGGGCTGGGTCATTTTTGTTTCCATAATGATTCATGTTTGCTTCATTTTTGTGAAGACCACATTTGATAACCTGGGAATTGCTGTAAATTGGGCTGGGTCATTTTTGTTTCCTTAATGATTCATGTTTGCTTCATTACTGTGAAGACCACATTTGATAACATTGGT
This sequence comes from Enoplolaimus lenunculus, assembly GCA_030248215.1. NCBI lineage: Eukaryota > Metazoa > Nematoda > Enoplea > Enoplida > Thoracostomopsidae > Enoplolaimus > Enoplolaimus lenunculus. Next base: position 566,447 of record JASANG010001414.1, on the reverse strand, counting down.
ATTGCTGTAAATTGGGCTGGGTCATTTTTGTTTCAATATTGTTTCATGATTGATTCATTTCAGTTAAGACCACATTTGATAACATGGGAATTGCTGTAAATTGGGCTGGGTCATTTTTGTTTCCATAATGATTCATGTTTGCTTCATTACTGTGAAGACCACATTTGATAACATGGGAATTGCTGTAAATTGGGCTGGGTCATTTTTGTTTCCATAATGATTCATGTTTGCTTCATTACTGTGAAGACCACATTTGATAACATGGGAATTGCTGTAAATTGGGCTGGGTCATTTTTGTTTCCATAATGATTCATGTTTGCTTCATTACTGTGAAGACCACATTTGATAACATGGGAATTGCTGTAAATTGGGCTGGGTCATTTTTGTTTCCATAATGATTCATGTTTGCTTCATTACTGTGAAGACCACATTTGATAACATGGGAATTGCTGTAAATTGGGCTGGGTCATTTTTGTTTCCATAATGATTTGCGGGGGGGATGAAGATCATGTTTGCTTCATTACTGTGAAGACCACATTTGATAACATGGGAATTGCTGTAAATTGGGCTGGGTCATTTTTGTTTCCATAATGATTCATGTTTGCTTCATTACTGTGAAGACCACATTTGATAACATGGGAATTGCTGTAAATTGGGCTGGGTCATTTTTGTTTCCATAATGATTCATGTTTGCTTCATTACTGTGAAGACCACATTTGATAACATGGGAATTGCTGTAAATTGGGCTGGGTCATTTTTGTTTCCATAATGATTCATGTTTGCTTCATTACTGTGAAGACCACATTTGATAACATGGGAATTGCTGTAAATTGGGCTGGGTCATTTTTGTTTCCATAATGATTCATGTTTGCTTCATTACTGTGAAGACCACATTTGATAACATGGGAATTGCTGTAAATTGGGCTGGGTCATTTTTGTTTCCATAATGATTCATGTTTGCTTCATTACTGTGAAGACCACATTTGATAACATGGGAATTGCTGTAAATTGGGCTGGGTCATTTTTGTTTCCATAATGATTCATGTTTGCTTCATTACTGTGAAGACCACATTTGATAACATGGGAATTGCTGTAAATTGGGCTGGGTCATTTTTGTTTCCATAATGATTCATGTTTGCTTCATTACTGTGAGAGACCACATTTGATAACATGGGAATTGCTGTAAATTGGGCTGGGTCATTTTTGTTTCCATAATGATTCATGTTTGGGGCTTCATTACTGTGAAGACCACATTTGATAACATGGGAATTGCTGTTTTAAATTGGGCTGGGTCATTTTTGTTTCCATAATGATTCATGTTTGCTTCATTACTGTGAAGACCACATTTGATAACATGGGAATTGCTGTAAATTGGGCTGGGTCATTTTTGTTTCCATAATGATTCATGTTTGCTTCATTACTGTGAAGACCACATTTGATAAAAAGGGAATTGCTGTAAATTGGGCTGGGTCATTTTTGTTTCCATACTGATTAATTCGGGCTTCATTACTGTGAAGACCACATTTGATAACATGGGAATTGCTGTAAATTGGGCTGGGTCATTTTTGTTTCCATAATGATTCATGTTTGCTTCATTACTGTGAAGACCACATTTATAACATGGAATTGCTGTAAATTGGGCGGGTCATTTTTGTTCCATAATGATTCATGTTTGCTTCATTATTGTGAAGACCACATTTAATTTTTTATTTTTAGACCACTCGACGAAGATCGATGCATGGCAGGTGACATTGAAGCTGTTGCCAAGTTGATCGAAAGAGGAAAGGTAAGAATTGTACTTGATTTTAAGTTTAAATAGAACAAAAATGCCCTATTTTTAGTTTTAAATATAATAAATCTTTGACTAAGTATCTTTTACATCACTAAATGTTGTGGGATTCATATAAGGAATGCAGCCAAAAATCGACCAGTATATCCCATGTATTCATAAAAATTCGTTTAAAGATGCGCTTGCATTTATTTGTTGGGGTCATGTGAAATATTAGAACCTGCCCACTGGGAGACAGGGTGACATTGGAACTGGGAGATTGGAAGAATTGCAGGGTGTAAAGCGAACAGTAAAAATAATGTAAACAGATCGCGTTCAAAATAACGGAAACGAAAAACGGATATTTTCGTATAAAATTTTTAAAGTTTTATTTCGCCAATACATGAGGTAATGCAAGAATATTCGCTGGGTTTTCTAAAATTTGACTGAAAACTTGCGGCTGGATGTCGAATTTGTAAACAGTTGGTTGACTTTTGTTATTTGTTGGTCAAATCAAATATAATTGCAGCATAGCTGAATTGAAAAATTGAATGATTTTTTGGTGATTTACGGCTAACTATAACCTTTAAACTAAACGAAATTTTCAATATTTTCAAAACGTAAACACGGACATTGCTTATCATTGGAAATCGATATTCGGCTACTTTTGCCCTAATACCTTAAGATTGGGTTTATGTTTAGGCTTACGCAATGTATCACATTTAGGTTTCATGTTTGGCTTACGCAACGGCTCACATTTAGGTTTGATGTTTAGGCTTACGCAAAGGCTCACATTTAGGTTTGATGTTTAGGCTTACACAAAGGCTCACATTTAGGTTTGATGTTTAGGCTTACGCAAAGGCTCACATATAGGTTTGATGTTTAGGCTTACGCAAAGGCTCACATTTAGGTTTGATGTTTAGGCTTACGCAATTGCTCACATTTAGGTTTGACGTTTACGCTTACGCAAAGGCTCACATTTAGGTACGACGTTTAGGCTTACGCAAAGGCTCACATTTAGGTGTAATGTTTAGGCTTACCAAATGCTCACATTTAGGTTTCATGTTTAGGCTTACCAAATGCTCACATTTAGGCGTAGGCATAGGCTTGATACGCTTAGCGTGCAGGTACCTTTATAATTAGCAAGGGCTTTGTTTTGTTTTATGTTTCCAATACTTTTTGCATAAGCATTATTCGAATGATACATCGATTTGACCCTTTATTCGTTAAATAACTGTAAATTTTGGCTGTTTATAATTTCAGGTTTGGGAATGTGTACTGCCATGTGTCAAAGCGCATGAAAATACAGCTGTCGAAGAACTCGACTACGAAGACAGTTTAGAAATGTTGCCTGAATATTTTCCGCCGTCACGGTTTGTGAGTATCAACGGAAAACATTCGTCGTAAATAATGTGGTCAAATATTGAACATTTTGCCAGACGTTTTATAAGTTCGTTTCGACTAAATTTTATTGTATAATTTCAGAAATTGCTCATTTTTTGTACGCAGTATAATTTGAATTGCATTGCGTTCAGTATGTATTGTTTTGTAATAATGTATAAATATGTCTTTGATTTCGTCAAGTAGTTTGTAATAAAGTTCACAGAAATGGTGTTTTGCTTATGGTGCTACTGTCAGTTGGTGGGATTGAATTTTTATGACCAAATTATACGTTTATATTTTAGGTGTTTAACTCTTCTTGAGGGTGTATCGGTTCTGATTTAGCCGCGGTAGTAATTTTGTAAAAAGAGTTTGAGTGGTGCTATTTGTCGTTCGGCACGGCCGCGAATAAAAAATATTGTTTACAACATTTTCTTGCGGCATCATGGATGACGTCATCCTAAAGCTATCACTTTATGTTTGACCGTCTACCAGCTGTTCGGAAGTGTCCCGAACTCGTGGCTGCACATCAAACTGTCTATGTCGACAACGTGCGCGGTTTGCACCAACTGCAATAAACAGGCAAGCAGGTCTGTAAGCCTAACAAACTTGTTTTAGTCGGGCCAAAGATTCCAAAGAGCATTCAGTTTGCCAATATCTGTCTGAAAAGCCAATCCCAAAGCATGAACTCTGTGCTCCTTCTGTCCGATAGGGCACGCAGCCAATCACACACATTGCCAAGCTTTTATTATAGGATTTTCGCAAATTACACTTGCGTTTAAATATCCAGAAGGTTTTTTGTAATTTGTTTAAAAACACATTTAATATAGTGAAGCCGTATAATTCTTGCGGATACTGTTTTAGTTTAACCTGACTAATTATGCGTTAGACTAAAGCGTTTTGAACTTTACTAATGTTACATTTTTTTATGTTGTTAAGCAATTCCTCTGGTATATCTGTGGGCGGAAGATTCTGGACCTGTAGCCAGCCTAACATGCTAGCAGTGGCGGATAATATCAGATAGGACATACGGGGTTTAGTGATGTTTACTGCTTTACAGGCGAGCCCAAACTTTCCCGGGACGCGGCGAGGTCAAAGTTTTGTTTCTGACTTTCTTGCTAGGCACCCAACAAAAATATAAATTTATTCTGATTTTAAGTATTCAGAATATTAGAATATAATCTAATAATCTCAAAATCTGAAACTAATCATGCAGAGAAATTACTAGAGTTCGTTCTAAATGTGCTATTTTGAGAATGTTAGTAAATATCTCAAAATGTTTTTTGTCTGTTATGGTCGATTGAGTTTAACGCCTTGTTTAATCCTCATGCGGTCATATGCGTGGTCTTATACTGTAACCTATAAGCCAATAAGAAAAAATTTTTTTGTTTGAAAGCCAATAATCCTAGGGTATTAATCTCGCATTGGGGTTTTAAAATTTTAAGCCGTTTATTAGCTACAGGCTAATTTGCATAATTAATTAAGCCGAAATTAGGATTTTCCACAATATTTCACTAATTATTACAGTTAGATGCAATCTAATTTTAGCATTAAAGAGTTTTTGTGTGCGAGGAATCTCCGTAGACTGTTTACAAACGTCTGAAACCGATAATTGAGTAGTTAGCTAATAGATAATTTGCATATAGTAGAATTGATAAGCCTAAATTAGGCGTTTTTAAGGTGTTTCAATAATTATTAGGGCTACAAGCAATCTAATTTCAGCAATAATGGGTTTTCTGGTGCGAGGAATCTGGATAAATTGTCTACAGACCTTTAAAAGCAATTGTCGAATAGTTAGCTAATACAAATTTGCATATTTGCTAAATTGACGAGACAAAAGTAGGGCTTTTTAAATTATTCCAATAATTATTAGGGTGGCTGAAGGGTTTTTGGGTGCGAGGAATCTGAAGAAACTGCTTACAAACCTCCAAAACCGATAAATGAATAGTTAACTAATAACTAATTTGCATATTACCTTAATTGCTTACTGTGTTCGAACTTCTCTCAATAAATGTAGTCCCACTACGACTGGTAGCGAAAAATGACTCCAGGTTCAAGTAAATTGAATCCGAAACTTTAAAGCGTACTTAAATTTTGAAAGTACATTCCTAAGTCTAACCTTACATTATCGCTCAAGCTATTGACACAAGACAAAAATATACGTTCAATTGAACGGACAGTTGCAGTACCGGATGTATATCAGTAACGAAGGGTGGCGGAGCGTGGGTTAAAAGTAAATAACAGTCCGTAACCGAATAACAAGGGGGGGTTAAAACTTACTAAACAAAGCATACAAGGTTAAATATATTATCAAAGTTTGAAATTTGAATGCTTAAATTCTACGCAAACTGTTTACTTGTGAACTTTCAAATGGAGCCTAGAACGCAGTTGACGCGATATCTTTTTGTCCAAATATGAGCAAATGCGGGCATCCGGTTTACTCAAACTGGCTACAGGCACTAGTGGTTAATCAATATGATCATCCAGTTCATATGATTTATACTTGTTTACTCCCCCGTAAAAAGGTTCTGTAAACACGACTGGAATAGTGAATTAGGCTTGGCTTAGGTGTAGGCTTAGGTTTACCAACTTAATGTATAAATAGTAATGTGGGAGTGAGGCCTTTGCCATCGATCAATGTAACACTGGTGTGGGCGAAAAGTAAACAACGATCCCTATTAAGCTGTGTTTACCGTTACCTTCACAAATACCGCTCATTAATATATAGACATATCTGCAGTGAAATCAAGCCAGTATAGCGTTTATAGTCTGTGTAGAGTGTTTAATATCAAATCCTTGTCGACTTTTAGAACGCGATAGTCTTCAAGTTTCTATAACTAAACTCAACTAAAAGCTTCTATCATAACTGTGGACGAGTATTCTATGCAAATTGAATAATAACATATTCACAGTATGATTTACACCGCTATGCATGAGCGTTCGTAACATTTTTTGTGTAAGCGAACCGAAGTAGGAAAAAATCACCTGTAAAACTTGAAGGTCGGGTTCGTTTAGCCGAGCGAGCGTCGAAAAATCGTTTATTCGCCTGTTAGTTTGATATGTTTGTGTGGATAAAATCAAACTATAAGCACAGGTCATAATATTATTTTTGTTAGGGTTTTGGCTAACATGTTCCATACATCATAATCAGTGAGATAAACGATACCTGTAATACATATTGTAAATTGATTTCTGTATGTCGTATATGAAATTCCCATATGGTTGTGTTTGTCTGCCGCGCTTGTATCCGTACATTTTTGGTCATACGTAAGTATGCGAGGTTTGTTGTGAATGCAGTTTGGGCAAATATATTGCCAGGCTGATTTTGTTCCATATGGTTTTTATAAGGACGCCTGTTTTCGGGCAACCTAAGACTTTTTGTGAGACGTTTAGAATCATTAGTATCCGGTCAGCTCGCATTTATTTGTAATATAGGTTTTAGGATATCAAGAATTTAAAATACTTTATACGTATATATTTCACTGAAAAAATTGGAGCTTATATTTTAGCTTTAGAGAAAATATCGCCCGTTTTTAACGCAGGCGTACTAGTGGTTTTTTCAATTTCTCTTTTTGACTTGTATGTGCAAAATGCCATGGATCATTATCTGTAGTGACCCGAATATGAGAGTGTGAGCGATATTTATTTGGCTTCTCCAGGAGGTTATACCTGTTATTTGGTTTATGGTCTGTTGTTTATTTTTAACCAGCCCTCTTCCACCGTCCTTCGTTACTGATATATAGCCGATATTGCAACTATCTGTTGAATTAAACGTTTGTTTTGTATCAAAAGCTTGAGCGATAATGCAAGGTTATACTTAGGAATGTGCTTTCAAAACTTAAGTATGCTTTAAAGTTTCGAACTCAACTTTATTTGGTTCTGGAGTAAAGTCATTTATGCATTACAAACGGACTTTACATCCACCTTTCGACCCCTAAGTATAAAACGTAAAAACGCTTTGCCAAACTCTGAGCTCCGCTCGGAGTTTCACTTCGCTCAATAAACTTATGTTTTGATTCAACGCATACTCGTAGCCCCCCTTATACTAATATATAAATGACCCGAACAAGTTGGATTCTTTTCGAATATCCTCCCCCAACCGGTGTTTGTCCAAAAATGGTTCCAATTTAAAAATTTCTGCATATTCGAGTTTCTCAAGTCCTCCCCTGCTGATTCCACGCCAAACTCAGAATTGAAAAATTTGATTTTTAAGGTCCCAAGGTCCCCTCGTTGGGACCAAAAATTTTTTTGTCAAACAGATAGACAAATTATGTACCATTCGAATAATCTTGTTATGCTGAGTGCAATGGCGATTTTTTTGACCATAACTCGTTATCCACACTCTTGATGCTTGAAATCTTAACACCATTGCACTCAGCTCAACAAGATGCATCGAATGATATATGACTTGTCTAAATTTTTGACAGATAATTTTTTTGGTCCTAAGGGAGGATTTGGAACGTTTAATAATCGAATTTTTCAAAAATTCAGATTTGGGCATGGAATGATCAGGGAGGTCATGAGAAATTGAAATATGCAGTAATTTTCAAAATCTAACCATTTTTGGGCAAACGTCGGCTAGGGAGGATAACGGAAAAGACCCCAAAGTTGTAGGTGTTGAGCTTTTGCTAAGCATAGGCATGGGTTTGGTTTGGGCTAAGTTTGGATTTACGCTTAGATTTTAAGTTAATAGGCTCAGGTATAACTTCAATCTCTGAGAGTGCGATTTCTTCTATACGAAAACCTGTTTGCAAGTTGGTGTAAATTATTAAACTTCATACATGCAGGACATGTTCGCCGTTCACACCATCTCTCAGACCCTTTCAAGGGCTGCTTGTTACACAGGGTTGGGCACCAAAAACCATCAAAAAACGGGGTTTTCCGTTTTTCCGTTTTTCCGAGGTGGCAGATAAACGAAAAAAACCGAAAAAAAACTTTTTATTATAATCTCAGTAAATCACTCGCAATTCAGCGATAAAACATCGCGGAAACCGTGAGAAGGTGGTTTTCTCACGCTTTCGTCACCGCGAAGGCTGATTTACTGGTGAGGAATCAGTGGCGGATCCAGGAAAATCTGAAATGGGGGACCGACACGAGACATAGAGAAAACATTCGAGGGCGAAGCGAGTCAGAAGCAATACGCCATGTTAGCGCTAAACCTTTAAGTACAAAAGCTGGGTTCAATTTTTGTATCCGCCAGTGGGAGGAATAGGTGAATACACGCCTCTCTTGGTAAGACCAAAGAGATTTTTCGACGGACTCAACCCCGTAAGTTTGTGCCCACCTTAGCTGCCACATGCACATTTTTAGGTATATTACAACCCTATAGTGTGTGCAGCTGCAGCAAGCTTATCATCACGTGTTATCAAATGTTGATACTTAACAAAATAGTAGTTTTCTTCTTCTGTCATTTTTTCAAAAGACAAATCATTCATCAACTCTTTTCGGCTTGCGGCAGCATTAGATTTGATTTTCAATTTTCGCGTTTTTTTTCGTTTTTTGCGGAAAAAAGCCAACTCTGTTGCCGCATACTTTACAAAGACTCAAAATTAAATTTCTAGCAATGCGTCGTATTCTAAAAATGTTACAAAGCAACTGGTCTACGCGAGATTCCAATATTTTGCCAGAACCAATTCATTGGGAACATAGGGACGTCTCTTTTTCTAGATCATTTAGTTTCACTGTTGTCAGTTTTTAGCGAAAATATCAAAATTGCAGAAACATAAGTTTGATCGACCTTTAGTACCTCGTGCCGCTGAGACTAAATATATTTCTCGTAAATGACTAGAAAACCAGCCCAAAAGTTCTGTGTCTAAAGCGATTCCGAAACCGTCCGCGGGGGGTAATACAGCCACAGCATCCGGCTACAACTTTCGAATTATTACCGGTTCTTTAGACCGTACGGTATTGAAACAAAAGTTTGACTGAATCCGATCTGTTTTTAGCACATTGTCATCGTTTCAATAATTGTTATTCAGGGCCCGTATTCTTAAATGCATATAGCACCTATCACCAGTTAGTTCAAGCTAACGAACTGCTGCAATTGCAAATGTCAAAATTTGCACATAGGTGGAGTAGTAGAATGTAATAAATTTGCTGAATTTCAAACCTCACCATTCCCTGGTTCGAAAGTTACAAGACCTATTTCTAACTGGTAATAGGTGCTACACACATTTAAATATACGGGCTCAGGTCAGAAACAACAACTACTTGAATATAATTTCAACTGTATCCGATTGGAGATGATTGTCAAATAACACCAATTTTAATGCAGTTTGTTGAAGGTTCTTTGTTATAGCAGCGATTGTATAAATTGTTTCAGGTCTAAAATTCTAACAGCGCCTTTGATATGATTCTGATTTGTCGTTTCTTACTTGTTGATGATTTGAACCAAAGCAACGATATATCACTTTGACTATAGCGAATCTCTGTGTTAATAGAGAAATTAGTGAGCAAAACCCTTGATAACACTGTTATTTCGTTAGTTTTGTTTTGTTGTGCCATCTTGCACAAAGTTATCAATCAAATAGCATACGCTAGTCGAGGACTACTGGGCTTTTTTAGAACAATATTCTAAGTAAACTAATAGGTTGCTTGAAATGTTATCTTTATGTAGTAGTTGTTGTTTTTCGCGAGTTTTCGCGAGGGAACGACAAAAGTTTACTGACTTAACATCCAGCGAATTATATATTCTATATTTGACCTGCAAATGGTAATTTTGGCTTGTTTTGTCATAGCCGATGTATGCAATACGGCCGTTCAGTAGTACAAGCCTATTCTTAAGCCTAAGCCTAAGCCAAAGCCTAAGCGTAAGAAAGAGCTTATACCTGTGACTTAGCGTCATCCTAAGCGTAAGCATTAAATTAGACTTAAGCTTAAACTTACTCTATTGCAGTTCCACAGAAAAACGTTCCTTCTCTGATCTTTACACGGTCTGTTGTCATCAAGCTTTGACTGGTTTGAATTTGTAGATAAATTTACATATGTGAATATAAGGGAAAAGGTTTCGTGCAACAGTGGTCAGTGGATCGAGGTATAGAAACCTCGTAAACAAAGTTGGCTGGTCGCATGACACATTATCTTCGTAAATATCCTAGCGTGTCTTAAACAGTTTGTCAAGAATATAGGTTTCATTTGACACGTACCGTCTGTATTACGACTTATGGTGAACACGAGATACGATGTATAAGCTGCCTGGTATGACATCCACTTGAGCTAAGGATATAGCTGATAGGAAAGTGTCTAGCCGAGGGTCACAGCGTCTTCAAGAGGGGTGATAGTATATTACACCCCCGAAATTTTTTGAGAGCCGTGAACACAGCTTTATAATAGCTTATAATAGCATTGGTTTTTCGAAGTTTAAATTAAATTATACCTCTTTTAAAATGAAATTCTAGCTACGATCTTATACAAGGGCTGCCCTATAAAGTAGAGACCACGACTAAATATAGTTGTTTAAATAATACAGGAGAATATTCGTAATTCTACTTTAAGAACCGCATTTAATTCCTTGATGACTTAGCTAAAAGGCGGGGTGTACGATTTTTGTCGAATTTAATCTATAAACTGCTTTTAACATCTGTTTGATTTATACTGTTCACTCTGCCACAACTGAACTCGAATGAGAGACGAACGAATTTCGTTACTCAACTCAAACGATGTTAAAACAATTAATTAAAACGGTTCTGTAATGAGCGACTCGGATAAACGGGGAGTCTGATATTTTTTGCTTGTCTATTCGAAACCCATTGTAATTTGGTTTTACGTACTGTTATTTCTCTTTCAACCGCTGTTATTTATTTCTCAATCCACCTGCTGTTATTCGCACCTCGAAGTTTTTTTACGCTATTCTCTATGATTTAGGAACGTTTAGTTAGGAGTATACTTTTAAATCTTAAATATACTGACATGAATATAGGTATTAATATATACTTTGAGTAAATCAAACGCAGTACACAACTTTACTTGGTCCAGGACCAACTTGTGTAATCGAACTTAAAATGAATCGAAATTTGTGCACTGTAAAATTGAAAAATTTGGACTCTATCCGGTTACGGACTCTTTTGGGTTTTAGTGAACTACTAATAATCCTTTAAGTTTGTTGTAACCTGCGTATTGAATATAGGTTTACCTCAACTCTAATGACTTCGAGAAGTTTGACGTCAATATTAAGTCACAAGTTTTCATATTGAAAAAATTACAAATCCTTATAATTGAAATTCCGGATCTATGTTGAATAACTATTTCAAAAAGTTGAATTCAACAACGTTTAACTCAAGTGAACAAGTTGTGTTCAATGCTTTACCATACTTTTAGTTTGTAAAATACGCGAACGATTTCAAATCGAACCCAGGGTCGTGGATAAGAGCTTCGACCCCCTTCAACCGTAAAATTGAGCACTGTGACGAAATTGGACTTAAGTACAAGCCGAAACGACCAGGAAGCGTTTTAAAAACAACCAAATGTTTAAACCTTTACAGATCATAGAAACGAAATAATTTTCCGTTCTAAACTTTCGTTCAAAAATAAACTATATTAAAATAATATTAATTTCAAGTTTTTCCCTATAATTAATAACGTGTGCCGAGTATTCTGTAGATTTCGCGATAACTGCGATAACAATATTTTTGCGTGTGGTACAGTTTCCGGCAATACAATTCTAATACTCAAAACATTTTGAAGTTTGTACTAAAATTTTTTAAATTTATTTTATTAAGATCTCTCGCAGGTAGCTGTCATTTCCTGCTTACTCGTTTAAGATTTGGTTCAAACTGTCGTTATTTACATGGTTCTTTATCTGAGGATCTTAAACAGAATTTTTGAAATATTTTTACGTGTTGCGGAGTTTTGGGCTATATATTATACAGTGCCGGAGTAGACGTGGTTGGAGACTTCCTCCAAACTCCAGATTAAGGGCCCCCAACGTTGAGGTCGATCGAGAGTTACTCGGTGTTTGATCTGAGATTGTCCGAGCTCACGGTCGTGTTTGATAGCTGTGAGGACACCCTTACGAATAACAGTTTTACACAAAAGTTGCAAAATGATGGATTAAGAAAGTGAACCCATCTTTAAAATGAATCACACTTCGCGCGAAGCGCGAAACTTTTTTTGACATTTTCTGCTAAAGTAGCTGAACAAACAGCTCATATTTTAGCTATAAGTTGATACAATGTTTGTATGCTCCAAACGGGGGAGACAGCACACGTCACACCTCACTCCAATGCTATTTTTATTACCGTCTTTTAATATTTAGTTTCGGGTGAAGAATATATTATATTAAGTAAAATTGTAAGGCAAGCGAGTGTAGCGAGTGAGAAAATATGTTAACATTTAGCAACCTGGTAATTATTTTAAGGTCTGAGTGGCGTGAGAACCCATTAAGACAATTGCAGAAAGTTAGAATAATGTCAAAAACTTACCAGCAAAGCGAGCGAGAAGCCAGACGCATTTCAAAACTTCTGCGGTTTTTGTTTCAACCAGTTAGGGTGGGGGTCCTTTAGGGGTGGGGGTCCCTTCATAATGGGTATGGGGTATGGGGGGTGCGGTTGTTCCGGCGGTATATATATTTATTTACATAATTTTAACTGGGAACATTTTGAAAACCATATACTGAATTTTCTTAAATTTATTTTATTAAAATCTCAACTCGCTGCCGACGGTTACTCGTTTAGATTTTGTTTAATTTTGCATCGGGTTACATCGTTGAATTGATTTTTCCACAACCGGAAATCTTGAACAGGATCCGACAAACTCAAAACAAGCCAGACTTTAAGGCCGTATTTTCAAAGTCTTGCTGGATATAAAGTTTCAGACCAATGGTCTTTTTAGGGGTGTCTCATTTTGCTGCCGGAACGGTGAAGAGTAGGCTTAGGAATTAGACTGTTTTTTGCGCAGGTTTAGGATTACGCTATAGTTGTCGTATTGCGCCATCCGTCAGCCGTACGCCGCTGTCCGTCACGGCGCCGTCCGTCACCCGAACGGAGCCGTCCGTCACGCTAACGGCGCCGTCCGTCACCATACAGTATGGTGCGTGAGTAATCCGCGTACGATACCGCACCGTGATGCACGATGACGGACGGCGAAGTACGGTGACATACGGTGACGGACTGCACCGTACGGGTAACGGACTGCGCCGTACCTGTGACGGACGGCGCCAGACGTCATCAAAAGTATAACTCTACCTTAACACTATAATATTCTTAGTTCTCAGGTTTAGGTTCAGAAATATTTTTGCTCAGGCTATAGCTACACGCCCTATAAGCAATATTAGCATCAAAAATCAAAGGTGTGTACTTATGCTCGGTTTACATTAATTTGTGTACGCGATGTGGAAATTCTCAGTGGCTATGGACGCTTACTGATTGATTTCTTTCTTAAGCTTTCAACGACAGGTACCTATTTACCGAAGTACATGCAGTTGTTGTTTAAAACTTATTTTAACAAACGCTCCAAAGTTATTAAAACTTGGTTATAATTTAATTTTTATTGTACAACTACTACTATTGGCAACCTTTAGGGTGACAGTATCCTTGGTCATTTCAGTTTAAGCAGTTGTCGTTAGTTTCAAATAAATAGAGAAGCTATTGACGATTACTATATAACATCAACCTGCAGAAGTAACCACTACCTTGCTTACTAAGTATCAGAACTGTTGTTCACTAATTGCAATATATTCCGCAACAGCTACCAAACATAAAATTTAAGCCAAAATTTCGTTTCAGACAAGAAATATAAAGCAGCTGCGCTCATGGAATCCTAGCGATAGCCGGCTAGAATGTTATAATCCGGGAAGTAAGTTTTCATGATTTCAACTCTATGTTTCAGAAGCTCAAAGATCAACCAACTATTGTGACTCTGGGCGTTATTCATAATTGAACATGCCAAACTGTTTGCTCATTGAAATATTTATAATGTTCAGCGAAACTTGTTGATTTATCAAAGAAGTGTTGTATACTACGTCTGGCCCGTATTAAATATATGAACCTATTCACTAAGCCTAAGCCTATGTCTAAGACTAAACGTATGCTTAGGTTTAGGCCTACCAGTCTGTACAGTTCCGTCGTTTCCCTGTTTTCTAGCGGACCGGCAACTATGATTAACATGAGTTCTACTCGTGGTAGTGCGGCGTTCACAATACAAAATTTGGCCTGGCCACAAAATATGTCCCATCCCAGGGTTAACGAGTGGTCGTTGACCCTACCTCAACAGAAATTTTCCGTTGACCCTACCTCAACGAGCGGTCTGTGCCACTAGTTGAGGTAGGGTCAACGGAAAATTTTTGTTGAGGTAGGGTCAACGACCACTCGTTAACCCTGGGATGGGGCGTATTTTGTGGCCAGGCCAAATTTTTTATTGTGAACACCGCATAGTCAGGAATCAAAATAGGAACTTTTAGGTAAAAAATAATAGCTGAATAGTAGAATTATAACAATTTTTACAAATTTTAACGTTAATTTTTGTAATTGAATTAATATAATTTTAAAAAAATGGACCACGGTGGTCCTCATCGACGTATTCTGATGCGAACCAGCGCTTCGGTCCGGTATTCAAGTCGATCAGAAGAACTCAAACGCAGACTGATTAAAGTTCAACAAGCGTTCGGTGAAGAGTAAGTTGTTTTTAGTATATATACTTTTTTGAAGTTTGCGAATGAACAAGTGTGTTCTTTTATACACTTTTCTTCACATCTATGCTTATGTTTAGGTTTAGGCTTTGACTTTAGGTATAGGCTTAGGAAACAGCTTCTCTGTAAATTCCAATAAGTCAATTAATCAAATAAGACGGAATAAGTTGATTTGATTCCGAGAAAGTTGATTAATTAAATCAGAATGAGTTGTATCAACTCTGAATTATGAGTTTTAATAGTCCTAACTCAGACTGAGTGATTCAAATCTGTCTGAGTTGAAATCAACTCACTGGAATTTATAGTGTGGTTTTTGTTTGTCTAAGCCCAAGTTTTAACTTTTGTCTAAAGCCTTAACCTTAAAGGCGTAGTGTACATGAGCCACAAAGCCTACTTAGCTCAAAAATCTACGCGTGGATGTAAGGAGACGAGCGTTTACCCCGCTTAAATCATACCATCATGTTCGTTTTCAGAGTATATCAAAAACAAATATTTGTCAAAAAAGTATACTGACCCTCTATTAATCTTCTTACACGCCTTGCTATATTTTGTGCAACGTCTATAACCTTTTGTCCGCCAAAGCTACAAATTAATAATCGCGGGGATGATGCCAGCCATGTTTTCAGCTACATCGTAGAATTTTCAAGAGTGTTACGATTGGACGATGCTTTGTGAACCAAAGACAAAGCGTAATTAAACGTGTTGACCCCATATTACAAAAGCTTTGTAAACAGCTACCACGTTGAACTGTTTCAGTTGCGATGTTTTGCTACCACAGGTTTCGATAAAATCTATTTACTTCTGATTCAAGTACAGCAAATCATAAGGACTCACTTCAATATCCATTCCTCAGTTCTCGTACATATTTATTTGTGCTACACGAATCTTTTATATAATTTGTACTCCTTAGTCCTTATTGGTTGGGTTTCCGAAACCGTACTTAAGCACGACTTAGTAGTTAAGTACAGGCTAAGTAAATTGGTTAACTTTTTTGCCGTTTTTGGAAGCGTATTTAAGTTTAGTTAATACTTAAGTAGCTGACTAAATTTGATATACTACAAATTAACCGCTCAGAGACACTAACCTTGGTCTAATTGACGTTGCAGACTCATTATGTCTGTTTAATATTGCAGCAACACTATTAATTCCTTGTCATGACATTTGCCGATATTTGGCGTTTCTTTGGTTGTGCTCGAAAATTTAAGTACTTACTTAAGTCGGCGACTTAAGTAATTAATTAAGCAAGACTTAAGTAAATACTTCAGTAAGATTTCAGAAACCCAGCCAATGTATTTAATTTGCACTCGCATCATATAATTGGCGTTTCCTCCGGGTTCAGACTCGAGCTCAGGGGTGAATGTATCAGTTTCTCATTTCTAATATTCAATTCAAATTACGTGTTGCCGGTGGCCCACCTTGAATCGGTCTCAGCGAGCTCGAGTTTCACTTTGTCAAGCTGCAACTTTTGCAAATTGGAATACATGTTTTGATAAGTTTTCAGGGCCGGAAGAGCTGTCCCTCAGACCCTCCATTTGGGGCTCGACTCTAACAGTTGAAATGAAATCCGCCGTAGTTTTGAAATGCATTTGGCTTCGCGTTTGCGTCGCTCGCAATTTTGTTTCATTATTCTACCGTTGTCGGTAGTTCTTTCAATGGCTTAAGGGACATGACAGGACTTAGAATAACCACCAGGTTGCTAAATGTCAAAAAATTTCTTTCTCACTACGCTCACGCGTCAACCTTTTTACTTTAATGTATATATCTACTCTCATGAATGAATTCTTTGTTAGGATCGTCGCTGAAGTTTAAGAGCGGTTGGGGCGTTGTGTTGCCTTCCCTATTGGTTCGAGAATGTGTAGATTGTATCCGCCTGCTCCTGAAATACACGGGTGTTTAGGTGGTTTAACACAAATTTTCGAAAAATTATCGCGATTCACGCGAAGTTTAGCTCATTTTAACACTAAATCTAAGCCTAAACCTAAGCCAGGTTCATTTGATCTTAGCTTAATCCTGTGCCTTAACCTAGAGATAAGCTGTCCCGGCTGTCGCAGCGTAAAATATAAAAGCTCTTTCGGCTATCGTAGCAAAAAAATATATGCTTCAATGACTGTATAACTGAGACGGTGGCGATTTTAGAAGACATAGAAGTACACGTGGCTTATTTCATTATACGTTTTTTGTTCAATTCATTTGTGAATGCTTAAACATAGGCCTGATTAAAAATTTTGAGACTCACACAAAGTAAGTTGGAGCATGACAAAGGTGAACTGGAGGTCCCCGAGTCCCACTCAGGATGCGCTGCTGGCAATACGAAATTTTCGTTTTGAGGGTTAGTATGAAGCAAAAGCTTGACCACCAAGCATGCCTAAGTTAGGCGTGCTACCCTGCTAATTTCTTGCATTCATGTCTCACACTACGTACGAAAAACAACTGTATGCAAATCAGTGTTTTCTAAGGGAACAAATTTAGCGTTGTAAATATTGTAACCTCTTTGAGTAATAATTTCAACTACTGCAGGGAAGAAGCTGGCGGAGATGAGCAAGCGGCAACTGGAGAGCAAACGGAGCAACAGCTGTTGGCGAAATCACCTCAATTTTTGAGCGATGGTGTTGGGAAGCGTCCAACGCGATCGATGTCTGTTCGCCGTCCGCCGCGGACTGGCGTCCCATTCGACGCTGCGCCGACTAGTCCAAATCAGTTTGATCGTCGCAGAACTGTTCGTGGTTCTTCGTATCGACGACCTAAAACTGCACCCGATAACGACAAAGATAAGTCCAGTGCGACAAAGGCGTATTAATAGGCGTGTAGCCAAGGGAGCTTAGGGTCAAAGCCAGCCTTTGCGATTTTTGTCCACGGGTTTGAAAACTTAATAGCCTTCAAATTTTTGATAAAATGTGACACTCTTTCTGATATTCTGGCAATGCTCTTAAACATTAATACTAAAAACAGTTCAAATGAACACTTGATATAGTTTCAAAGAAACTGCATATAAGTTTCAAAAAATGATTTTCAGTATTTTATGCTATATATGCTTTTCTCCATAGATTCAGATGTTTTTGGCTTGTAGAATTACCGTACGAAAAGTTTAGAATTAACGCTCTGCATTTTATATAATAATTGTAGATAGGGTTTTTGATTTGTTATATGTAGCACAAACAAAGCATAAATTATTGATTCGAAGCTACGGAATATGGACCTCCCTACACTGCAAAACTTGGTGAGTCAAATTGACTCTCTCCGAAATAGGCTGTCCCGGACTACAAAACTGAGTCAAATTGGGCTCAACCAGATTTAATTTGTATAGTATACAAACCTTGAGAAACACTGGAAGTAAACAATCGAAGATAGATTTCGCTTCCGGCTGATAAAGAAAATCCAAAATACAGCTGAGTAAATCAATACCTATCTTCAACTAAGGTTATTTTCACCAATAATACAACGAAAAATAAAATTAAAATGGATTTTTCGGTGGCATGCATTTTTCACTTTCCAGTTCCGGTATTTTTTCAAATTTGATTCTTCACTACCTTTTATAGGTTCGTTTTAATTTCGGCATTTATTTTTACAATTTTTAGGTTCACGTGCCAATTATATTTTAGATAAACCAGTAACTACACCACAAGTGTTATTTTAATTTTGTTGCAATACCCAATTTTTAATTTCATAAATTTAATGGAATCACAATCATTATCTTTTCGTGCTGTGCTCCGAAACACCATTTCTTCGCATTCGGATTATTCTCAGTTGTTACTGCATTTTGTACTGGTGTTCTTATCAGTTATATATGTGTATATATATATGTATATATGTATTGGGCAACTTTTCAGCGCTACTGTGCTTGCAACTAATTCTTTGAGAGTATAAACATGATTGTTCTATGAAAAGAAAATCTGCATGTGAATTTTTGTGTATTCACCAATTTTTGCGCATTGCGCAAAACCGGCTGACTAGTAAATTTAATTTATAGAGTTAAGCCCTATTCACACGTGCAAGTTTTTGCTGCGAGAACTTGCAGCTGCAACTTGCACGAAATACTTGCAGCTGCAAGTATTTGTAAAGAATCATAACTTTCATTCTGAATCTTGACATGAATTTATGTGAATAATTTGCAGACCACTGTAATAAATATCAAACATAACCTATAATCTATCATTTTAGCCAATGATGATAAATGAATTCGACTTGCAGGATTATTCATACCTACGAATTAATTCTTCGCATATATTAATCATGAATAACTTGCAGCTGCAAGTTCTTCGAGTGAATTTTTCAAAAAACTTGCAGCTGCAAGTTTCATTTGTAAGAAACATTCTTGCGCAAAGAAGGTTATACTCGAAATTTCTTGACTTGAAAAAGTTTTCATCGCGATGGAATCTTTATTTAATGCTTAAAAACTTAAAACTAGTCCCATTACTTTCGTCGTCGGTTGGGAAATATCAAACAAGTTTGATATTTGAATTAATTCACACTTCTTGAATAAATACAATAAGTGTGAATTAATTCAAAAGGTGCTCAGCAACATGTCTTCAGATTGGCCAATGAAAATGCAAGAAATTCCAGCGATTTGCGACGGCGTTCACACGTGCGTATTAAATTCAATCGCATGAATTCTAATGAATACTTTGCAGCTGCAACAACTTCAAATCTGCTTTGTGACCAAACTTGCACATGCAAGTTGCACGAGCAAGTTTTTGCTGCAAAAACTTGCACGTGTGAACAGGGCTTAGCTAAACATTTTTAAACAAAGTACCATGAGTTGCTGCAATTTTGAAATAAGCGAAATAATAAACCTGTTGAATGTCCACCGAACTTGTACGTTCAGGGGTCTCGGAGGCTCAGCGGTCCT
Source organism: Enoplolaimus lenunculus (assembly GCA_030248215.1). Lineage (NCBI taxonomy): Eukaryota > Metazoa > Nematoda > Enoplea > Enoplida > Thoracostomopsidae > Enoplolaimus > Enoplolaimus lenunculus. The sequence goes on along the minus strand of JASANG010001414.1, from coordinate 546,830 downwards.
TATGGATATTTTGCAAAGTCGATTTCGGAGGACTCTCTGTCCCGTTTACTGTTTGCATATATACATAATGTGAGTTTTCGTACAGCTCTATCAAAAATGTTCTAATACCCCCAGCATGTTGACCTGACCGCGTGGACAAATTCAACAATTGCATTATGTTATGTTGTGAAAATTCAACTGCATAAAGTATAAGGTCCCTTTCGAATCATTTGTCAGACGCGTATAAAGTCGAGGAGGGGGCTATTTCTGAATTATAGTAGTAAATATTAACTCTCTAAGCCTGTTTAATTCCGGTTGAGATGATTAATTAAGTTCAAACTATTCATAATCCAGAATTCTGAGAGACCCAATTTAAAGCTCATACTTCTGAGTGGATTCAACTCATTCTGAGGTAAAATCAACTCACACCATGTAACCGACAACCGCTAATAATTTAAAATCCTGGCTCCGCGCACACTCATGTATATACATACACACATATATATGTACCCAAAACAATTATTGGATTGCGTTCAAATAGATAATAAGCTGGTTTCGTGCCGGTTTTTTAGTGTTTGAACTGAAGCCAAACGACACTGGAGCGGTTAAAATTAAATTAAAAACTAATTTGGCAGGAAATGCATCGAAATCGCTTGTAGTATGATCGCGGTCAATTTTTTTTTAATTTTAACTGAAATAATTGCGGTTGTTCCGTCCGCTAGAAAAAAAACATCTAATTTTGCTGTGTCTGCGGACTATTTTCGTTCAAGTTTTAAAATGATTGGTTAGTTTTAATGTCGATATAGTCCGGTATATCCGCTAAACTATAATTTAAAATTTTTTTGCGTTAGTCTTTTATACAGTGACTCGTAGTATATTTCGCAACCAGTGCGATGCGTATATTTTATTTACATAAAATTCTTGGGCGGTGTTGATATCGTTTCTGCTGCACTCCGTAAACTTTTAAAGAGTTAGCGGGTATTAGATTAGCGAAATTGTTGTAAGCAATTTTGCCTTCACATAACCACGCTTAGTATAGGGCACATGCTCACTATTATATTTTTTTGAAGGGCCATATCAGTAGTGTAAACAAAGTCCTAGTGAGCAAAAAATTAGTCTAAGGGCTTACGCTATTGCAGGCCCGCAGAAAAGCGTTCCGCCCCTGATCTTTACTTGGCCCAAAGGTTTGGCTTAAATTTCACTCAGAATCATAAACGAAACAAACTGCCGCTTTGCATATTTACGGCGGCGTAAAACAGTAGTGTAAGCACAGTCGTAAGCCAAAGCTTAAACAAACCAAATTAGTATAAGCGCTGTAAGCTCGTTCTATTACAGTTCAGAAGAAAAACGTTCAGCTCCTGATTTTAACACGGGCCAAAAGTTTTGTCTTAAATTTCACTCAGGATCATAACCAAGACAATCTGCTCCCTTGTATACCCATAGCGGCGTAAGAAATATAATCAGGCTTAAACCGTAGTCAGTTTTAGCTAAGCTATAATGACCAGTATACGGTTACCACCATCAGGATGGCGCTCTTGCGTTGTTTTACTATACTAACGAATCAGTATTTTTTACTCAATTTTCTTTGAGTTTAAGCTAAATTGTTACAGGTTGCCGAAACCGTTTTTGAACATAGGAAAAATGACTTTTCCCAAATGCAAATTACATGGCTGGTGTAACTTTTTTTACCAAAATATTCCATTTTTAGTTTCATTTTTATACCCTCGACTATTTGACCCAATTGTAGTGACCTGCAAACTGGGAGACAAGGAAACTAAAGAAGTAGAAACTGAGAGACTTAGACTTTTGTTTAGGGTTACGTAAACTTACGTTTAATTTAGGCAGCTCCTTATTTTACATGATGTGGCGGATCCAGAAATTTCGGACGGAAAGCGCACCCGCTATATATGTAGTGAATTGTTCTAACGAGCGAAGTAACAAACGCAATTATTGTTGCATAAAATTAAATATTTTGAAGGCAAATACAAACCGTAAAATTTTATCATAAAAGTTTTCTTATGCGGGAATTCCTTCCCTCCTGCCCGCATCTGAATCTGCCTTCGTTACTACAGGCCGAGCATATCTTAGATAACATGGTCTCGAATATTTGTTGTGTTTCCTTAGACTTTACAGTAGTATTGAGTACTAATCAGGGTGTACACGGATAGTGAAAATAACGGAAACGGATAGTGATCAAAACAACGGAATCGGAAAACGGATATTAAAGTATAAAAGTTTCAAAAATGTTTTATTTTTCTGCAAACATATTCGAGGCGTCCATAAATTCAGCGGTCTTTCAAACATTTCAAAGAAAAATGGCGGATGCATCGAAAGTTTTTAAAATTTTGGATGAATTTCGCAATTCTTATTTCATTTTGAACAATTGTAGCATATCTGTAATTAAAAATTGCGAGATATATACATGATTTATAACTAAACTTTGATCGTAAAAATAACATAATTTCCGTTATTTCTTTAACGGAAACGGAAACCGAGTTTTACCGGAAATGGAAATCCGGTTACACCCTGACAATAATTACACATTTCTTTGAAATATTATTTACTTTTCAACGCAGCAAATTTATATAAATGAGCTACGAGAGTACACTGCAAAAAATGGTGAGTCAAATTGACTCTCTTCGAAATAAGATTTTCGGAACTACACAAGCTGAGTCAAATTCGACTCCGAAGTCAAATTTGACTGACTGAGCGACTCTGGTGAGTCAAATTTGACTCAGTTTGTGTAGTACGAAAAAGCCAATTTCGGACAGAGTCAATTTGACGCACCATTTTTTGCAGTGTAGAACTATTCGCCAAAACCGGCACTCAAACTATTTAATAGCCAGGTGTAAACAGATATTTATGCGTCATTCACAATTTATTTTTTGAGCGGCTGCAACCGATTTTGACTGGTGTTGAACTTTACTATATGTACAATTTTAAAATAGCACACTCGTTTACCATCACCTTATCAAAATTTTCGTTCAGGTCAATAAACACAATTATGATGCAGTGGGTGTTTTGTACTATTTTTAAATTCTACATACCGTAACACAGACACACGTACAAATTGATGGCAGCCACTTAAGCAATGGTGCTCAAAAATTATTGCAAACCGCCCATTATCTAAATATCTGTAGTGCTGAAGCAAGTGGGTTGATATTATACAGCGTTTCCAACAACCGACGCGTCATAATGTTCTTGAAGCAAACACCCTCAAGCGCTAACCGTTTAATCTTTCCGCTTTGCGGATTTCAATTTGAAAAATATTAAATTTTCACTAATGAATTTGTTTATGCAAACATAAAATCCGTTGTAGCCACAGTGTTTTTGACATATTTATGGATCATTTCAAGTGAGTTACTCAAATCGGACAGTTAAAAGTCGTATAAGCGAGAGTAGAGGTCAGGAACGGCGTTAGTTTGATCGGGCCAGCTCGCTCCAAACAGGTTCGTTGGGACCCAATGAAATGTTTCGCAGCCGTCTATAACTTAGTTCGTGGTCAGCGAGAAAAACTAAGTTTGCCATGATGGGATCGTCAATTGGGGGTTTGGGGGCCGCTTCCACCGGCACTGGTAGAAGGATATGTAAGGAATTCGGAATAAAATAGAATAAAATAGAATCAAACACCCTAACACTAAAATAAGTTTATGGCAGGTCTCATAATTAAGCAACTTTAAGCCCACGTTTCTTGCTATAAGGTAGGTAATGGCCCCTGTATCAACCAACCTTCTGGTACGGATTGTTGATAAAACAGGTATCAACCGGGGGCATTAAAAACTGAAAAAACCGTACCGTATGTAATGCAAAATTAATTAATAAAGATGTAACAAACAAAATTTGTCAAATTTCAGCCCATGTTACTTTAACGGGCGTATAGGTTTCTGGTGGGTCTATAAAAGAGTAGTTTTAGATTCTTGATTACATTTTTTGCTTACGCCTAGGCTTAGGCTTAGGCTTAGGAACTCATCTTTGCATCGCTTAGGTTTAGGCTTAGGCGTAGGAATACGCTTAATCTACTTTTACGCCCCTTAAAGTAACATTGGCCCAAATTTCAATGAAGTCATTGCTCCTGAACTTCTAGCAAAAATTCTACCGGAGCTCGAACGTAAGTTTCCACCGCAGCTAAATTCAGACCTCCGATTACACCCTGGCATCAATTGCACGAACTGTATCTGGCGTTTGATCGCGTTTAAAGTGTAATCGGTTCAGCGCAAACCTAAACATCGTCTTCATATTTGTTGTTAAAAATAAGAAAAAGGTCCTTTGTCTTGTTCCATGAAACCGAATTTTTCTGCGCTGCCGACTACTTGATTTCTGTTTGTTGTAAAAATAAACTTCACCTACACCCATTGTTACTTTGAGGGGTTGTATCAGGTATTAAGCATATTCCTAAGCCTAAGCATAAAAATTAGTCTAAAGCGTATGCTTGGTCTGTTATAGTCCCACGAGAAAGTTGTTCGACTCCCAAAGGGAAACCCAGGTCAAATCAACAATACAAGCTGTATTCTGCATACTTTTAGTCTTGAAATAGCACAAACAAAATGATTGTTTACGTACAATTTTGTATTTCGGCTATAGTTCAGCATGGGTGTAACTATGAATCTATGACCTTAATATTTGTAGTGCATGAAATGTGATTTTAGAATTTAAATTAATTATTGTACTTCACTGCTGAATATGAAAACTGCTAAGGAGCTTAGGTCGGCCAAGTATAATTTTGTTTTGTGTCCACATTTTAGTGGGGGGCTTTTGAATTCTGAACCTGTCGGCAATCCTCATACTGTAGTGATCCGAATAAGAGAGGGGAGGGACTGATATTAATATGGTCTCTCCGGAGGGTACCTTCTTGTTCTTCGGTTACGGACTGTTATTTATTTTCAACTCGCCCTTCGCTACTGATATATTCGGTATTGCAACTATCCGTTGAACTTTACGTTTGTCTTGTATCAAAACCTTGAGCGATAATGCAAAGTTATACCTAAGAATGTACTTTATAAACTAAGTATGCTTTAAAGTTTCAAACTCAACTGCGTTTGGTGCTGGAGTCATCTATGCACTACAATTTGGGATAATTGATATTTATGAGCTGTAATTAAGGTTAAGAGACTCTATCTGCTTACGGACTCTTATTATTGGAACTCAAAATGGGGACCCCTTCTTATTATTCCACTTATTCGTGTCACTACAGTACTGTTCAGGATATAATTGTAACTTCGTCAATCACACTGATGCTTTACAGAAACCGAGTCGTTCTAATAGACAAAGGGGTGCACAACCCTTTAAGGTAAACATTGCCCTTCCCATTTCGGAAGTAATACTTCATGCAAAATTTTTTACCTTAAAGTTATGAAACATTGTAAACCCTGTTGAAAAATTGCATTATTTCTCGCCTTTCCAGAACTTCTGGGTGGGGACATAGCCCCCTATCCCACCACTTGTATACGCAGTGATAACCTTACGCAATAGATCGCGGGGTTCTGTGATTTTATAACTTTTTAAATCTTGTTTTGTGCATTGGCTGTAACAGTAAAATAAGCTTATTCCGACGCCGAAGCCTAAGGCTAAGCGTTGGAATGAGCTTATACGTAAGATTGATCCGAAAGTTAATCAAAAAAATAGCCTCAAGCTTACTCTGTTGCTTTCCCACAGAAAAACTTTCCGTCCCTGATCTTTACATGGCCACTTAGAATTAACTGCCTACTCCATTTCACAAGCTAACCGTCACAAAAAGCTAGTAAGGTTTCAGATTTAAATTACCTAAAGTATACGAACGCCGCCTATATTTTGGTTCTAGTAATGTTTTCCCCGCTTCCAGCACCATTGTTTCCGCCACTGTCCAGTTTTATAGATCCGGAGAAACTTCGGTATATGCCAAAAGAACGTATGTTTTGCGACCTCTTCTCCCTATTGAATAGGGTACAGATATTTGCTTGTTTGCTTTTATCTAAAACACAGTTTAGAATGTCGTTTGGCCAATGCAATTTGTGCCAAATGATCAGGCCAGACATTCGAAAGGGTATTTAAGTAGAGTTAAGATCAGTAGTTGTATTCTCAAATGTGTATAGTACCTATCACCTCTCAGTGGTTGCATTCTCAAATGGCTGTAATGCGTTTTTAGCTGGTAATATGTTGTGTAATTTCTGAACGGTATCAGAACAATTCGTCGCCCGGCAACTCGTCGGCGGACAACTTGTAATCCGAAATTTCATCGACTCTACAATTCGTCGTCCATCAGTGTGATTTAGGCTTTGGCTTAGGCTTTTGATTGCGCATAGGCTTATGCTTAGTCTAGGCTTCCGGACACTGTTGGGCGAAAGTTGTCGGCCGGCGAATTGTCGTAGATTCCATATGAACAAGATATGGTGGTGAGCTTCGAAATTTCGCACGTCTGTTAAATTAAATTGAAAACAATGGGGTGAGATTTTTTCCGCCCCACAAATTTTTCCTATGCCATTCTATGTATTTCAAGTCCGTTAGTTAGGAATATACTTTTATAACGTGAGTATATTGCTATCAGTCTAGGTATAACATACACTGGTCATGGAACCATTTATGTACCACAATTAGGGTAATTGACATTTATGGTCTGTAGTTAGAAATTTTGAGCTTTATTCGTTTAAGGACTCTAATTAGGGATATAGACTCCAAATAAGACGAGCAATCCTATTAGTCAGGTCACTACAGCATGACATTAATTAGCTGTTTAGTGATAGTTCTCAGTCAAAAATTATAGACATTTTTAGATTTCAAAAGTCGTCGCAACAGCTTTAAGCGAAATAATAGCAAAGAAACTGACACTACGCTGCTTGTTATGCTAAAAATCGACTAAAACTCAATTAATTTTTTAGTAAACTCGAAATAACCTTTTTTTTCGTTACTCAAATAACAAATGAACCTTTAACAACGATAGAGTGTAATGACACTATAGACGAGACTTTTGCTCAAAAACTTCGTGAAACATCTTTGTCAAGGGGCGTAGATTTTGCTGAAACATACCATAAAACATGAATAGAAAAAATTTGAAAGCATAATTTTAGAAAATTTGCCACAGTTTTGACTCAAATAAATGGAGTCAGTTACGTGTAAGACGCAACTCGTGCGTGTTCCAAAAAAACTAATATTCCAAACGCGTATTCGTTTGAGGAATTATGCGAAATAATATCTTTCCGAAATTTTTAGAGACATGAATGTAAAATTTAAAGAACTTTAAAAAATTAACTTTCTGGATTGTAAAAGGCAAAAAAATTTCATTTACACATCCTTTTATACCCTTAAGAACTAAAATTCTTTGCGAAAATTCTACAGACATAAATGTAAAATTTAAAGAACTTTAAAAGATTAACTTTCTGGATTGTAAAAGGCAAAAAATTTTCATTTACACATCCTTTTATACCTTCAAAAAACTGAAATTCTTTGCGAAAATTCTACAGACATAAATGTAAAATTTAAAGAACTTTAAAAGATTAACTTTCTGGATTGTAAAAATCAAAAAAGTTTCATTTACACGAAGCTTTTATACCCTCAAGAAACTGAAATTCTTTGTATGTTCGTGTCATTTTCACTGATGATATTTTGCATATTGTTTTATCAGGTGTTGTTTCGCAGTCTACATTTATAATTGCGTTTTTCAGGTGCTGCAAACGACCTCGGTACGTTGAATCCAGACTTATACAAATGTGGCGAAGAAGGCGATCATTTAGAGTTTCCTGACAATCATCTTGGCCGAATTTGGTTTTCGGTTAAATTCGACCCGACCGCTGAAAAGTTGGTCGTTGGCCTGTTGAAGATCAGAAATCTTCCGGCGAAAAATCAACAAAAAACAGAATTTTCTGATCCGTTTGTCAAGTAAGTTGTTGCTCGATTCATTCTAGAAACCGTTGTTTTATTTTAGCATTACACAGCAAAAAAAGAGTTGAACTGGAGACCTTCCTCGTTTCCGAGTAAGAGTTGTGCTATGGACGCTGCCGCGTGCCGGCGTGTAGCAAGGTAACATTTTTTTAAAAATTTCCGTACGCCGTAACGTGTCGTTACGCACCGCCACACACAGCCGCACGCCACCGAAGGCCACCAAACAGATTTTGCCTGTATTTTTGTTAGCAGCGTGCGGTGGTGGCGGCAACTCGCGGCGACGTGCGGCACAGAACCGTATAGCGCAACCCTAAGGCTTGCAACCAGAAAGGACGAACGATGAGGCTGTGTTTCGCGTCAAATGATTCGATTCGATCTATAAAATTAAAACAATTTTTACAGCCAAAATGGTGTCCTCAAGTGTGTGCCCGTTGTACAACTCATTGCTCCGCTATATGTTGTGCTGGTTGTCTGAGCGCCGTGCGACATTTAAACGTGTAAGTTTGGTATACGATTTTTTCGTAGCGTTTTAGCCTTTGTTTGCGTTGTTTCAGGATTTATCTGTCCCCAGACGATCGGATTTGTTTTCAGTCGCGATTCAAACGCAGAACAAGCAATCCTCGTTACGATGAAACGTTTATTTTTGATGTGAGTTCTTTTAAACTATGTCTGTTTGTATCCGGTAAAGTGTACGGATGTGCCAATTTTATTGAACGTCTAGCCATTTGCAATTGGCTCAAACAAGAATGGTGCATACCATAGATGCTATGGGACCGTAACCAGCTCACCTTGGTAGAAAAATTAAAATTTTTTAACAGGGGGGCATTCAACGGTTTATAAGATGACTTATTGGCGAGTTTGATACTTTTAACGGTGGTGGCCAAAATTATCTAAGGGCGGCGGGGCTCTTCCTGGATGATTTTGACAATGGGCCCAGGGTGTCACAGTGACAAAATATTACGGTGGGGTGTCAAGAAACGTCCTACAAAGAAAAGTTTAATTAAGCTTTGTGCCGCGGTTATTTTTCAATTTTTTTTACTGTATAAATTGTCCATATATTAATTAGCTTAGGGAATCAAAGCAGGTGCAACTGCACACCAGGCCCATAACCAGCTCACTGTGCTAGAGGACTAAGAATTTTTCAGGACGGCATGCAATGGTTTTAGTGACTACTTACAAGCCAGGTTGAAAATTCTGTAGGTGTGGTCAAAATTTGTTCAGGTGGGCTGAGCCTCCCTCCTCTGGTCACTCTTGGCTACGGGCCCGTTGCGCACTCTTGGCGATACTATGCTGCTTACGATCTGAATGTAGTAAACGTTTACTTTGCTTAGGGAATCCACGCAAGTGCAACTGCGCACCACGTCCATAGCCACCTCACCATTGTATGGAGGGCTAAAACAATTTTCAGGAGGGGCATGCAAGCATTTTTAGAGTGACTACTTACAAGCGAAATTGAAAATTATCTAAATATAGTTACACGATTATATTATGTGATTGCGTCAAATCGTTTTGATTTTTTGCCATTTTTTGCATTTTTGGCTAAATAATTTTCCCGTTTTCAAGGCGACTGCTGATCATTTAATCGAACGATCGGTTGAATTTGTTGTGTACGACGCAAGTGCAACCAGTCAAAACGTGGCTATCGGACACGCGAGTTACAAAATGACCGAACACACTGGTCCGAATGTCGACAAAACCATTGTCAGATGGCTCGATTTGAGCAGCGGGGAGTCTGATGTAAAATTTAAATTTGTATATAAAATAATTTAGCTGAATGTGTAGTTGTTTTTAAGCTTAAATAAGGCCAAGGTTCACAAGTTCAAAAGTCTAAATGTCTAGAATTTGTTTAATATCATGGCCCGTATTCTCAAATGCATATAACACCAATAACCAGTTAGCGATAGGTTTTCATACTAACGAACGGTTGCAATTGCAGATCTTATAATCTGCTCAGAAGTAGAACAAAATCGGAAGCAATAAACGTGCTGAATATCAAACCTCAACATTTTCTAGTTCGTAAGTTACAAGGCCTATCAGCAATTGGTAATAGGTGCTGCATACGTTTGAGAATACGGGCTCATGTAAAAGCATCGTCAGATTGCTTGATCTCAGCAGTGGAGAATCTGGTGTAAAATATGAAAATGTGTTCTTTTTGAAATAGTTTAGCTGAAAATGTACGTTTTTAAATTTAAACTGGAGCAAGAATTACCATTTCAAAACTATAAATATCTACAATTTGTTTGACACCGTGTAATATCCCATTGTCGTATGATTTTAACACAGCAGCGAAGAATCTGATGTAAAAAAGTTAAAATCTGTTCTGATTGAAATAATTTAGTTCAAAATGTGTTTGTTTTCAAATTTAAACGGAGCCTAGGTTCGCAATTTCAAAAGCCTAAAAGGCTAGAAATGTGTGTGAACCGTGCTGACTGAAAATTTCAAGCACGAAAAGAAACCGCATTTTTACATATTAAAATAGTAGTGAAACTGAAATAAAAAGCTAACTTTTCCCTGGATTCAGACGTGGCCAGCGTAAAAAGTTTACAATTCATAGATTTGCGGCAGCTAATGCATCTTGCCCATTGACATTTCTACACGAGGTGCAAAATGAAACATCCATTCTACAAAACTATCAAAATTTTAACTCAAGTTTTGATTTAAAATGCAACTTTTGACACAACGCAGATATTCCACGTTAAAGATAAATTGCCGATAGCGATTTAGAACACATTCATTTACACGTGAGTTCAAATACGTTAAAATTCTGTCGTTGTTAGGCCTGAAAAGCAGTTTCGCATTCAAAATTATATTTTAATTTAGTTGCTTTTTAGTTCAGAAAATACTTGTAAGCTGTGTAATGTCGAAATTTTTATGTTGTATAGCTTAAAATACGGTTTAAGGTTGCTTTTTTTAGAATTCATCTGACATTGGCGATGTCCAAACCAGTTTGTGCTACAACGCCGTCCTCGAAGAACTGACAGTATCGGTAGTGGAAGCCAAGAATTTGCAGTTACCCGAAGGCAAAGAAACCATTGGTAGGTTAGAAATGTGAGCTGAACAACGCAGGGGGGGGGGGTGGCGAACGGGACCAATATTTTGGAAACCGAGGAAGATTACGTTATGTCATACATATTTTTAACGGTGAAGTTTTTGTGCCACACACACCAATGAAAATGTTACTAAAAACGCTGAACGAAAATAGCAAAGGGGGTTTGATCCTTAAGCTGTTTGGATGCATAAACCGTGTACAAGGGGGTCTTAACCTGTTTGCAACTAGCGTTGTAATACCGTAATGTAGCTTGTGTAAAGTCAGATTCACGTATAATTTACCTCGGTAACCCTTTGAAAATCCAAGCTAAATATAATTGTTGGAAACGATTCGGAAATTACTCCTGATTCGCATGTTCAGCTATAGTTTGAACGGATTTTAAAACACTGATTTATAGAAACTGGCTAAGAGAAGCCTAATACTACTAAAAGCGACAGATTTTTAGGAAAGATAAAGTTTAAATTCAAGGCTTTATTCCATCTGGTCTCTTCTAAGAAATTTAGAATATTCGGACACGGTTTTCTCTGCAAGTATGTGAGACATGCTTATCCTGGTGCATATGCAATATATGCAATGCACATTGTGTTGTATGTTATCTGGCAGGATACGGTCGTCACATATAATCGACGAAAAAGTAGTTGCAGAGGCCATCTGCATGGCGCAATGGTAGGGCGTAGGCCTAACGATCTGTAGGTCGCTAGTTTGATCCGCGCTAGGTAAGGGTGCATTTGCTGCTGCATAATAAAAAAGGTCGGAAGTTTCCGATCGTACCTCTACTTTAGACCGACACTGTCGAAGTTATAACGTTATTGCAGCGAGGAAAGTATATAGTTTCAGCGAAATGTAATACCTTATTGTAGCGTCAAGTAATGCAACTTCCACAATAACATGCGTACACAAGGTGACTTTGGAGGTTGAAGTGTCATGGACACTGAAGCCAAAAAGGTTCAGTATCCAGCATACTGAAGCCAAAACTTCAGTGTCCACGACACTAAACCCCTTAAGGTCACCGGGTGCACGCATGTTATTGTTGCAGTTGCATAAGTAGAAGCAAAGTTCTGATGAAATTAAGCCCTGTTCACACGTGTGCAAGTTGCTGCAGCGAGAACTTGCAGCTTCAACTTGCACACGTGTGAACAGGGCTTTATTGTATTTGTAGACTCATACGCAAAAGTAACAATGACGTGGCTCGGTAACAAATCAGAGAAAACGAAAAAAACAAAAACCATCAAAAAGTGTGTAAATCCTGCATACAACGAATCGTTTATATTCAAAATCCCTCGAGATAAACTTGAAATTGCGAGCGTTCAAATTGCAATCTACCGAACGAAACGTAAGCGATTTTAAATATTGTACAGCGCAAATTGCTACGAATGGATATTCAGCTGCAACTGTACACTGCAAAAAATAGTGAGTCAAATTGACTCTCTCCGAAATAGGCTCTACGGGACTACACAAACTGAGTCAAATTTGACTCCGACAGAGTCAAATTCTGCTGACTGGGTTGCACGTTTGACTTTGGCGGAGTCGAATTTGACTCAGATTGTGTAGTCCCGTAGAGCCTATTTCGGAGAGAGTCAATTTGACTCACTATTTTTTGCCGTGCAAGAATGCTAAAATATTGTTTTACATTGTTTAACCACTTTTCAATTTGATCCTATTGGAAATTTATAATTGAAAAACAAAACAACGAATCTACAAGGAACAGACTCATTAAACAACTACCAAATAACAGAAAATATTTTGCCAGGCACAACTTGTGGAGATGCCTACTCTCATTTGCCCCTGCACCCTACGAATTTGTCACTATTTTTCACAGTGCCCCATGCAAAAATCAGGATTGAACCGTTTTTCCACGGGACTGCAGTATAGTACGCACAATCCTTAGACTATTTTTTTGGTTTTAGGCTTAGGTATAAACTCATTGTTACGGTTAGGTTTAGGCTTAAGAATATGCTAATACTACCGTAACGGTCGAGTTATGTGGCTTGCACAGTGTTTAATCTTCATCATTTGTTATTAACGCAATAAGTTAATATTTTGTTTATTGTGACTAAATCGAGAGACGCTCAAGTAGTTAAGTGCTAATATGTGTCCATATATACAGGCCTGCAGTCAGCCCACCTTGCTAGGAGGCTAAAATATTTTCAGGAGGGACTTTTAAAGGTTTCAATGACTTTTACGAGAAACGTTGAAGAGCCCTAACCCCCCCTTATTATTTCATTTTTAGCTGATACTCAAATTGGAAGAGTTGTCATCGGCGGGGAATACTGCACGAAAGGCAAAGCCCTTGAACACTGGAAGCTCGTAACAAAAACTGTTCGTCCGATTCCAATGTTACATAGTTTGCACAATTGAAAGTAGGTATATATATATTCTCATTAGTTGGAAACGAATAATGCAGACTATTTATTTTCAAATCTGTCTAGCACCTATCGCCAATTAGAATTTTAGTACGGTAATTTGGCTCATGATGTAAAGATCAGGGGCGGAACGTTTTTCTACAGGACGCCATAGAAAAAGCGTAAGCTTTAGACTTTATTTGCTTCGACTTAGGCTTAGGTATAAGCTCATTCTTGCGCTTAGGCTTAGGATTAGGATTATGCTTATACTAATGGTTTTGTTGAATACATTGGCCGGTATTTTAGCCATACGGTTCGCCACAAAATGTTTTGTCAAGTTTTATACTGATTGCTCCAAACAAATTATTGTAATGTACAATTTAAAGTACTGTAAGTCTCTTGAAACCGTATTTCTTACTGGTGATATGTGCTATAGAGCATGGTCCATGTTACTTTAAGGGGCGTCCAAGTTTGTGGTGGGTCCATAAAACAGAAGGTTTAGATTCTAGATTACATTTTTTTAGGCTTAGGCTTAGGCGTAGGCTTTGGAACACATTTTTGCGACGCTTAGGCTTAGGCTTTATGCTTAGGAACACATTTTTGCAACGGTTAGGCTTAGGCTTAGGCTTAGGAATACGCATAATCTATGTTACGACCCTTAAAGTAACATTGGCCCTGAGCATACTGCAACCCACGAACCCAATATTTGTACTAAATTGCAATGTGAGTTTAGCAGTGGGCATTAAGTTTACTCACCGTTGAAACATTATGTATTATTTACTTAACAACGTTTTATTTCAGTAAAACAAAATGAATTTTGTAGTATTTGCTGCTTGTTAAACTGCATTTCTTTCACACACCAGCAAGGGTCGGTCACCCCTTTGCCAGTTCGGTTATTTTTTATCATCGTAATCAACTTTAGAAATCTGGAAAATAAACCCCCTGACATAGACGTTGAAGCGTACTAAGGTTTAGACTAAAAAATTAAATAAGTGAAACTTTTCTTGGCTGGGCCAAATTGAAAACTTTCTGCGAGTTCCAAGTGGTTGCGGGCTTGTAGATATAGACGAGTTATGGGAGCTCAGCTTTTGTAGGAAAAGTTTGCCCCTCTATCGAACGGTTTCAAACTCGCTTGTAAGTCATGAGATATGCCCTTGTATGCTGGTCATAGAACTTTTTGCAAGCTGTGAACCTTAGAGGCTTAAGCGTCTGTTTTCAAATGTTTGGTCATATTGAAAACCAAATTATCAATGGTGCATCAGTATGTGTTTATGACTAAAGGCCCATGTAAAGATCAGGGGCGGAACGTTTTTCTGTGGGACAGCTTAAGCTTTAGACTATTTTTTGCTTGGTTTAGGCTTAGACTTAGGCTTCGGCTTAGGAATATGCTTATAATAGTGTTCCGCCCGTGTTCTTTACATTGGCCGTGACCAATAATTCCTAAATCAAGCAATTTTTGGAGTTACGCTTAGGTACACTAATATTGTGCTAATTTCTCCAGAAAAGTTATTTTCAACGATCCAGTTTACGTTTGGTTCACTATAATTTTCAACCATAATACCTTCAGTTACACAAAGATCAGCAATTAAAATTCAATAATTGCAGAGAACTTGCATAAAAATGCAAAAAATACTAATAATATACTGTGCAGATACAGGAAGCTAAGAATGTTTGTTTTCTTAATTGGATGAAAAACATATACTGGTGCACCAAAAAGATTTTATTTTACTAGGATATTAACAGTTAATAATTACGTAATTGCATCAAAGACGCGGTCAATGTGCTGAACCAGGTAGTAACTGTAGTACAAACATATTCCTAAGCCTATGCCTCAGCGTAAGATTGAGCTTATACCTAAGCCTAAGCGAAAGGATGAGCTTATACCTAAGCCTAAGCGACAGAATGAGCTTATACCTAAGCCTAAGCGCAAGAATGAGCTTATACCTAAGCATAAACTTACGCAAAAAATATATCGAAAGCTTAACTCCAAGCCAGCTCAGCAGAAAAACGTTGCGCCCATGATCTTTACATGGGCCATGGACCCATGTAACGGATCAGGGGCGAAACTTATTTCTGTGGGACTGCAATAGAGTAAGCTTAAGGTTTAGACATTTTTTGTCTAGGCTTTGGCTTAGGCTTAGGCATAATCTCATTCTTACGCTTAGGTTTACGCGTAGGAATGTGCTTATACTACTGTTACCATGCTATTGTGTACATTAGCCCAAAATGAATTGTCAAATACTGTACCTATCATAAGAGTTTGCTTCGTTTCTTTGTATGAAGTAAAAGTAATTAATATATGATATTTAAGCTGAAACATCATTATTTGTCTCATTGACGAAGACTTTGTATTAAAATACCGGTTCAGTTATACAATGTCGTCCAAGGTTTCATTATGTTACAAAATGTTAAAATTGCATTTGGCTACTCGCTCGCGAGGCATCTTGGACCACTATGCATTGAGTCCCAGCGAATGTGGCCACCCCGTTTGTTACTGACTAGTCATGAGTCGGCAACCCAACCAAACCAGTGTTAAAACCATACTAGTACACGTAGCTGCACACATGTGCGACTGGACTAAGGCTTCTCCGGACCTTAACCAAATTGTTGCCAGGGTCTCTCATATTATTAAGTGAACGAAATTAAAAAACTGCATTTTGAAAAGTAGTGTTTTGCAGATATAAAAACACATCTGACCCGATAGGTATTCTCTATGTATACAGTCTTAATTTACATAAGTAACTGGAGATAAAAACCTGTCGGAACGTTTTCAAAAATACGTTTGTGGGCCGTTCTAACGTTGGAACGCTGTCCAAAATACATATGTGGGACGTTCCAGCTTTAATATATAGATTTCACAAGCTGTTATAAAAATTCGCTGTACAAATAGATATAGGTTATGTATACATACATATATTTAGTTAAAATGGTGTCAGTGTATAGTTGAAATTAAATAATTTTTATGAAACTTAGTCCCGCACAGAAATGTAGCTGAGCCACAAATTTATCTCAAAACTTTGCACACTGGCCCGCAACGACGGGGGGCAGGGGGGATGCCCACCCTGCCGAGTGCCAATGGCTTCGGAAATCCCGAATCAAAAAATTTGCAAACTGTAAGAATTCTGTCGTAGGAACATTTGTTATTGGCCCTCCGGAAGCAAATATTTTTCCATTTCAGATAATTATCGATTAAAATTCTTCAACCATTACAGTGTCGTTTCAATACATGTCTGTTTTGGTAGTTTATTCTGCGGTGTAGGATTAAGAGTATTATTGCTCGTATTCTCATTAGGTTTCGGGATGTACGATTTTGGACCTTCAACAATTTCGTTTCTTGGTTTGATCGTTGAATTAAACGAATCAGGTTGGACAGGAGCGGGGGGCTCTTGTACTAAATTTTCTCGTTCGTGAGAATTTTGTTGTTCTGGATCGTAGTTCTCACGATGTTTTTCGTTTGCTGTATCGCTATTCTGAACTAAATTAGTTGATTTGTCGTCATTCTGTTCCGTCATAGCTGTTACAGCATGCTGGTTGTCGTTTGAACCTTTGTCGGCATTCATAGTGTTTATTGCTCGAGGCTTGTTCTGGTCAGAAATCAACTTAGAGCTTTCGGATACATTTTCGGTTTTAGTCTTAGTGACTACAGGCAACGTTTCTGATTCCAAAACAATGGCCTGTTTAGACGCTTGTTCGTCAGGTGTTGTCTCGGGTTTCGTAGGCCTCGACGAATCGACTAATTTAGGATATTCGCATGTCTCCGGTGGCGATGTCTGGAATTCGTCTGTTTGGTACTGCTTCGGATGTTTGTCGCGATAAACTTTGTACGTGCTGACGATTAGAAATATTAGAGCAATGATTAGGAAACCCTAAAAAATGTGACGATTTTACAAGTTTCGGCCAATGTTTATTTTAAGGGGCGTAACAGTAGATTAAGCGTATTCCTAAGCTTAAGCCTAAACCTAAGCCTAAGCAAAAAATGTAATCTAGAATCTAAACTTACTGTTTTATGGACCCACCAGAAGCCTGGAATGCCCCTTAAAGTAACATGGGCCGAACTTTCAATAACTTGCAATTCTTTTTTCTACGAAATGAAATGAGCCAAAATGGTATAGATAACTAATGTTAAAAGAATGATAACTACCTTGTTGTGCCAGTAGCAGATCTACGAAGATGCAAAAATTTTAGTTGTGTTAGTAACAAAGTTTGGCAATTTATGTTTACCAAAATGTAAACAAAATGTTACTTGCATTTCTTCCAAGATTTGGAGGGCGAAATTGGCATGTTGCCCTGAATTTTGGCGATTTGAATTGGCAATGAATTGGAAATCGTCCACTACTACTGGAATGATTGGTTGAAATTATACATCCTCTGAAATAGCTGATTTAAATATAAGACATTATTCAGTAGTTTCTAGGGTGCAATTCAAATTAAAGACATAATTCCACCTCAGAAACGAATCTATGAGCATATGCGGATATCCCATCGCACCTCAGAACCAACTGAATAAAGTGTTAAATTAAAATCAGCTATTTCACAGCATGTAATTTCAACCAATCATTCTAGTAGTAGTAGTGACGATTTCCGAATCATTGCCAATTCAAATCGCCAAAATTCAAGATAAGATGTCAATTTCGCCTTCCAAATCCTACAAAGAATGCATATAAGAGATATTACACCAAAATGAAATATACAAAACAATATTTTCTGTATTTAACATTTTTCAGTAATAATTTAGTTTGCTATTAATAGTTTCATGACCAGGCTGATTATGTGTAAAATTGCACTCGGCTTTCAAACACAAGCTTTTAAGCAAGATGGTAATGTTGAAATGTAATGATAAAATTTTTAAGTAACGTTGTCAACGCCACAACTCGTTAATAGTGTAGCATATATTTACTCGGATGCCAAGATAGAATATGTGCTCTCGTTGAGAACAAGTTCACTAAACTTACCGTTGCAATTCCCCAAATTATTGTTACGGATCGCCATCGAATTGCACCGTAAAATACGAATCCCGTTGATATTGCAGTAAGAATGCTTAACATGCCTGAATAGATCAGTTCCTGCAAAAATCACACACAATACCCGACACTTTTAATTTTATATTTAAACACGTCACAATGCAATATACTTTTAGGGCCGTAACAGTAGGTTAACATATTCGTAAGTATATTAAGTCTAAGCGTAATCATTGAAAAAAAGTATATTCCTAAGCCTAAGTCTAAGCAAAAATAAAATGTACTCTAAAATCTAAGACTACCTTTTTAATAGACCCTCCAGAAACTGGTACGGCCCTAAAAACATAATGTTTAAAAGTGAATATTGTCTTACTCACAGTGCAAGGTGTTCAAACCAAATATCATACTTAACTTGTAACAGAGCAACATACGGCCAATGTATAGAACAGGACCATAACAGTAGTATAAGCATATTCCTAATGCTAAGCCTAAGCCTATGTGTAAAGAATGAGGTTACACCTACGCCTAAATCTAAGTAAAAAATTAATCCAATGCTTTTAAGCTTACCGTATTGCAGTCCCGCAGAAAAACGTTCCGCCCCTGATCTTTACACGGGCCCAATAGACAAACACACGTTCAATTTTCTAAACTTACTACTTTAAACCAATCGACGGATTCTGCAGTTAGTTCAATGGTATGGAACATATGCATTAAAAACAACGTTAAACTTGCAGTAAAGCAAATCATAGAAACTGACGAACTAATATAGACGCCATACCAACCATAATGTGAAAATACAACGCAAATAAACGCTCCAAGACTTGCCAGCTGCAAAAAAAATGACATGAGTTACCATGATTTATTGCAATATAGTTTTGACATTTTAATATACACAGTAAATTCCAATGAGCTGATTAATCAAATCACCTAGCCGCAGTTGGTTATTTCTGAATTAATATCAGTAAGCATAAATTCACTCTGAATTGAGTTGATTCTCACTCTGAGTTGAGTTGAGTTGGGTTGATTCTCACTCTGAGTTGAGTTGTCTCTGGGTGAGTGGATAATTTAACTCAGAATGAATTGAATAAATTCAAAATTCTGAGTTCTGATAGTCCTAACTCAGACTGAGTGATTTAACTCATTCTGAGTTAAAATCAACTCATTGAAATTTACAGTGTATTAGACACTAAAATAAGACGCAATTGCATCAACACCGCCCTACAAAATTTAACAAATTATATTTGAGGTGCGGTATCTTGTGTGACAATATTTGAAGTCCCTTAATAAGTACCATAAGAGGTTGTATCTACGCCATATTCTCCATGTTCAACAGGACGTTGCAAAATATCCATTTTAAAACGCGGTTTTATCACAATTTAAATTCTAGTAAACTTTACCGATTGAACAAGTCTCGCAATACCGTCCAAATGACACGCATAGTCTGGATCAAACGTTGGACGATCAATAATAACGATTTCTGTTTGATGATCGCGAGTTTCACCGTTGTCGAAATCATCGGCCATTTTTAAATTTTAAAATTTTAAAACATATACCATCGTTTAAATGTGTGTTCGAAACTCAATACATAGTACCAACAGTGGATGATCACGGACCACAGTATGCAACTGTCGGATATCGTGTGGCACAAAATGTACCACCGCACGTTGCATTTTTGCTGAAGCCCTCTTATTTAGATGGGGGTCAATGTCCCATTATATAATACGCTGTAGTTCTTAGACTATATACCGAGCACTTTTTGGCATGGCATATTTTTCTTTTTGTCTGTGCAAGTATCAACCCTCCCCCTCTAAATAAGGGGGTCTGACAAAACCGCAACGTGCGCTGGGTACATTCTTTGTGCGCAGAATGTGCCCAGTTGCACACTCTTGTTATGTTATATATCGTCCACTCTTGATAGCACCAAGAGTGTATAATAACAAATTGCAATAATTAGAAATGTTATCTGTTGCGTGTGGCATCACGTGGTCTCAATATGCCGTTACCACCAAAGCTGTTGACCCCTTCAATTAAAGGGGGTATGACGGAAAAAGGCCCACGTGATGTTTCCTGATTAACTGCTAAAAATCGCAGGTGTTACACTTACTTAAAATGAACTCTTGATAGTACTAAAGATATAGTCACACGTGCACGTTTACCCAGCGAAAACTCGCAGTTACAAGCTGCACATACAATTGATGACACCAGCACAGCCCTGCTCACAAAACCGTGCAGGTGTAAAGTTTATAGTTAAAAGATCTCATGGCTAGAATTATAGTGTCAAATTTACACGAAAATTATATGTTAAGATTGTCAGGCCGGAGCAGCCATGCCCCGTAACCCCATTTAGGAGCCCCCCACACCTAAAGGGGACCCCACCCTAACCGGTTGACACAAAAACTGTCGAAGTTTTAAAATACGTCTGTCTTCTCACTCGCTTCGCTCGAGAGTTTGGGAGTCCCACCATGGAGTTGTGGGGGAGTCCGCACACCTGTCTGCTTCGGCATGAAGATCGTTCATAAAACTGGCAGTATGTTGTTAATGAGTATTTCAAATTTACCAGAATGTTCAAAATAGAGATTATATATAATTATACACTTCAAAAAATTGTGAGTCAAATTGACTCTTTCCGAAATAGGCTTTTTTGGACTACACAAATTGAGTCAAATTCGACTCCGCCAGAGTCAAATTTGCCTCACTGGCGAATTTGACTGTGGCGGAGTCGAGTTTGCCTCAATTTGTGTAGTCCAGAAAAGCCTATTTCGGAGAGAGTCAATTTGGCTCACTATTTTTTCGCAGTGTGCGCAAAGCAATTACTACGGGTACGTAAAGTAGAACAAGTTTTAAAAAGCTCTGATGGTCGCGTGTAACGTTAAACCAAATAGTGCCCAACCTACCTCAAAAGTCGAAGGTATCCTTAAGGTCGAAATAATTTTTTTGTCAAAAATTTCAATAACTTTTATGTCGTGGTTCGAGATCTTAGACGAACGGTGTAAAAAGTTTATCGCTATAACCCGTTCACGAGTTATGGACAAACAATTGTTTTGGCGCCGTTCAGACTGTTCGTTTGCTGCATACCAAATCAGTTATTTGACCATAATAAGTGAACTTGCTGATCCACTCTTGATAGTACCAAGAGCGTATAATAACAAATTGCAATAATTAGAAAAAGTTATCTGTTGCTCATTGTGGCATCACGTGGTTTCAATATGACGTTACCAACTAGCAGTTATTTGACCATAATAAGACGAACGGTGTAAAAAGTTTATCGCTATAACCCGTTCACGAGTTATGGACAAACAATTGTTTTGGCGCCGTTCAGACTGTTCGTTTGCTGCATACCAAATCAGTTATTTGACCATAATAAGTGAACTTGCTGATCCACTCTTGATAGTACCAAGAGCGTATAATAACAAATTGCAATAATTAGAAAAAGTTATTTGTTGCTCATTGTGGCATCCCGTGGTTTCAATATGACGTTACCAACTAGCAGTTATTTGACCATAATAAGTGAACTTGCGCTCAGATAGCAATAGAATTAACATCATTCGAGTCACATTGCCAAACTGCGTCCGATGTTGTTTGAATAATTTTGAATTTTTGATACTTTTTTCGATCAAAACGGGGGTATTTTTTGGAACCTCAATAAATCAAATTTTAGCAAAGCCAAACTTGACCATTGATCAGGGCAAGTAGCTAAACCTGAAATATGCAAAATTCAAAATCCGACCATTTTTGGCAACCGCCGTCTGGTTGATATCAACAGAAAAGAAACGGCAACGATTATTGTTTTTATTGTAGAAGACAATAAGCCAGTTTGAGCAACATTGGCTGCATTTTATTTACGAGCTAAAAGCGACCGCGATGAAAGAAGCAACATCATTGAAATAAAACTGTGAAACGATTAACGCGTTATCTCTTTCGTATAGGTACAGCGTGTTTGTTTCGTGTGTAGTATGAAAATGCACTTATACAACCAAATTTGCAATATATTTATAAATGGTTAACATTTTCGTTATACAATTAGCAAGAAACAGGATGCGCAGTATAACCCAGTTGTTTACCAGCTGGTAGGATGTAAATAACTAGTAAGAGTACATGGAACGAAAACGGAAGAAAAGTGATCAAAATAATGGAAACTGGAAACATATATTATGTATACTGGTTTACGTGGTTGCAAAATTGCAACCCAAGATGTATAAACAAAATATAGCCATAAAGCAGGAACAGTCGCTTTTATATAAACGCGGAAATATGCGTTCTGTGTAATAGAAGAGTCTAAACATATCTATATTATTAAAGTTACGTATTTTGGGCTGTGTTCCACTGTTGTAATGATTATTTCATAAAACAACATAACGCATTCTTAAAAAGTTTTAATTTAAGAAGAATATTTTAAGGTTGCAAATTTGCAACCTCGTTGACTAGTTCAGTTCTATAGAACTAGCAATATAAAAATGTAAACATTAAATTTTTTACTATTTAGTTGATTTGCATACGTACGTACGTATATACATAAAAGTTTTGTAAAAATCCATAAAATAGTAAAAAATCCGCTGGAACGCTGCCCAAAACACGTATGTGGAGCGTTCTACCTTTAATAATGTAATGCCAGAAAGCTGCCCAAAATACGTATGCGGGGCATTCCAGCTTTAACCCTCGATGGCCCGACAGTCTACATATGTAGACATAACCAGTTCGACAATTGATTGTTCGGCAGGTGCTATAGTTAAGAATCTATTGTTTAATTTCCATCGATAATTATTCTGTTATAGTAGTATAAAAAACTTATAGCATTGTGGGAACAAAAGTTTGCTGTACAGTGAGTCATATACCTATATAACCCGACCGTCTACATATGTTGATTTGATCATAGTTTGAGTTTTGACAAGAATTGGAACGTTTTGTTCTTACACACGGTTTTGTATGGTGAGGTAAAGTCAGGGAAATGTCAGGTTTGCATAAATTATCTTTGACTGAGGTCGTACGACGTGTATTAGAACCAAGTGATTCAGAGACAGAAGATGACAAACCGGACGACAATAGTTCAAATGACGACTCAGAATCAGTTGAGTTAGGTCAATGCAGTAGTGAAGAGGCTGCTATTTATGAGCAAGATAGTGATGGTGAATTACAAAAACAATCGGACGCATCTAGTAGTGAGTTGAGCGATATGGACGAGACTTCTAGTGGAAGTAATGTGTTTTTGTCAGCGACGGGTGTTGAGTGGCATTCTACAACACCGCCTGTCCGTGTGTTAGCTAGAAATAAAATTCGCTTTCGCGAAGGCACTGCAGTAAACCCTACAACAGAGTCACAAGCATTTTATCTTTATATAAACGAGCCCATTTTACATACAATTCAGCGACTCACTAGTAGGCGACTGCGGGCGCGCAATTTTTCAACGCTACCAATGTACGAGCTGAAAGCTTGGCTTGGGGTGGTAATCAGAGCTGGTGCAGATCGCGATAACATGTCTCCAGTGGCTTCACTATTCACCAAAAACGACAGCAGGCCCTTTTACCGCTGCGCGCTGTCAAAAAACAGAATGAAACAGTTGCTGGAAAATGTAACATTCGACAACAAACTGACTCGCCGGGAGCGTCAAAAAAGTGACAAAATGGCTGCTATACGAGATGTTTGGGACCTATTTCAGTCCAACTTACGTCTTCATTATATACCGTCCGAATCACTTACAGTAGATGAACAGCTCTACGGGTATAGAGGATATGCACCGGGGCGAGCGTACATGCCGGCGAAACCTGCTAAGTACCGTTGCACAACGCATTCATTGTCATGAAACTGAACGGATATCAAAAGTCACGCAATGTTTTCATGAAAAAAGTAGCCGAACAACTAGCGCAAGACAATATGACCAAACGTTACAGTAGTGAAAAAATTTACGCAAAATCAAAGGATTCATTTATGGCTTACGGGCTGCCTCAAAAGCGAAACGAACCTTCTACATCTGGTAAACCGACCAAATGTCAGGTCACAAGTTGTCGCAAATCTACGAGATTGAGCTGTTCGTCATGTGGAAAACGAGTGTGCAAGGACCACATGAATCGCACCATAACGTGCAACGACTGTGCTTAACTGGACAACGCGCCCGCAGTGGGAGGCTGGACGGGGAGCGGGTGGAACTCCGCCAGAACACTAGTTCTGACTGTCTCAAGCCAGTTAAAGGAGGAGAGCACCCTGAGATAAGCCAAAACTAACGCTAGTTGTGTTGTCTACATATGTAGACCGTTGGGCTGATTAAGGTGAAAATTTTGCCGGGCCGTTGAGGGTTAATTATATAAATATAAAGTTCAGATTTATGATGTATGATTTGTCGGCTGTGTTTACGATCGTTGTTTGCTTAATTTCTAATTGCATATATTTGGTATTGAGGTTTAGCGTTAAACTAGCGGCGCCAAAAGCAAATTAATATTGGGGAGCACAATCACAGGTAGCTAAAATGGTCGAGTGCTAAAGAGTGTTATTTTGTCAATCACATTGTTTTGCGAAAAAATGTGACATACACGATACTACTGTAAACGAAAGTATTCACAATAACAATAACTCTACAGTAACACGATAGTCTTTTCGCTTTTCAACGCCACACAAAATGAAATTATTTATGTCATTCACTGGTAAAGTATATATAAACGATTCCAGGATAAATGCTTATTAATAGCATTTGGTTTAATCGTTTTTGTGCCTTTGTGGACCTCATCAGCGCCGGAGCAGACATGGGTCGAGTTCCCGTCAAATTCGATCGTAGTGAGACCTCAACGTAGATGTGGATCCAGAATTTCTTGGTGTTTGATCGGATCTTCTCCGAGCTCACGCTAGTGTTAAATAGCTGAGAGGACACACTTCAAAAATTTCGGATAAAAGTTACAAAATCGTGTACCTAGAGAGTGAAGAATCTATATATATGGTTCCAATTTTTATTTCTTGCGGTGATAAATCTGCTCAAAAATTGTGGCCAATGTAAAAAACATGGGCAAAAATTGTTATAAGCATATTCCTAAGCCTAAGCCAATTAAGCGTTAAGAATGAGCACATTCCTAAGCCTAAGCCTAAGATTAAGCCTAAGCCAACCAAAAAATCAGTCTAAAGTTTAAGCTTACTCTTTTCCGGTCCCACAGAAAAACGTTCCGCCCCTGATCTTTTCGGCAGAAATTGTTGACATCATCTTTCAGGGGCTGGTAATCTGTGTATGCTGTTCAGACATTTGCTAGGGTTATAGGTGTACAACTTTGTTAACCCTTTCTCACATGAATATTTCCTATTTCCCCTGAGACCTACATTTATGCTAGGATTCGAACTCCAGTGATTGGAGTGAGAGGCGTATACCATTACCACTCAGATATAAGAGCTTGACGCTCGAGCCCGAGGGGGCCTCTCACGTC
Organism: Enoplolaimus lenunculus; assembly: GCA_030248215.1. Taxonomy (NCBI): domain Eukaryota; kingdom Metazoa; phylum Nematoda; class Enoplea; order Enoplida; family Thoracostomopsidae; genus Enoplolaimus; species Enoplolaimus lenunculus. The sequence continues at coordinate 521,254 of JASANG010001414.1, read as the reverse complement.
TTGTGGTGATTGAGTACTACGTATACGGGTTGCAGTTGTTAAACACGGTGCGATATATATTATTTATCGTATATACACAGCGAGGCAACTCAATGTGAGAAGGGGTTAAACTGAAAATTTTTCGCTTAAACCCTTTCTCACATGAATATTTTTTATTTCCCCTGAGACCTACTTTTATGCTAGAATTCGATCTCCAGTGATTGGAGTGAGAAGAGTATACCATTACCACTCAGCTAGAGGAGCTTGACACTCGAGCCCGAGGGGGCTCTCAAGTCTTGTGGTGATTGTAGTACTATGTATACGGGTTTCAATTGTTAAACACGGTGTGATATATATTATTTAACGTATATACACTGCGCTGAGTTGCCTATGCGCAACTCAATGTGAGAAGGAGTTAAAGACGACCTATAAATTCAACCAGTAAACTGAGTTGCAGAGAAATTGAGCCAAGAAATAGACTTAAACTGCTCAAAAGCTTGGTATTTCGGCAAGATGGTGGTGGAACAGCCGCCATAATTAAAGTTACCACTAGTAGCCCAAAATACAACCACCGATTATTTGGAAGAATGAAAATGTGTGGTGAAAACCTCCGAGCTATTAAGTCAAAACTAAAAACTTTAAGTAAAGTCTTGCCTTTAAGCCATGTTTCTGCAACCCAGCCAACGTCTCTGCGTGTGGACAGTCAGAGCGGGACACTTAAAATTAATACCGATTTTCGGCCACATTAATTATTCTGGCAGGCAGAAATCTATATTGAAAACCTCTGCCACCCTACGTTTTAGGTGCAAAACAAACTTAAAAGTAATGGCTCTGCGGCTTTTTATTCACTGAAAACTTTTCCAGTGTACCGTTTTTGCCGGGATATTTTCTATAGTTCTCCAAAACATTATTAGCTCTAGATTCAGGTTGGAAAGACGCGACTTAAGTCTTCCTTTTAATTGCTTAACTTTACATGTCGGATTTTTTTCGTTAATTGACGGCCATGAAAATTTAAACCGTCACATTTAAAGTAACAAATAGCAGCACGGAATTAACCAACACCTCACCCAACATGGTTAGTTGAAAAATAAAACGTCTCTGAAATCCTTTGGCTTAAAGTGAAAGGTACGAATTTTAAGCTTTTACACTCCAGTCTTTTCACTATTTATTCTGTAAGGAATATATTTTAATGAATAAATCACCTTTGCAGGCTTCTTAGTGCCTGTAGCTAACCGGAGGCAAACTTTATGCGATGACGATATGTAAATTGCCGAAGTTTGCATCCGGGTATCTTTCCGGTTCAAGCTTGTGTTCCGTTTCGTCGGCTCCTCAATTAATCGATGTAGTGTGCACAATAATTATTAATCATTGAAATTCGCTTTTGAGTGTGTGTTATAAAATACCCTTGCTTAAGCCCTATTCACACGCAAGATTTTGCCGCAAAAACTTGCACATGCATCTTCATGTGCATGTTTTTGCAGCAAAAACATGCACATGCAACGTCATGTGCATGTTTGGTCACAAAGCAGCTTTGAAGGTGCAGCTGCAAATTATTCACTTGAATTCATGCTTTCGCAGCTATGCAGGCAGTTGCAAGTCGCTTGAATTTCTTGCATCTGCAGTTATTGGTCAATCAGAATGTTCCTTTGAAAATTATTACAGCTGCAAGTATTTCGTGCACGGTGCAGTTGCGAGTTCGCGCTGCAAAAACTTGCACGTGTGAATGGGGCTTTAGTTTACGACGGCACTCATTTTGTACGATATATTGCGTTGCTCTTGTGAACGGAATGACATTGATTGAACAGATTTCGTATAATTTTGTGTATTTAATCTAAAGCCCTATTCACACGTGCAATTTTTTGCTGCGAGAGCTTGTAGCTGCAACTTTCTTGCAAGTTTTTTTCCAAAATCCTGTTCGAATAACTTGCAGCTGCAAATTGCAATTTGCAGCTGCAAGTTCTAGCCGCAAAAACCTGCACGTGTGAATAGGACTTAAGTCAGAATTCCCTCGTATACTCAAAGTTTTCAAGTTCATGCATTTCATGTTTTACACGACAGTAATTTTTAGATCATAGCTATGGTGCAACCCATTATGTTATCTTACGGCAGTGCGAAGTCAAACATACAGAACGCGAACGTTTTAGTTTTACATTTATTATGTATTCCCACTGTAAATACACTCACATTATTGTAATATTCTTCAACCGCAAATATACTGCTTGATATTTTTAAAGCTACGTTGCTCCAACAGCATGGGCAGAGTCTTCCAAGACCGCCCGCCGGCAGTAAAGGCACAACAAGTAAGTGACGATTGAAGTCTGTTGAGGAAAGAATGCGAATGCTGTGCTATCGGGGATGTCGTCGATGATAAAATATGTTTTCATAAACATACGTATGTATGCACACTTCTTTTAGGTTATTAAGCGTGTAACTAACTTTTTTGCAGCCGACAACGGAGCAATTGCGCATGGCGAAATTGATTGGGGAGCCTGCAAAACCACAAGATGCGGAGGAAATGAGGGAAAAAATTAGACAGGTATGTACGTGATATGATTTTTAGAAGTAAAATTTGCTTCAGCGCATCGCATTTCTGTTTATTCTCGTTTTAGATTATCGTTCGAGAAAAACAACTTGAGTTTGTAAAGTTTAAATGCATATGTGCAAACATGAAAGGTTGAGATTAGTATGGAAGTGAATTCAGATTAACTGACTGGTTAGCAGCCGTGATCGTCTTGACATCCGGTTTCGGTTTGATATCCGGCTAAACTACATCTTCACAGTATTGATATCCTGTAGAAAGCTACCGGGTAGCGGATATTCGCGGTTCTTGTCTCGAATAACCAGACGCCTTTTTTCATGCCGACATACTAAACGTTTTGCCGTTCTAGGCAAGTTAGTCAAGAAACTTAGACTAGACACCGAAGTAGAATAAAAATACACGCTAAAAATTAATTGTAATTCAATGAACAGATGCTTTAGACAACTCAAAATATTCGATTAATATTCGGTTCCGGTAAAAAATTTACTATTCGGTTCCGGTGTCCAGTTAAATTAGTACGTATACGGTCGGTCGGTCGGTCCCTGGTTAAAGCATACATGGGGTGGGCGTTCGTGTGTTTTGTATTGTACTTATATATGTATATTTTGCAACGCATTTAGTTATTTCAGGTTGTTGACGTCATAGGCTGTTTAGAAATAACAGCGATTCAGTTATTGAATGATTGTGCAGATGAAGATTATAGTGTTGACCGAGCTGTTCTTAAATACTTTGAGGACACTGAAAAATATGACAAGAGCAAGGTGAGCTTATTTTCCCGTGACAGTCTGAAATATATCAGAATTAATATTAAACTAGCTGCGGATAGTTTATTCGTTTTGCTCTTCAAATCTCTCTGTTTGGCCCTTATTTGGCCATATAACACCATGTCCAGCCGTGGTACGTACAGTGCTAGATAAGAGGATATGTGCGGAAAAGCACACTATTTTGATTTCTCCGGAAGGAAAATTTTGTAAAAAAAGAAAGTTTAGGAAATATTCGCAATTTGGGCTCGTTTGAAATCGCAAAGCCTGAGTAATGCGATTTTGTCGATGTAGAATACGGTTGTTAAAAAGGTCGAAGTTTGATCACCCCTCGAAGTTTCTGATCTTTACAAATTTGACAACTGTTAGTAGGTTTTCCCGCATTGTGGTTTTTGTGGACACTTAAATTGACCTAAGCTTTCAAGCTGGAGCCAAAAAAGATTCTTTTATTCATCTGGTGATGGTTCATGTTAAAACGTTGGTGAAGCACTTAGCGGTTTGCAAAATATCTTTTTCTTACGATAAATGACTAGACTTTGTTCTAAGACACAAAAACGCTGAAAGTACCTACCTACACTAGCTATTGCATCAACGCAACGCCGACAGTATGAAGGATAGGATTAACGCATATCTTGTGCCGTAGTTTGTTTCTGGGTTGCGATCATACGTACTTATCACTCTACATCTTCTCTATTCCCGACTGTAGTGGGATAGGTTAGCCCGCTTAATAAAATAACTGCATTACGTTTGTTTTGTTGCCAACGGCAACTCAAACCAGGATCACGCGTATAAAGCTTTAAAGTGACAAGTATATACGTATACTTTATACTTTACTTGTCTCCTGGGGGACCAATTTGCATTCCACATTTTAATAACTTTTTTATATTGGCCTCATAAACACACCTAGGTGATATACGGATAAATTTTAACACTCTGTATTTATTTTATACATAGTTAGAAACTATGGGTAACATGTCAATATAGCTAAAACCAGTTATTCATACAACTTGAGGGAAAAAGTGGTGCAATGAAATAGCTGATTGAGTGTATATATCTGCACAAAGGCTCCTTTTTGATCGCATTAAAATTGGCAACACTTAACGCTGTTTACATGTTGTACAGCACGCAATTTTCTACACTTTAAGGTATTGCAAGTCGTTAACAAGTGTGGTTTCCTGGTCATGTCAAGTAAACCGCATTCAATTCTTTGAAAAAAATGACATTTGCAAAAAAAATAGAAAAGGGCACAGAGCTAAAACTGTTTAAAACGGAGCACATTTTTGCCATCCATGTTCGGGGGAGTAAAATGAGAGCAAGGTCTTCTCATTTGGTCCACCCGTTAAGTAGTCATTACCAAAAGTCAAAAAAATTCCGGGGGAGGGGTCAAAAGGTCTCGTTTTTCGCGAATCTCACTGCTTGCTTGATACGTGTACACAACTTGTAGACCCTGAAGTGACAAAGGATTTTTCGTGCTCCTATTAACCTACTCTTGCACAGCTGAAAATGGTCAAAATAGACGGCGACGAGAGAAATTCTGTTATATATGTGCTGCTTATACATAACATATCTGTTGCAGGAAGAATGGAAGACAAACAGTAAGCCGAAAAAATCCGGTAAGTTACAACCAAGCCACCATATTGATTTAGAAAGCAGTTGTAGTATATATTAGAGATGTGCTGATACCAAAATTTTTGGCGATACCAAAATTTTTGCCGATACCGTTGCTGAATCTTATTTTGTAAATATGCCGAACCGAAGCCGACAGAACAGATAGGATACTACATTGCATCATTATGCGAAGCACGGGTTTTTTGGGTGAAATAGGAGGTTTCCACCCACTTTGTTTAAAAAACCCCTCGAAATTCAAACAAACCCACTAGAAACCCCTAGTCTTCCAAATGTTCTTCACAGGAAACCATTTTACCTAATACTGAAACTTAAATCAAAAATACAAACTGAGACAAATAAAATATTTATGCACCTTCCCCTATCGGAAAGTTACCTATTTCACTTAGCACTGCAGTTATGACTCATTTCAATACGTATTTTTTATATGTATACGTATTTGTAAACTTATACGTAGATGCATGTATGTATATATAATGCATACGTAATTATATATATGTCTTTTTGAACGTATTTGAAATACACATTTTATTTAAAAACCCACTGAAATTAAAAAAAAAAACCAATAAAACACCCACGCCGAATTTTGAAAAAAACCCTGGATGCGAAGGCTTAAACCCTAACCACCAAACCATAAACATTTAAATTACGTATAAGAACTGTTCATTTTTCAATTAATTTTTTCAAACAAGCGCAAAAGCCAACATTTACCTGATCATACTCACTGATATACGCCAATAAGTGAAATAGATAGCATTCAAACTGACTTCTGTGCAAATGCCGATTAAACATCTCTAATATATACACAGGGTGCATATTTTTCATTATCCGGTTCCGGTAGTAATTGCGGTACTTATGCAAACTACCATGGAACTGAGTGACTTAGTTTTATATATTTTTACTGTTATATATGTAATGCAAATGTTTGCATGTACCCGAGTACGTTCGCAGTACACTAAGATACGTATTGTGCGTCGCTAACTAGTCTATGGTTTCGTACCTATGCCGCCTAAACCGCATTCAATTTTTAAAAAAAATGACATTTAAAAAAAATAAAAAAGGGAGCACAGTGCTGAAACAGTTTAAAACGAATATGTTAAAACGGATTAGCACATTTTTGCCATTATCTCGGTTGTAAAATGAGACCTAGATCGTCTCATTTGGTCAATCCGTTCCGTTATGGGGTTATTTTACTATAAAATGTCAAAAAATTCTGCGGGATCAAAATATCGTGTTCTGCGCGAATCTCCTCGTAAAGGCGTTCATAAAAATGCTATGAGTTATCTGCCAGAGTTTTTCTGAAATAATTGCGGGCTTGATCGTCGAGAGATTTTGTAGCGCTGTTATCTACAAAATTACTGTGAACGGCGTATTATGTGTACTTATGTCGTCGTAGATTAATTTACTATTCAGCCTATACCAAACAGCAAGAATTGTGAGATGTAGCAAAACAACAGTGATATAATGCCATGTGTAAGTTCAATAGCACTTTAGCCTACGACAAACATATATTACAGGGTGGCGCTGAATCCATGATTTGACCGAATCCGGTTATATCTATATTTTCTTCGGAATATCAACGCAATATCAACCCCTAACTTTTAAACCTTAATATATTTCGTGCTCGACCCCTCAGCTTTGAAATTTTTTAAAATTTTTATTATTGAAAACTGAAAAAACATTACCGAACATTGTTAGATTTGGCTTTTGGATTCGGCTTTTTCTCAACCGCATGCGAATCCGAACCACAAATTTTTGCCGAATCCGAATCAGAACCTTTGTTGCCACTTTGATGTATTACATAAAATAACATATTAGACTAGTTAAATCTTTGATTGGCCTGAATAACACATTGGCCTACGACATGTATATATGCGTAATGTTTTCAGAACACAAATTTGCTCGTCATCAGCACACAGCGGCATCAGATAACGATCGAAACGTTGGAGCAGTTGACGACGCGAATCACCACCATCATGTAGACTTCAACGATGACCACAGCCGTGGTGTTTCAGGTATTGATTCATTAGCAACGCATCAAAGCAGTGGTGGCAGTGGTCAAATCGCAAGCTTGTTCAACGGCGGATTTGCGGCCCCTCCCGCCTCGTACGTTGTACCGACTGGTAACGATCGTGGTCGACGTTTTCGTCGAGGGGGCGGGGGAGGTCGCCATGTAACGTCGCATGACGGAGTACCGCCGACAGCGAGAGGGATCAGCGGAGGCACAGGCGGTACGTCTTTTGGTAGTGGTGGTAATGGTAGTGGAACCGGTTTCGTTGACCAAGCAGGGGCCGGATTCAAAGTGTACCGCCAGCAGTATGATACGACAGGCTTAGGGGCAGGTCTGTATTTAATATTAGCGATCTCAGCTTTGTTGTGTTTATGATGTTGGTATATATTGAATAATCGTTTCTCCGTTGCCGTAGTACGTTTGATGTGCATAGCCAAAATGGTTTTGAAAGTTATGGAATGTCATCGATGGTCACTGTTTTGTGAATTCGAAATTCACTAAAAATAAAATAAAATTATACATGTTTTATTTTCACAGTTTAAAGTTGGCATTTATCCGTTTTTAGACAGCGAAACTTCGAATTTTCAATCGTCGGACAGTCATTTGCGCGGCAAAACTGACCAACCACCGCGATTTAGAGGTTTGTGAGGCTTTAATTTTTGAACTTTATATCTGCACGATACAGTTAGCCGTGTGTGCGCTTATATATTCAGGACGCAACCGGACTACCGGTTCTGGTAGTTTTTCACCTTCCGGTTTCGGGAATTTATTACCGGAATGAAAAATTCATAACGAAAACATAAATAACCTGCACATACCTATTCAGTTTCGGAATCACAAATTTATGATGGAGACAAAATGGCATTAAAGGTTTGGATTCTGTTAAACCAGACGTACTAGAACTACATGTATTGAGCGAAGCTTGGACATGCTTCTGAAATAATATAAAAAGTCGTAATTTAGGCTTAACTAGTTAAGTTAATATGTAAATTAACTATTTGCTAACTATTCGATTATCGGTCTTGAAGGTTTATAAACAATTCGTTCAGATTTCCCACACCCAAAACCCTTTAGTACTAGATCTGATTGTCGATTCCGTGGATTAGGAAAATCCAAACTACAGCAGATAAAGTGAATATATACATTCTCGAACTACGGCTATTTTACCAATAATATTGCAAAAAGAAAATTAAACTAAATTTTTCGGTGGCATGTATTTTTCCAGTTCCGTTTCGCGTATTTTTTCAAATTCCGGTTCCGGTGCCCCCTGATATGTTAGGGTGCAACCGGAATTACATTTACCTGAGCCGAAAAGTGCAAAATACATGCCACCGAAAATTTCACTTTATTTTAACATGGTTTATTTACGCTGATTGTCAAGGGTTATGTACTATACCATGAATGAAATTATTTTATTTTTAGCGTCATTTTTGATTTTTTAATTCCGGTAAAACTTTACCGGAACCTGAATGTTAAAAAAAAGTTCAGTAACCAGATGCAAAATGGAACTGGATTATACCGGAATCGGAACAGGAAATTTATGCCAGATTCGTAACTATAAATTTTGTGACTGTGCGGATAATTTGTATTAACAAAATATCCGAGTTCAACCAGAGTTCTTGTTCCGGCCGCAATTTCTACAAAAAACCATTCTGATCCGACGATGAAAGATGCAGGAACCGGAATTTTTACGGTTTCATTGGGAATTGCGTCGAATAAGTTTAAAAATGAAAAACTTACGTCCTGAAAATTTTGCCGAAACTCAAGTTTTTTCCCAACTTGTTTTTCGTCCACAGATTCCGCATATTTTAAAATATCAATTATTGATAAGTTAACTTATCTATCGAAAACAATTTAATAGATGAATGATGCAGAATTTTTTACAACATTACAACAATTAGGCCTAATACTAATATGTGGAAATTCCGATTCCGCTTGATTGTGCAATCGGAATCGGAATCGCAACTCGATTTTGCCGCCTTTGGTTGTTTTTGTTTTTGTGCAAACTTCGGTGTGCGTGCCGTGAATAAACGCACAGTGCCGATTTTTATTTTGGGTTGTTGCGTTAAAAGATTTCACTTATGAACACCAAATACGCTTTAAGTTTGTTTACATGGTGCATACGAGCGATCAGAGATGGTTAATCACTCGAGATCAGGCTAGAAAAGTGCCAGTAATTCAAGTGTTGCGGGTATCTTTCGAATCCACAACAGCAAAGCACGTATTAGTTTACGAAGTACTGTGCGACCGAATATTCGACTCTGGCAAATAATCAACATTGGGCTAGTGTATTTTATGCTGCCGGATAGTGTATTCTATGCTGCCGGATATTCATCGCTTAAGAGTACTTATATTTTTAGTTATACTTCAGGTCATGACGACCACTTTCGAAGCAGTGCTGGTGAACGTTTCCGCGATGGAACTGGCGGTGCTGGTATCAATGGCGTTACGGACCCTTCCTTTGCTCACTGCGGAACTGGCCGGCGTACTCGAAATAAGTCAGATTCTGATCGTAACGGCCGCAATGGTGGTCCAAGAAGAGGGTATATATAATACGTCAGAGTGCGGCCGGATACGATAAATGCCGGAACCCTGGGTTCCAACACGAACTTAATTTTGCAGGAACAGGAATTGAATTTTTTGCAGGAACCGGAGCTAGAACAGGAACCGGAATTTGAAATAACTTTTATTACCGAATTAATGTTGGACGTTTAAAAAAACCAAAAAATTGCTTAAATGAATTTTCACGTTTTTATCATCAAGTTTTGCGAAAACACAACAGAAACAGTTTATTAACAAAATTGAAGTAATTTTAAAAATACGTACTCATGTTGAAATAACAATTTTTTAAAGACAAAGTTTCCAATGTTTAAATGATTATGAATAATTTGCCTCAAAAACGGAAAAATTCCGGTTCCTGCATCTTGGAATGCAGGAACAGAAACAGGAATTGAATTTTTGCAAGAATTCCGGTTGAACCTTGCTGGAACGAAATAATTTTAGTATCCGGCCAGAGCTAGAGCGGATAATTAATTCTAATCTCTAATCATGTTTCAAATATCAGAACAAAGGTAACAATCTTAATTCTGTGGCATAAGGTATCCAAAGTGTTTACGTGACAAAGCTTAAAATCTCACGCCGATGCATTTTTAACACATTAATAGCGACCGTATTTCATCCACTATTCTGTGTTTGTAGCGTTGCGTTCAGTTGCAATATTTGTTTGGCCCATGTTACTTTTAATGGCCAGGGGTAGGCGGTCTCGGTCTCACTGTTTTAAGTGAAGGCTCAAGTTCTCCCAAAGTGATTATTTTATTAATTTATGACATGGATGGCTTAGGTTTACGCTTCAGGTTAAGCATGGGTGTGGAGAAGTAGACAAGAACGGAAATAAAATTGCACAGCACAAGCAAAGTGAATGAGCTTTTTACAGAGTTGGTTACCAAGTAATGTTTTCATTAATATTGGCACTGACGGTCTCACATAATCCGCTTAAGTTCATTTTCATATATGTGCAACGTCTGATATAATTGGAATTGGTGATAGTTTTGTGAAAGGTTTCAATCATTGCGTTTGTTCCACCGTGAGAAATAAGGTAAAAAATAAAGTTTGAGGGGAGTTATTAGTTTAATTGAATGAACTAAACGACATTTCAGAGTAACTAAAACTATCAAAAACGGTAGAAAAATCTTATTATTATTGGTAACGGCTAAAATTGACCGATACCAAAAGTCTCGGTCTCGGTATGTTTGATTTCGGTCTCGGTCTCGTTTTTTGATCGAGACCGCCCATACCTGTTAAGGACGTAACAACTTCCTTACGTACTATAAAATAGATGTGTCTTAGGATTAGGAATGCGCCGAATAATCGGCATCTGTAATAATAGGTACTTTGAGTGAGTATCGGCACCGGTGCTGGAAAAAAGGACAAATTTTTACACATCAATTTAACTTCTTGGCGTATATCAGTGTGTGTGATCAGGGAAACTGTTATTTCTCTTGCGTTTGTTTTGAAAAAATAAATATAATTGAACCGTTCTCATAAAATTATAATAGGTTATGGTGGATAGGTTTTATGTCTTCGTATAATGATGTAATGTAGAATCCTATCTGTTGTTTAATTATGGTGTGCTAAAGTTGGAATCAGCATAGTTTCTAAATAAGAACCGGCGTCGGCAAAAATTATGGAATCGGCACATCCCTACTTAGGATTAATGTTTTTATTTTGCTTAGCCTTGGACTTATTTTTTAGACTTATTTTTTAGACTTATTTTTAGCTGAAGTTTAGTTTAGGCGTAGGATTACGAATACGCTGATACTGTTACGCCCCTAAAATAACACTGGTCATTATCGGCATTTCCAGCGTTATTATACCCCAATTACGGTTGTGAACATAGACGGGAATACGTAAACTTTTACAACCATGTCTGACAGAATAAATATGGAAAAGTAAGTCCATCAGATCTATGGCAGTTAACATAAATACAAATATGGTTTCAATTTATTTGAAGTTTTTAAACACCTGACAAGTTAAAATACCGGAGCCGAATATCGATTTTACAGGAACCGGATATCCGGTGTTGCACCGTGAAATACGTATATACGTTCTAAGGATTCGGTCAGTGTTTTATGTGACAAAACTCAAAAGTCCATTTTGGATATTTGAAAGGGTTTTTAGACGTTTCACCATGGAACTGATTGACTTATTAGATTAACTTCCTTTTATGTTTATATTGCCGTGCATTAAGCATTAATGGTGGCGTTGCAGCGACATGACTTTATGCAACTTTGACATTGGTCAATGTCAGTTTTAGGGGCATAACACTATCCTCAACGTAAGGATGAGTTTTAAGCTAAGACTAAGCGAAAATATTAGCTTAATCCTGAGTCGTTTATATGGATATTTTAAAGTGCTCGTGGTACTTTTGTGTGATAGACAAGTAATTTATGAAGAAATCTTAATTACTGCGCTCAAATAATAATTCAAGCAGTGATATGGTTCACCAAACCAGAATACAAACTATAAAGGACTATGGCATTGAATAAAACATTGAATTAATTATCCGGCTCCAGCATTTTATGGTATCCGGTCACACCCTAAAGAAAAATTAAAATACTGCAGATTAAGTAGAGACCTATTTTCTTTCCGGTCCCGATAATTTTTTTGAAATTCCGGTTCCGTTAAATTGTAATTAGGTATAGAGCAAAAAATAAGACTGACTACCTATATGTAAAGAAATCGCAATTCTTGGTATCTACGTCGTTGATCCGGTTGTTTTAGATGCGGCGGTCCTAGGCGTGGCGGCAGCCATTTTACCGGTGGCAGTTCTGGACGAATGAATGGCAGTGGTGGCGTCACCGGTGGAGGGTTCGATATTGGAGGTCGATCGACTGCTGCAGGTGTGAATGATTTTGGTAGCGGCGGCGGCCGTGTTGATTCGACTTCGTTTGTTGACCACAATCGCTTCAGCGAAAACCGAAGCGTTGGTGGTGGCAGATCTCCTTTGCGAGGACGACTTGGTGGTGGTTCCGGTGGCGGTGGTAGTGGATCAGGTGCGGCTGGACCAGACTGCGGTAACAGTTCATCTGATGGGCTGCAGAAAATTGGAATGTGGAATAGTTCAACCGTCGAAGAATCTAATAGTAAGCAGCAGCACTTAAATCTTTGGTGGGCAGTGAATAGTGAAACATATTTACAAAATTTTGGATTTTACGTGCTGTTTCGCAGCGTCTCAAACTGTAAAAATTATTGGTGCGAGATAAAACCATGAAATAATCTATGCTAGTTTAATTTGGACGCTAACAATCGAAGTAAAGAATTTTGTATTGAATATGAACAACTCGACTTTTGTATTTGCAGCTTGGAACAACTCTATGGCACAGGAATGGTCTCCGAATCAGCATGGTGAGAACATTTAATACTTAGTTAAATTTGCTTTAACATTACTTGGCTTAGACGTTATTAAGAGAAAAGGATGTTTGTTTGTATTGGTGTAAGCATATGTCAGCATCAGTTTATATGTGTATATATCAGGTTCAGAAGGAATTCCGGTTCCGATTTCGACATATTTCACATTCCGGTTTGGTAAATTTTTACCGGAATAAAAAATTCCGGTATTAAAATTTGGTCCATGGAAATTAAGATTTTTTACTAAAAAATGACGATAAAAATTAAATAGATTGCATTAGTATAGTATGCAAACCATGACAATCGCCGAAAATAAACCATCGAATGTAGATTGCGCTTCCGTGGATTAGGACAATCCAAAGTACAGCAGATAAAGTGGATAACTATCTCGAACTACGGTTATTTCACCAATAATATTGCAAAAAAAATTAAAATAAATTTTTCGGTGGCATGTATTTTTTCGGTTCCTGACCCGTTTCCGATATTTTTTCAAATTCTGCTTCAAATTGTAATTATGGTCGCACCCTGATATATATATGTATTTAGATATTAAATACGTATATTAAAGTTTATACTGATTAAGTCTTAATAACCTATAACCTGCTTGTGGGCATTCAATTTGGTCGCGGCGGAGTGGGGGCATCAACCGTGTGGAAATTCTTAGTCGGAGTGTGCAGAATTGTCAATAAAGCGTCAGTCACACTGGCCAGTGTTTAGTTACGGCTGCAACTAAACACATAGTCAAAAGTAACCATTCAAATAATAAACACAGATCAAATATAAGACGTGTGATCGAAATTAGAGGGTATGATTAATTCATACTGATGATGTTTTTCTCACAGATGTAAAAAAAACGTAAGATTAACCAGGGGTAAAGTCTTGAGTTGGGGGGTGAACTGTGGAAAATCTTAGTGGGAACATTCACCGCACGGTAGCGAACCCCCAGCATATATAGTATATATGAGCCAATCTGCATTTTGTCATTTAACGTTTAAAGGTATCCGCGATCGGACAAAAGGCAGTGGCCTTGATAATCAAACGCCGTCTGCGTCATTGCGTGCAGGCCAACAACGGAAGGGTCCGCCAAAAGAGTCGTTGTTTTGGGACAATTCAATGGCTGCGCACTTGAACGATGCGTCGGCTGCAGCACCTGTTAATCAAAGCTCATTGTCTGGCGGCGGTGACTTTGGTAGTACTGGTGGCGTTGTAGTGGGGAATCGGAATATACCACAACCAGAGCCTCCGTCGTCACACCAAATTCACAATGTAGCTGCAAACAATAACAGTATGCTTCTCGTCGACCAAAATCGTCATTCTGGTCCTGTTGCTGGTGGTGCGAGACCGATGCCTGGTAGTGGCGGTGGTAATGTTGGCGGCGGGCCGACGCTGATGGTACAACAGCCTGGTTCTGCAAATACAAGCGGTCCTGTGTGGCAATCGCAAACCAGCAACAAAAGTGGTGGCAGGGGTGCAACAGGAGTTGCTGGTAGTGCAAGTGCTGCTGTAACACTTAATTCGAGCTCGAATACTGGCGACGAATGGGACGTGGCGGATGGTACCGAATGGACCGGCCAGAATCTAGTGTTCACAAATTCGGCTGCCGGGGGCGCCTCGTCGACATCTGCTACCAGTGTTATTCCTACTGGAAGTGCGAGTGGTCAACGCACTGCACAAACAAGCGGAGGCGGCGCTGGCAGTGCCGGTGATATTGCATCTGGGTCGATCAGTGCAAACCGAACTCCGCTGATTCCTCCACCAGATGGAGCAGGCGGCATCAATGATAGAGACGGATTACTTGCCAACGGCACTAGGCGATCCGGAATGACTGTTAGGACTGGTGTTGCTATCAGTGATCGTCATGAACTCTCTAGTGGCGGGCTTGATCATGGTCCTCAACGGGAAGCACAGACAAACGGTGATGACGGCAGTAGCAATATTTCAGGCGGACTCCCGCGGTATTTTCCAGAAACGTGAGTGATTGATGCACCTGTAGCTTAAACAATGCGCAACGTGAAAGTGAATATGTAAATATACTTAGCGGCATTTGCTTTGAATTGGCAACGTTTCTAATATGCAGCTCAAGAATGTCACAGTTTTTGGTCGAATATCTCGACTCAGCGAAGCCAGAGTTTTTCGTGAGTATCGAATTAGGCTACGTAAAATTGGTTCGTCCGCTTATTTCGGCAACTTATGTTAGTATGCAAATTCCTCACATTTTTAAGTATTTATTAGGGATGTGTCGATACCAAAATTTTTGCCGATGCCGATACCTATGCCCAGGGTGCAACCGGAATTCCGGGCATTTTTTCACCTTCCGGTTCCGGTTCCGGTAAATTTTTACCGGATTTAAAAATTCCGGTGTTATAATTTGGCCGTTTAAGAATCTCTTTTGAAAGCCACTTGTACTCAGAATATAAGCCGTTGATGGTGGATTTCACTTCAGTCGACGACGAAAATCTAAAATACAACAAATAAAATAAATACCTGTGTTCGACTAAGGTTGTTTCACAAATAATAGAGCAAAAAATACGATTAAAATGAAATTTTTGGTGAAATGCATTTTTCATTTTCCGGTTCCGGTTCCGGTAAAATTTTCAAATTCCGGTTCCGGTAAATTGTAATTCCGGTTGCACCCTGCCTATGCCGATTCATATTTTGAAATTTTGACGATGCCGAGTACAAATTTAGTACACCATGATGCTTAGCATTAATAAACAGATATGATGCTACACGTTACATCATTATATAAAGACGTAAACCATAACCATCATAAACGATTAGATTTTTTTAAGAACGGTTCATTTCAATTAATTTTTTCAAACACACGCAAAAGAGGTAACAGTTTTCCTAACCAGACACACTGGTATGCGCACAGAAATGAATCTGAGAGCATTCCAACTGACTGTTATATGTGCAAAAAAGTATCGGCAAAGAACTAGCAATTTTTTGCAGTGCCGATGCCGATACTCACGAAAACCGATTATTACCGATGCCGATTAATCGGGACATTCCTAATCTACATGGCGAATGTTTTTGTCCAGGTTGGAAAACTATATAGCTAAAGAAAACGTCCAGTGGGCAATTAAATAAAACGTTTCATTTTGCGTTACAGTCAGATTTAGTTCGGTGATGTATATCTTTGCCATTCCCGTTAAGTGTTAATGTAACTGCTCCGACGACAAAATGAATTCTTGTTTGTGAAATGCAGTTCCTGTTGGAAATCCGGTACTTATGTTGCATTATACTCGCATAAAGACACCATTGCATATGCATTTTAAGTTTTAGCATGGAGATGAGTTTTGCTCCGTCGAATGCGCCATCTCAACAACAGATGCAAGTTTCTAATGCCGGAGGTCACACCGGTATTGAGCTTGGTGGTCCTTCGAACTACGACACAGGAGCATCAATAGAACCAAACACAGGAACGGGTGGTGACTGGGCACAGCAAGCAACTGATCTGCTCAAGACAGAGCTGGGTGTAAGTTGCTTCAAGAATAATGGAAAAAATTTCAACTCAAAGTCATGACATAAAAGAGGATTTTATTCATTTTGCAATGTAGCATTTTGTTGTAAAACGCTGTTTCTTGCGTTGCCCAAAATCCAGGATCCGCATAAAAGTTGCGTATCTGTGTTTTTGAAATTATCAAACTTTAGCAAAGTGCAAAATAAATGAAGTAAGAGCTGGAAACGCTATTGTAAGATACAGTTGCATTTATAAATTAGGGTTGTCTTTAAAACGTTTAAAAAATTCAGATTTGTTAAGATAGGTTCATACAAGCAATATCTTTGAAAGTTGAACAAACGAAATTATTTTGGATAAAATGTTGGAATACCGCCGCTTACGTTACTTACTTTTAGGAAGGCTAAATTTTAGAGCACGAGAGTAACCGGTATTTTGCAGTATTAGTTCAACACTATTTTTCCGCCACTACGCATTGTGTTACACATCTAATTCTGGCGCTTTAACTATACACCTCAGTGTAATATCTTTATGTCTACATATTAGATTGGCAAAAGTGGTCGCCTAGTTGATCCAGTTCTTAATTCGGCAGGAGCAGCACTCGGTGACTATAGTGTTCAAATGCCTGTCAGTGATAAAGCTCAGAGCATAAAGGTAAGTATATGCGAAAGTACTGAAGTTACGTAGATATGCGAATATGTC
This sequence comes from Enoplolaimus lenunculus, assembly GCA_030248215.1. NCBI lineage: Eukaryota > Metazoa > Nematoda > Enoplea > Enoplida > Thoracostomopsidae > Enoplolaimus > Enoplolaimus lenunculus. The sequence continues at coordinate 504,269 of JASANG010001414.1, read as the reverse complement.
CGTAGCTATGTTACTCGAAACGCAAATGTTAGCTCAATGCGTGAATTTTTTTACGAGTTAATATTAACTCAGTTTCAACAAGTGATAGACAGACATCGAGTAAAATATATTAACCGGGTGTCCGACACATTTTGCTTACCAATTTTTGTACAGGCACGCCAATGAAATGGTGACTAATAGTATTTTCTGAGTAAAGCTAGTCAATGTCGCATGTGTGTTGGCTATTTTTTCGTAATTTGCTTTTAGGCTCCTGTTGAAATGCCTGGTGCTAGTGGACTGGGTAATCTGGATGTTCAGTTCGGCAGCTTTGATACTTGTGTATCTATGGTTGGAGGAGGCACATTTGCGGATTCGCCATTCATGGTTTCACAACCTGGAGGGTAAGTGCAAGAGGTATATTTACGATTTCTAAGTATATCTATATAAATATAAATTAAACAGATTTAACTTACTCTCTCGAGCAACACTGTACATTTCATCTGTTGCTTGATTTTACGACGGTATCTGAATGAATTACTATAAATACAAAAAATTTTGCGAAAAACTCTAAATTTTAACTACCGTTTTTTGTCTAGTCTCAACCCTGTACATTGGGGCTGGTGAAATGCCAGCGCAATGCTCAAGGCTATGTAACAGTTTCGTTTTAGCGTTGATCTGTCGTCAATTGGGCAACCTGTCATGCAGCCACATAATTTGAAATTGGCATCAAATTCGTCTGTGATGCACCATCATCATCTTGGTGGTGGTGGAAACCAACCAGCTGGAGGAGCAATGGTTAGTTACAGCTGTTGAGCATATATAAGATTGACTTCTGTAAAACAAAAAGTGTAACTGGTGTTTTCACAATTACGTGAAGTCAACCCAGTGGTCTAACGCATTGTATTTTATTGTCGGCCTACATAATGGGCAGTGATTGCGTTTTCATTTGGAGCTTTATCATGTCCAAATAACCCAACATTAACGAAAATATGTATCATTGTATTTGGAGACAACCCTTGTATGAATGTGCTAATGTCAGAGGCGGATTCATGGGGCGTTTGGCAAAAAATGTTATGATGAAAAGTAAGGTTCCTAGCTTACAAATTTTGTGTGACAAAGATTTCTTTATGCGTCTCGCTCGCGATATTTTTCGCATAAAACATTGCCGAACATCTGGGTTCCACCGGAATTCTTACAGAAATTCAATTCCTGTTCCTGCACAGTGTTTTTGCAATTAGTTCAATTTTGTTAATAGACTGTTTCTGATGTTTTCGTTAAACTCGATGATTAAATAGCTGACAATTTGCTTAAGCCATTTTTTGCAAGTTTTCTGAAAAGTCCAACAGTAATCCGGTTATGAAATCATTCCGGTTCCTGTTAGGACCCTGCCGAACAATTGTATTCGGCTTTTTCTCAACTGAATCCGAACTACAAATTTTCGCCGAATTCGAAGGTTTGTTTCCAAATTGCATGGATCAGAAATTTCTGAAAGCGCCGCTGCTTGGTATTTGCATATTATTAATGTTTTCGTTCCCGTGGTTTTGTAGGTTGTGAATCCTGAGTCACACTTGCCTTCCGATTCGTCGGGCTATCGTGTTTCTGTGCACTCTGGTGAGTTGCCGCTTTACACAGTTTTCTTATTTTTTCGAACTTAGTAACAGAACTGATGGCCGGGTAAGAAGATTTATATTTTTGCATTAAAAATACCTTTTAATTTTTTTGTTTTGGATTTCTCGGCTGCTGTTGGTTTCGTCAGGTAGGCATATTATGTGCTTACTGCTTAGTAATCTGAGTTGATTCACTGTTAATCGCTCTACATCCAGGAATGAATGAATACTCGGTTGCATTTATAGTTCATCTGCTCCTCCCTTTTAGCCACAAACGACAGTATAGTTCAGGACTCATTTGGCGTTCTTTCCGAGCCTACATGTTCTAGATCTGTCACTGCAAGTAAGTTTTAAAAATAAAACATAACACGGTGCTGTAATAGCTGTTTGCTCTCGTACTTTGCATTATTGAGCGAAGCGAAACGCGAAGCGTTTTATGTTTTGTACTCTGGGGTCGAAAGGTAAATGTCCGTCCGCCCGAAAAGAATCTCAGGAACTCCTGAACCGAGTTTGATGAACTTTTTAGTTTGAAAGCCAATTATCCTAGGGTATTAACCTCGCGTTGGGGTTTTAAAATTTTAAGCCGTTTATTAGCTACAGGCTAATTTGCATAATTAATTAAGCTTAAATTAGAACTTTCTACATTATTTCACTAATTATTACAGTTACAAGCAATCTAATTTCAACATTAAAGGGTTTTGGGTGCGAGGAATCTGCATAGATTGTTTACAAACCTCTAAAACCGATATTTGAGTAGTTGGCTAATAGATAATTTGCATATTAGCATAGTTTATAAGCCGAAATTAGGACTTTTTACAATTTTTAATTAATTATTAAGGTTAAAAGCAATATAATTTTAGCACTAAAGGTTTTTACGTTTAAGGTATTTGAATAAATTGTGTACAAACCTCCAAAACCGATAATTGAATAGTTAGCTTATAGCTAATTGGCATATTTGCTTAATTGATAAGCCTAAATAATGGCTTTTAAAATTATTTCTCAAATTATTGGGGTTACTTTAGATTTTTGAGTGCGAGGAATCTGAATAAATAATAGTTAGCTAATAACTAATTTGCATATTAGTTTAACTGCTTACGTGTGTTCGACCTTCGCTTTACACATGTAGTCCTACTACGACTGGTATAATTTTGACAATTTTTGTGGAAGTGTAATGGGGTCTCCATAGTGTGCACACTTTATATCTTTATCTATCTGTTTTCTAGGGATCGACCGAAGTTCCGGTATCATTTGCGGTTGCGGTTCAAAATAGAATTGCATCCGGGTCCGCTTATTCCGGGTATTTTTGCCGAAAAATTCCGTGTCCAGGTTTTGCTTCAAGAAATGCCGGGTCCGGTTTTCGCAATAAATTGGTACGGGTCTGGTTGTAGCCGGATATCTTTTTCCGATAAAAAATCGGTGTCCGTTTTCGTTATAGAAATACCGAAAATTCTATTATTTTTGCTTATGAAATCAGTTATAAATCACATATTATATATCTCGCAATTTTCCGTTAAAGATATATGCTGCAATTTATTGAAGTGAAATAAAAATTATGAAATTCATTTTCATAATTTTTTTGAAAAGCCACTGAATATATGCACGCGTCAATTGTTTTGGCAGAAAAACATTTTTGATTCTTTTTCTTTAATATCCGTTTTCCGTTTCGGCTATTTTAATCACCTGTTTTTGTTTCCGTTATTTTTACTATATGTTTACAAAAATGCCCGGACAAAGTACTCGGGATAAATTTAGCTAGTGATTTTAACATTCCGCGCCTACATTCTGAATAGTAACTGTATATCGTATCTAAATTGAATAGGTTAAAGAATTTACCACATAGACCAACGCTTACTGTGTGAAATACATTAGAAACAAAGCAGTCCCGACGTGTCTCTTAAGACAACTATCATTACCTGAAGTAAATTTTTGTGAACGACGTTAGTCGCTTCGCGTTGCATACTAACCGTTAACATTACCGCTAACACGCATAATTTATACATAAATAAGACGTGGACATGTACGTAAATCAACAAAAAAACGCAATACAAAATACAGATTGGAATATCGGTGATTACGGCATGCTTATCATTTAACCATCCACTAGCCGGCGGGCCTGATCCCCAAGGGTTTTTTAATATATTATTTTTTACGTACATTTTCTCGAATATTAAAAATATTTATATACTAAACTAACCTATAAACATGCATTACAAATGTGTGTGAGTTCAGTATTTAAAAAATTAGGATCATTTTCAGTTTTTAAGTGATAAATATTCCGGGTCCGGATTTGCCCGGAAAGTAAATCTGGTTCCGGGTTTGCATTTATTAGTCCGGGTCCGTGTTTCTCTTCCAAAACAATTCGGTTCCGTGTTTTTCTTATAGAAAACATCGGATCCGTGTTTTTTAAATACTAAATATTTTGCAGCGACTGCTATTCCGAGCAAGTCAAGAGTGGACACTGACATGCAATGAAAAATCCAAGCCAAAACTTATTCTTAAATCCATAAACACATTTTTGTGCGACTCCAATACTGCCAACAGTGCATCAATTTATATCCAGTATCCGGTTAACATCCGATTACGGTACAAAATTTTCCGGTTCCGGTATCCGGTAAAATTGATATCCGGCCAATCACTGTTATCTTCTAATAAAACTTTGTCCTCATTGCCGGGGCAGGAATGACTTGCAAATTGTATAATAATATTTTGCACAGAATTTGAAACATTTCGGCTGTGTTTGTAGCTCACAGGGTGCGCCGGATACCAAGAAATGTTACAGACAGAACCAGATATTTAATATGCTGCCGTAGCAGGATAATTAATTCAAATCGTATTACTAAACGGTATTGCAATATCAGAACGTAGCTAACAATTTTTTCCTTCCGTGGCCTTAGGGCATCTAAAATGTTTACGTGACAAATTTTAACATATCACGCCGATGCATTTTTAACACTTTAACACCGACCCTCTTCCACTATATTATGTATTTGTATTGTTGCGTTCAATAGGTATTATAGAGGTGGCTTAGGATTAAGCACAATACTTTTGCTCTGGCTTATATAGTATTAACTTATTCCTACGTTAAAGTTTAGACTTAGGAATAGAAATAATGAGGCGGTCGGATGTGTCGACAGTATTTGTACGGTTGGTGTGTACACTTATCAGCGACGAACATCATTTGCATAGTTTACAACAATCTGCTATATTAGCCGGTAGTATCACCGACACCACTGTAAACCATGAGATAAACATCAGGGATGTGCTATCTCGGGATTTGGCTGGTCTCGGTCTCGGTTTTTGAGTTTCGGTAGGTTTCAAACCGAGACCTTAGGAGAAAGATAAGTTCCCGATTGTTCTGCTCAATGTTCACAATTAGCAGACGTCAGTTGTATTTGTTGATTTTTGACTATAAATTTTTTGCTGTTTTTAGTAATGTCAAAACACAGATGTATTTTTAGATGATATTTAAGGAATCGTGCCAAAAAATTAAAAGATACAGTTAACGCTAAAATATCGTTTTGATAAATGCCTAAAAGCGTTTACTATTAATAGAGTTTAAATATACTGGCGATTGAGCTCATTTTCGTTGGAAAAAAAGCTGAAAGCGTAATTTTGACATTGAAAGCGTTTTATATTTTATCGTCGTCTTTGGCGTGGGGCCGTGTTATATTCCTGCATGTCTCTCGGGTCTCGGTCTCGGTTTTTGGCCGAGACCGTACATCCGTGATAAACATTCGACACGACGGAATTTCTGTGATACAGCAGTCACCTTCGTCTATGACAACGCTGCTAGTCGTTATACAGGATCGTCAGAGCAATTGAAATCAATTACGTTGCAACAGTCGGAAGGATTGACCCAACACCAACTGCAGCATCAGCAACCACACCAATTGGGAGCATCAACATTACTGATTTCAGCTGGTGGATCCACCACGACTGGTAGTGGCGAACAAACGCAGTCATCGAATGTGATGTTGCCACCGACTGGTGGTGCAGCCGCCATAACAACTGCAACAGCGATGGCGGCGACAGTTTCGCTGACCACCGTAAACAACACTTCATTGGGCATGGCAACGAGCGGTGGGATTGGCACAACGCCTGCAGCGGCTGTTAATGCTTTAAAGGTATCCATCCTGTGTGTCTGTGGACGTTTTGTTGTGTTATCAACGAATGTAGTTTTGATTTAGAAATATGTAATTGAGTATGTGATTTCGTTTGCGTTTTTTAGGGCCGCGGTGTATAAAATTTTTAGTCGTAACAGTCGGTTTCCATCTGGAATTCCCGTTGTCGGCATTTTTACTTCCCGTTTTCGGTGGCTTCTAATTCCGGATTAACCTTGCAGTTGTGCTCTAAATTATTCGTACTTTACATAGCATTAAAATTTATAACTTTTATTGTAGTTTGGTCAAATTTGAGAGTATAAAATGGATTTACGCGTACAGCAAGCTTTAAAACTTTAAGAATTCAATGATTCCCCAGTCAGCTACTTTATCGACGGTGAAATTGTCTGCTGACAACAACGCAGCTGTGGCGGCAAACATTTTACTCAACGCCGCTGGATCGCCGTCGATAGGAATAGCAGCAGGCGGCGTGCCAGGCAGCGCAATGTCCGGTGTTGGCTATAACATTGGCTGCGTAAGCTCCTTAGTCACATCATCTGTGGCACGAGGTAAGTTCGCTGCTGTAATGTGCTGACTTATAATGATTGTTTCAAGATAATTTTTCAAATAGCAGCACCATTGGATGTAAAAGTTCTGTTTTATAATAATCCTTGTCAAATATATTATCAGGATTTTGCTTTACTTATATTTAGTCGCCAAGTGGCCATTAACCGTTAATTTTCAGGCGCTGATTCAAAAATTTAGGCATAAAAGAGAAGTGTGTTAAGAATCACGAAGACTTAAAACATAAGTTTGTTCCAAAACCTATCATTAACCTAAAATAAGTTCAAATTCTTTTGAGACATTATACAAAGTCAATTTGAAAGTCTGCATTACTGTTGTACTGTGTTTCACCAGCTTTTGAAGGAATTTGCAGTAAGATGCCGCGAAAAATTTAAGCCACAATTTTGGCGATGAACAAAAAAAGTTTAAGCGCTAATAAGATATTTTAACCGCAACGGCGGCTGGATTGGCGAGAAATAGAACACTGCGTTCAATATTGCCATGAACCTGAAGTGAATGATCGGCTTGAGAGTAACTTCTGCATTTTGTGGAAGTTTCTATGTAGGACACGTTTTTACGACTTTATTAAAAAAACAACAGTAATTCGGTGATGAAAGTTATTTCAAATTCCAGTTCCTGTTCTAGCAAAATTTAGTTCAAGTTGGAACCCTGTTATGAAGTAAGCTAGTGCTGATCCTTGTTTGGTTTAGGTTTTACCCAAACTGCTGCGATCAATACAACGGGTATATCTCCGGCTGCGGTTGGCTTTCCTTACCATACTTTAACCAATCAAACGTATTTACAGGTATTTTTTGTTTCTGCTGTGTTGTTGTAATACAAGCATCTAAAACCGATAATTGAGTAGTTAGCGAATAGGTAATTTGCATGTAAGCATAATTTGTGAGCCGAAATTAGGCGTTTTTGCAATATTTCACTGTGTATTACGGTTACAAGCAATCTAATTTCAGCAATAATGGGTTTTGGGAGGGAGGTATCTGAATAAGTTGTCTGGTAACCTTCAAAACCGATTATCGAATAGTTAGCTAATTGCTAATTTGCATATTTGCTTAATTGATAAGCCTAAATAATGACTTTTTACATTATTTCTCAAATTTTAGAGTTAATTTAGGTTTTTGAGTGCGAGGAATCTGAATAAATTTTTTACAAACCTCCAAAACCAATAAATTAATAGTTAGCTAATAACTAGTTTGCATATTAGCTTAACTGCTTACGTGTGTTCGAGCTTTGCTCAATACATGTAGTCCCACTAGGACTGGTATAATAACTAAGTAATGCAACATGTGAAATGGCTTGGCGAGTATAACTTTCTGTGTTATTAGTATTGTGATATGTAAGCACAAAATAAAACGAACCTTTCTTTTCAAATATGTAGCACCTGGAGACAGCGTTACAACAACAAACACAAAACAATCAAAAATGTTAATGTACAAAACCTGTGCTTCTTTCACCATAACCCGTGTCTTCTCTAAGTATTAAACCGGGAACGTCACTCATTGATGCATTAGACGTGGATAAAACAACATTGTGATTTATGGAGCTGAAATCTCAGAATCTTTTTCTGCAATTCGATTGCTGAAATGGATTGCTGGTATTACAAAGCAGACAATTTAAACTGTCGTGATTCCGTTTTCAGGGAATGCATGCTGTATATCCAGGCTTAAGGCCGGAAGATTTTGGGGGTGCGTATCGTCAACAATTAATGCAGTCGGTGAGTTGCTATGCTTAATTTCAACTAAAGAACGAGTATTCTTGTTTATGTGTACTTACAATCGCAGAACGCTTAATTTGAACCCTACGACCGCAGTTGTGAGAAGATTGTCATAATCTTTCATTGCTGTCTGTAGTTAAATAGTGCGTAAAATAGGCTTTGATGATTAGGCGACTGTTCTGTTAATCCATTTGTTCACCTGTGCGTATTAATATTTGTAGAATGCAATTGACATTGTCTCGTCTTCGGTTGGATTGGGAAGAAGCGGTAAGCGCTGGATTCAACCGGTTATGTTGCTCCGGTATTCTGCGTTGACGGATATTTAGTATTCTACATTTGCAGATACTTTTGCTAAACAGTATAAAACATATCGTTATATTATACAATTATGACCGAAGTCACAATATTTCCCTGTGAAATTTGTTTGAAATGACAAAAAGAAGCATTCCAAGAAGCCCACTCAATACTAAGACTCTTGTAAGAACAAAATTTAAGCATATTATAGCAAGTTGTACTAAATTAGTGTGATTAAGTTTTTTATTTTTTGGTTGAAATATGCATTTAAATATCCGACTTTACTATTTTTTGGTATCCGGTTGAACACTGGTATGCGTATATTAAATTTATCAGATCACGTATATACCGATCGCACTGGTTGGGGTTTTATAATCAGTTGAACTGACTTTTAAAAAAGATGACAGGGTGTCACTATTCCATCATTGAATTCTGTTTTAGTGATCTGAATTGTAGATGACAATTTTTTTATCGCTAGGTGGTGCAAAATTAATTTTATTGCTAGATGATGCAAATGGCGCGGCTGCGCTGGGCATGCCATCGACACAGTCGTTGCTAGCAGCAGCTGCTGCTGCAGCGGGTACTGGTAATTCATCGTTGTCTGCATTAAGACTTCAACAACAACAACAGCAAGACTTGATGGGTATTAGTTTGTCGGGCGGTGGCGCAAGTGGTGTCAACCAAGCGGAGCAGTTGCTAAAAGGCATCGGAGCTGGTGGTATCGGAAATAACGCGAACAACTCGGGCTCATTCGCGACATCAATTCATGCGGCGGCTGCTGGCGGAAATAGTGGTATGAACGGCGGGTCTGCTGCTGGAGCGGCGGCAAATGTAACACCGGCGCCTGGATTAACGCCGTCTGTTAGCAACGCTCAGGTGACTGAAGTAATTTTCAATAAAAAATCAGTTGCTATCATATATCTGTAGATTATGTTGTTATTAGCAGCATGCTATGGGCAGTCAGCAAAATACGGAAGCCGTGCACACCCGTAGGTGACATTATGGGCTTAGGTTTATCATGAGGCTAAATTTGTAATTTAGGAAAAGTAGTAGTCAGCGAAGTTTTTTTAATGTTGTGCATGAGTTTACTGATACATTGTAGGAATAGAATCAAACTAACTATCAATTTAATTTATGACGTGTTGTGTTTATTTCAGGCAGCTCATGCTTTTATCAACTTTCCGCCATATAATAATGCTTACCTGTATCCTCATATGACAACAGGGCCGCTTCAAGCTTTGAGCCCAACTGCGCCACCGCCGACAGCTTACATGGTTAGTTAACTTTGATTTTGTTCTCCGAAAGATGTCTGTAAATTTTTAACGAAATGATTGACATATTTGGAGGTTAGACGACTCAACAATCCAAAAGCCATACGTGCGTTTTTGTATTTAAATGCGTTTTAAAAATCAGAGCGCAAAATCGTACACGCTTAAAGATCCCTGTAATTGGCGCTTTACGCTATTTGTGTAAATTGATGATTGAGATGCCCCGCGGCATAGCCCCGGTGCCGGGGTCAGTACGTTATTTACCGGGTCCAGTTGTTATATACAATCTTAAATAATCCAAAAATAAGTCGCATGAACAAGAATCCTGTCACGCTCGCTTCTCTTCAAAAATATAAAGATCAAAGACACACCAAATTTCAACATTTTGGTAACAGATTATTTATTCCACTGTTAGCAACCATATACGTATTACGCATATTGTAGCTCATGTTGATAGTGATTATCTTTACGTGATCTGACTTGGCCCCGGTTAGTACCGGCTCCGGTCCCAGTAAAAATCCCTGCACCTCTAATTGTTGTTGTATTTGCAGATTCCGCAATGTGCCAATGTTGCCGCAAGCCTTTCCGGACCATTTCATAAAAGCTTTCCAACCATGTATGGCAGTGCATCAGGTTGGTCTATCTTTAATTTTAACTGAAAAAATGATGCTGTGTGATAGCCAGACATAGAGGCATGGCGTTAAATTGTTCTTCTGAATTACGATATGCGGGGTTAACCTTTTTAGCTACTGACACTGATCGTATTGTTAATAATGAGTTTGAACAGCACTGATAACTGTAGTCTAAGCTTCGCCCGGTTTTACTATGCTTTTGTATTACGTGCATCGCCGCCTATTGGTACAAATTTTAAATGCGACGCACGGCGGCGTGGGTCGCCATGACTCACAAAGAATTGTTTCTTGAACATGACACGTGGAAAGTATTAAGCAACCCATATTTTTATAATGCAGCATTTTATTAGGATACGATGACCTAAATGAAACTACATACAAACCGAACTATGTCGCTGGTACGGCAGCGCTTGCGGGAACTCAACAGCATGGTGTTGGATTGTCGATTGGCGGCACTCAACATACCGTCGCCCACAATACGACAGGTGCTGCTGGAGCTAAACTACAAAACGTAAACGCAACCGGGGTAGGTCAGCTGGTTGGTGGTTTTCATAGTGACTCAGCTGCGGATCTTGGCAGTAAGCCGTTTACAGCAACGCTGAACAAGGTTCGTGGTTTTATCGGTGACAGTGAGCAGTGAAAATAACCTTTAGTCTCAAAAGTTGGCTGAAATGTCTAATTTGCGGTCATTATGTGGCATAGGGCTGGAGATTACGCGACTTTGCTTTGTTTTCTTAATGCAAGGCAATTATTTACTAGTGAGGTGATGATTCAGTCAGATATCAAAATTTCGGGGTCGGATATTTAAGTATACATTTTGACAAAAAGGAAATCTTCATCATGCTGAGTTAGTATTATAGTTGTAATAATTTTGTAATAATAGGGTTTTTTAATAACTTCGTTTGCCAGTTAATTATGTCTTTATTTCATACAAAACCACTTCGAAATATTGTGATTTCTGTCGTAAACAATTGTTTAATATAGATAGGTAAAAAATTTTCAACCGAGCCGTTTGTGAATTATTTCCCTTGCCAGATGTCATTTTTTGCGTAGTGTCCGATTGTACCCTATAGTAGGACTCATCAAGCTCGGAGTTTCGCGAAGCGTTTTATGTTTTGTACTTGGGGGTCGAAAGGTGGATGTCCGTCCGAAAAAAATCTCAGGAACGGCTGAACCGATTTTGATAAACTTTTTTTTTGTTTGAAAGACAATTATTCTGGGGTGTTAGCCTCGCATTGGGGTTTGAAAATTTTAAGCCGTTTATTAGCTACAGGCTAATTTGCATAATTAATTAAGCCTAAATTAGGACTTTCCACAATATTTCACTAATTATTACAGTTAGAAGCAATCTAATTTTAGCATTAAAGGGTTTTTGGGTGCGAGAAATCTGCGTGGACTGTTTACAAATCTCCAAAACGGAGAATTGAGCAGTTAGTCAATAGATAATTTGCATATTAGCATAGTTAATAAGCCTAAATTAGTACTTTTTACAATATTTCACTAATTATTAAGGTTAAAAACAATGTAATTTCAGCATTAAAGGGTTTTAGGTGCGAGGTATTTGAATAAATTGTGTACAAACCTCCAAAACCGATAATTGAATAGTTAGCTAATAGCTACTTTGCATATAAGCATAGTTGATAAGCCTAAATTAGGCGTTTTTACAATGTTTCACTAATTATTAGGGTTGCAAGCAATCTAATTTCAGCAATAATGGGTTTTCGGGTGCGAGGAATCTGAATAAATTGTCGACAAACCTTTAAAGGCGATTATTGAATAGTTAGCTTATAGATAATTTGCATATTTGCTTAATTGACGAGACAAAATTAGGACTTTTTAAATTATTCCAATAATTATTAGGGTGGCTGAAGGGTTTTTGCTTACAAACCTCCAAAACCGATAAATGAATAGTTAGCTAATAACTACTTTGCATGTTACCTTAATTGCTTACGTGTCTTCGAGCTTCGCTCAAAAAATGTAGTCCCACTACGACTGGTAGGCAACAGTAAAATTTTACAGATCCTATTTTATGGGATTCATTTTAGGCTGCTGCGGTGTATGACCCAAAATCAGTCACTGGGGCATTGGCAGCTGCGGCAACAACTGGTGTACCGCATCGCAACGGACCACGCAGTGGTGGTTTAAATACGGTTTCGCCGCCGCCACCAGCTCTTGGTTCTAATGCGCATCAAGTACCAGCAGCTGCGTTTGCGGCGGCACATCATCAAGCAACGCCTCCACACCTAAATCTGGCCGCTGCAGCTGCGTTTCATCAGCAACAACAGCAGCAGCAATTGCTTGCGGCTCAGCAACACGCTGCTGTGGTGCAACAACAAAACAACACCCAGCAGCAGCAGCAGCAGCAACAACAACAACAACAACAACAAACGCTAACCGCACAGTTATCAATTGGTGGCGGTGGTGGTAGTGGATCGTCAGCTGCGTCTAGTTGTGCACCAGGTGGCATCACAGCAAATGGGGGATGTAATGATAGCGGCGGTGGAACTGGTTCAACCAGCTCTACAAATATTGCAGCAGCTCCTACTGGCGGGAATAGTTCTATCTCGTCAATGGGAGCCGGCGGCCGTGTTGGTAGTTCACAACAGCAGCAGGTGCTGTCACATCACCACCAATTGCCTCCACCGCCCACCCATCACCACAATCAGCCACCACCAAATCAACAACAAGCGCAAGGTGGTCAGATTCAGTCACAACCGCCGCAATCTTCAGCACCGAGTGCTGCATTAATGAGTGTAATGGCTGCAGCGGCTGCTGCTCAGTCAGGTACAGGTTCCGGGGGCGTTCATAACAATGTTGTAACGTCTTCGGTCACTAGCGGCGCTTCTCATCATCATCATGGTCCACCGCCACCAACAATGCAGCCGCCGCCGTTTCATTTACAACCAACCTCAACGCCAGCTCCTACTCAACAAGTATCGATGCTTCAATCCCCGCCTAGCCGTGCTCCCGGCGTTAGTGTGGTGAAGCATGCTGGTGGTGGCCTTAGCGGTGGCGACAACACAAATGACATGATGAATGCGATTGGTCGCGGTGGTGGTGGTAGTGGTAGCAGTGTGAGCGAACCTCGTCATTCGACACCTGCAATTCAACATTCGGTATCAGGCGGTTCGAAAACTCTCCCCGGTGTGTATATTTGTAATTTTTAATTACGTTTATTACAGAGGCGTACGTTGCAGCAGTGCATACAATGGCGGAGAATGCTGTTGGTTTGTTAATTTTAAACTTATATTTATTGTTTGGTATTGATAACTGCTGTATTTGAGCGCGAGCGCGTTGTTTTGATGTTAAAATTGTGTCAGTGAATTGAGGGTTTGTCTGTTCTCATGCCTATTAGTATTAGTGTGTGATTTTCGAAAACTAACAAATATTGTTTATTGTAGACTTTTCAGGTGGGATTAGTCTAAGCAAAGCGACATCAAGCAATGTAGCGCCAGCAGCGGTGGGTAGTGGTAGTAGTGGTATGGTCAGTAGCGCGAATATCTCTGCCAGTAAGGGAACTGTTGGCAATAGCATCGGAAGCATGCCTGCAACAGTCCAGCGGTTGACGTCAGCGACTAGCGGTAACAGGAGCACTCCTGGTTTTGGGCAATCACAATCTGGCTTGGGAGGTGGAAGGCCGATGTCAGTACATTCTGTTGTCGCTGGCCGTAATCCATCTATTCAACAACCTCCCCCATTTGGTGGATATCCGTCCGGAAGCAACGGAGTTGCGGGAGTGAGCGCAGTAGGTGGCATTGGCGGTAAACCGGTGGGAAGCGTCGGCAGCCGGGTAAATTGGAATAATTGACGTCAGAGAATAAGTACCTTGTGGGAAAATTTGCACGAATGTTTGTTCAAAGATGGTTAACGAACATTTTGCCAAGGTTCGAAGCATCACATGCGCTCGATCCAATGTTGTTTTGGTGCGGCGTATTCAGCAATCCGCGGTGACCACCGACAAATTAGTTTGGATCTTCGGATGCGTCATGTAATCCAAAAACTAATTGCAGTCGGCTGTTAAGCATATTTCTCACTCGTACTCGATTCAGATATACCTGCGTACATAATTTTATTCAAAGCAAATGTTGTTCGTACAAGAATCGCTATGGCTGCCGTGAGCAGCTGTTTTAAGCATTTTCGTTTATATGGATTGACATTGTGTTTATGTTATTTGTATGAGTATTTGTACGATGTAGATTTATACATATAATTACTGTTAAATATAATTTCTGACCATACATAGTATATATTACAACATTGTTTTGCTGTTTATGCCGTGTAGTTCTCTGTGCGGTTTCAGTGTTGCATTGCAGCCACTACGCTTTTTGCAGTATACTAATATACTTGTACGACTGGTTAAAATTTAATCGAGGTTTGTATAATTGTTTTTAATTTAGGGTTTCTTGCTGTGTTTCATAAGAGGTTTTCTTTGTTAAATTATCAAACTTACGGTATATGGACCTAGACTGTGACTAGAAAAAAATCATGCTGTGTCGGTGGCTCGCAAAATCGACAGGAATCCGTGTGGAAGAGGGTTCGAGCCCCAGCAATGCAACAAGATTTTCGTTACTCTGTTTTACTCTTAAACGTGCTATTGAATGGGCTATTTGCCTGCATTAGTTACGGCCACGTTACGTTTACAGGATTAATACGCACATGTTTCTCGTAACTTTGCAAAATTGATTGTGCTTATTTTCGCGAATTTTCATATAATATAACGTAGTATAATATACGTAATTATCGTTGTGAAGGGGCTCATTCGTAGTTATGGTATATCGAATCTTGTTGCTGAATATGTTATGCAGTTTCTGTTTGCATTGCTATTGGTTTCCACAATTTATTTGTAACGTATACATACCTGTGTTTGCAAATGGATTAATTTGTTGTCTAAATGGTTAATCGTTCTATGTGAAGCACTCAACTTACTGCTTGTCTTTATTTTTGGTTTTGCGTGCAGTAATTGCGTTATATACCTGCGTAAGCATACGTTGAAGTTGGAGAATTATGTATGTTAAACATTATTTTATCAGTTGTGCTGGCGGTTCAGTTCTACTCTGCGTTTAGATATATATTATAAACTCAGTATTCTTTGTCTGCAATTAGTTTTGGTAAAAATGTAAAGTCTCGTTATTGTTTATTAAGAAATTGATAACATGGTTGAATTATTCGAGTTTAATTATTTCGGAAAGTTCGTGATTTTTCACTTGAGAAATGTCTTTCAAACAAGGTAGTTTAAAATGCAGTAGCTTGAATTATAATATCAAGCTTAGATTTTTCTTTGTTTTTCCAACAAAATTGGTTTCTTCTGTTTTGAGTATTTTATTTGATTATTTTGTTCTTTAGCTAACTAAAAAGCTTCGGTCGCATTACTACTAGAATTTTCGACTCACAAATTGTAAGTTGTTACTCTGGGTTATCTCTCATTTGTTTCATGCACCGTTTATAGTGCATGGAGTTTCACCGTTTCAAAAGAGCTGGGCAAAGTTCCGCTGGCTGCAGGTCCTTCGCCTATTCCATTATGACTTAAATAATATTACACCATCCACTTGTATTATTTATAACTTATTATACTGTTGTATTTTCTCGTATATATCGATTACTGTGCTAGGTTTTCCTATTGTCATGCATTGTGTTGAGTATGATTGATTAAAAGTCGTGTCCACATTGCATCGCGAGCATATAGCAGGGTTGGGCACTGGAAAAACGAACAAATGCAATGCAGTATCGGGAACAAGATATCTACCGTTTGCGGTCCGAAAATACTGGCCAAACGTATTCTTAAGCCTATGCCTAAGCATTGCAAAAATGTTCCTAAGCCTAAAATTAAGCCTAAATCAAAAAAATGTAATATAGAATTCTTTTATTGTACATGGGCCAGAATACTTTTCCTGCTCAGCCTCACCGTCCCTTGAAGTTGGGGGCCAATAACCTCCTTTATTAATCCACATTCACAGTATATGTAAACATATATATTATATGTGGCTGGGATATATAAAATTTGCTGTCCGGGGACAATAGGACCACCTTTATCGTAACGGGCCAGTGTCTGGAACATACATTACAAATTTCATAAGGATGTACAAACATTCGCTGAATCAACCTGAATTTATTCCTTAAAAGCAATATGTTTCATAAAAATAGGGGTAAATTGCCACATGAGACAGGTGCAAGATTAAAGCGCACAACGCAACAATTAATGAATAGTACACCCATTGACAACGGAACTCAATTCAATAAATTGGCCAATGTTACTATAAGTGGTGTAACAGTGGATTAAGTGTATTCCTAAGCCTAAGCTTAGGCCTAAACGTTGCAAAAATGAATTCCTAAGCCTAAGCAAAAAAATGTAATCCAGAAACTAAAACACCTACTCTTTTATAGACCACCAGAAACCTGGACGCCCTTTAAAATAACATAGGCAAATAAATTTAACACTCAACATTTATCAGTTGTAGTAGCCCAAAGTGAATTAGGTAATATAAGCTGAGACGCAGTTTAGGTATATGTATTCTATTCTATTATTTTAAAAATGACAAAGTTGTTAAAGCCGAATATTAGCCGGGTCCAACTCAAACACTTGTTCGATCACTTATGCTTACGTGCTAAAATGACTCTGTCTGTCACTGTGACTTTTACATGAAGGCAACGTATCTGTAGTGACATGTGGAGGTTTTAACCCTCAACGGCCCGGCAAAATTTTCACCTTAATCAGCCCAACGGTCTACATATGTAGACAACACAACTAGCGTTAGTTTTGGCTTATCTCAGGGTGCTCTCCTCCTTTAACTGGCTTGAGACAGTCAGAACTAGTGTTCTGGCGGAGTTCCACCCGCTCCCCGTCCAGCCTCCCACTGCGGGCGCGTTGTCCAGTTAAGCACAGTCGTTGCACGTTATGGTGCAATTCATGTGGTCCTTGCACACTCGTTTTCCACATGACGAACAGCTCAATCTCGTAGATTTGCGACAACTTGTGACCTGACATTTGGTCGATTTACCAGATGTAGAAGGTTCGTTTCGCTTTTGAGGCAGCCCGTAAGCCATAAATGAATCCTTTGATTTTGCGTAAATTTTTTCACTACTGTAACGTTTGGTCATATTGTCTTGCGCTAGTTGTTCGGCTACTTTTTTCATGAAAACATTGCGTGACTTTTGATATCTGTTCAGTTTCATGACAATGAATGCGTTGTGCAACGGTACTTAGCAGGTTTCGCCGGCATGTACGCTCGCCCGGTGCATATCCTCTATACCCGTAGAGCTGTTCATCTACTGTAAGTGATTCGGACGGTATATAATGAAGACGTAAGTTGGACTGAAATAGGTCCCAAACATCTCGTATAGCAGCCATTTTGTCACTTTTTTGACGCTCTCGGCGAGTCAGTTTGTTGTCGAATGTTACATTTTCCAGCAACTGTTTCATTCTGTTTTTTGACAGCGCGCAGCGGTAAAAGGGCCTGCTGTCGTTTTTGGTGAATAGTGAAGCCACTGGAGACATGTATCGCGACTGACCAGCTCTGATTCCACCCCAGCCAAGCTTCAGCTCGCACATTGGGCGTGAAAAATTGCGCGCCGCAGCGCCTACTAGTGAGCGCTGAATTGTATGTAAAATGGGCTCGTTTATATAAAGATGAAATGCTTGTGACTCTGTTGTAGGTTTACTGGTGCTGCGAAAGCGAATTATATTCTAGCTAACACACGGAAGGCGGTGTGGAATGCCACTCAACACCCGCGCTGACAAAAACACATTACTTCCACTAGAAGTCTCGCCATATCGCTCAACTCACTACTAGATGCGTCCGATTGTTTTTGTAATTCACCATCACTATCTTGCTCATAAATAGCAGCCTCTTCACTACTGCATTGACCTAACTCAACAGATTCTGGCGATTTGAACTATTGCGCGGTTTGTCTTCTGTCTCTGAATCCTTGGTCTATACACGTCGACGACCTCAGTAAAGATAATTTATGCAAACCTACATTCCCTGACTTCCTCACCATACAAAACCGGGAAGAACAAAACGTCCAATCTTGTCAAAACTCAAACTATGATCAAATCAACATCTGCTACATATGTAGACGGTCGGTATATGGTATTGACTCACTGTACAGCAAACTTTTGTCCCACAATGCTTAAGTTTTTTATACTACTATAACAGAATAATTATCGATGGAAATTAAACAATAGATTGTTAACTATAGCACCTGCCGAACAATCAATTGTCGAACTGGTTATGTCTACATATGTAGACTGTCGGGCCATTGAGGGTTAAGTCATATTATCTACTCTTAGAACAGTTCGTTATGCAACTTTCACAATATCATGCGTACAGCAGTTAACTTTTGATTGGCTCTGAAACCAAAAAATCTTCAATGTCAAGTGCGCTGAGGCCAAAAAGCTTCAGTGTCCAGGATCAGTACGTCCGTGCATTTTGACAGGGGCGATTTTTGTTTAAGTGTTTTCGGTGTTTGAGCATAGTTGGAGATTTCGTTCAGTACATGTTTTGTGAACTTACATTCATTGCAGCATTTTCGTTTGGCTTTCGCTCACTGTCCTATTAGTGAAGGAAAAGCTACTGGTAAAAATTTTGATACTCTAAGCTAGCAACTGGCCGAGCTGTGCGCACTTTGGAACTAGGTATGAGCAGTGCCGGAGCAGGCAAGCGTGTGGGCCTCCCCCAAATTTCAGAATACGTACCCTCAAAATCGCAACCGAAGCGAGCGAGAAACCAGACGCATTTTTAAACTTAAGCGGTTTTTGTTCCAACCGGTTAGAGTGGGGGGCCCTTTAGGGGTAGGGTCCACCCAAATGGGGGCGTATAAGGGGTGGCTGCTCCGACCTTGGTTTTTAATTTGAGCGACTTGCGAAACTGGCCGAGCTGTGCGCACTTTGGAACTAGGTATGAGCAGTGCCGGAGCAGGCAAGCGTGTGGGCCTCCCCCAAATTTCAGAATACGTACCCTCAAACTCGCAACCGAAGCGAGCGAGAAACCAGACGCATTTTTAAACTTAAGCGGTTTTTGTTCCAACCGGTTAGAGTGGGGGGCCCTTTAGGGGTGGGGTCCACCCAAATGGGGGCGTATAAGGGGTGGCTGCTCCGACCTTGGTTTTGAATTTGAGCGACTTGCGAACACCCTTTGAAAACCATTTATTTTACCCGTGAGTTTTTATCGATTTATTGCAAATATATGCTTAGCTGCCGCTTTGAATGATAACATAATTAATTCAAATATGACAATGATTGACGAACCAATCCAGACTGCTGTCAAACCGCCAATCTCTGACAATATTTCAGCGAACGATTTGCTTGGCTGTTGAATGAAATTCAAAGCGTAATTTGGATTCATATATCGAAGTGTAATCTTGATAATGTTTAGTTGATTCGGTTCTGATTTTGCGACCGCTTCATACGTTGAAATCGTGCATGGGTCGAGGCAAACACTCATTGCGTCAGAAGTTGCGTTCTTAACCCCAAACGCTTTAAAAATACAGCTGTTCGGATCGTACATTGAACAGTATTGTCGAAATGATAGTGAGGTATTTTTCGTTGGACCAGTACAATTAACTTTTGGCATGCATAAACCTTAAAATCATTCATGTATATATTTACTGTTTAATTATAAGTCAAATGGATTTGTATTTACAATGTTCAGATGCGTTCAGTTTTGTTCTTTAATTTTGGTTTTCTGTTGCAAAACAATATTTATTATATTCTGGGCACATTGTTTTTCCTATGAAAATAAGTCAAGCGAATTGTTAGCACAATAAAGCCCTATTCACACGTGCAAGTTTTTGCTACGAGAACTTGCAGCTGCAAATTCCACTTGCAAGTTCAATCCGAAATCCCGTTCGAAAAACTTGCTGTTGCAAATAATTCATTAAAATCATAACTAGGAATTTAGTTCACATATGTGAATACCCATGCAAATTCACTGAATTCATTGTAGCCGCTTACTCATTGGCTAATGAAAAAATGCAAGTTCTGCGTGCAATTTTCAGTTGCAAGTTCTCGCAGCAAAAACTTGCTCGTGTGAATAGGGTTTTAAGTTGGTCAATCTTAACTTTGCCCTTTATGAAATTAAATAAAGTTCACGTTTGTTTCGCGAAAGAAACCTCATCTTCAAAATTACAATTTTACCAGTAAAATTTCAATTTCTAGAACTATCACCTTTTCAAAATCTCGAACAAAAAGGGGCATTCAAAACCCGATGTTACCCGGTGAAATCTTCACTTCAAAATATCACGAGCGATAAAGGTAGCTTACAAATTTTACAACTTTCCAAAATCTTGACCGAAAAAAGAAGCGTCGAAAATCCCAATTTCGTAAAATCGCGAGAAAAAACATAGCCCCCGCAACCACAATTTCCGAAAACTCCTGGCGAAAAGGATAGTTCCCAAAACTTTATTTACCCGAGTAACTTGAACTTTACTGACATTTCAGTTTCTCAACATTTCGAATGAATAGGCAGCGCCAAAAATTTCAAGTTTGCTAAATTATGAACGAAAGACACGGCACGTAAAATCACCATTTCTCGGCTAAAAACCCAAATTGCCAAAATTCTAGCTGCTCCAAAAACCAAAATTTGCCACAATTTTGAGCGAAAAAATGTTGTGCCCAAAATTCTAACATCCCGTATATCCTAATTTTTCAGAAATTATATTTTCCACGTAAAATGTCAATTTCTCAAAAAAACCGGCATTTTGGAATTTTACTCGCGACTTTTCGAAGAAAACTGTTTTTTTGCCAGAACCAATTAAAGTTTATTAAAGAACAAGTAGGCATCGACGGCTGCTTATATTTTCGAAATATCAACCAGTTTTTGAACAATTCAACTAAACCATCATTGAAAAGAAGCGTCGCTTGCCAATACAGACTTCCACGTCACCTTACAAGACATTATGAAACATCGATTCAGCAACAACTGTGAATAAAAAAAGTTTCCAGCAAGTCTTACGATGATTTATGGCTTCTAAAGCGCATTCGTCCCAATCGAGATTTGTATAATTTCTACAATTTGATTCACTCGCAAGCATTCGAAACGAGTTTTGTCGTACAGCAAAATCCCAACTGGTGTTTGCAGGAACGAAAAACTTGTTCAAAGGATACGGTGAAACATCTTCTACTGAACCAACGGCAAGTTCATTGTTTTGCCAGGTTGACTTGAATGATGGTAGCTGATCGATGCGAAATGTTGTTTTTGAGTAACGCAAGCGTTGCGTTGTATAGTTTGTTCGATCTTCGATGTGGTAACATACGTGTTCGTGGTACAAATATCGGACAATGCGAATATTTCTGTGTGGTTCCTCGGATAACACTGCAAAATGTATTAAATTGTATTGTCCGACAATTCGGTGCCCGACAACAACAACAACTCGTCGTACGACAACTAGTCGCACAACAACTTGTAATCCGAAATTTCATCGACTCGACAATGCATCGCACATCATTATGCTTAGACTGAGGCTTAGGCTTTGGATTATGTCTAGGATTATGCATAGATGTATTCATCGGCTTTAGGACACCGTTAGAATGACAAGTTGCCGGCCGACGAATTATCGCTAATTCATAAAAAGCAACGCTTATTATAACAGTCTACGCGAGTTCAACGTACAATTAATTTCATGATTAAGGCGAAAACTTTCATGTTATACTTTTGAACTTCAAATTACGGATTACACTGTAAATAAAGTTATCTTTATTTGCGGATTACGGCTGTTGCCATTAGTATTGTGTAGCCACCGGTAAAACTGTTCGAGCTTTGACCAAATTGATAGTGGCTTGTAAGACGATCCAAAACATTTTCCACTTGGAGAAGGTTTTTAACGTCGTGCAATTATTAAGTGCAAGCATATGTTGTATTAAGTAAACTTAAGCAAGGTTCTCAATATACTGCGAACTTCATGGTTTGTGATGGAGTTTAAAAGGTGAGCTTAAAAACCGCTTTTACAGCGATGTGGTGTCACTGCAAAAAACGGTGAGTCGAATTGACTCTCACCGAAATAGGCTTTTCCGGACTACACGGTGAGTCGAATTTGACTCTGGCGAAGCCGAATTTGACTCAGTCTGTGCAGTTCCGCAAAGCCTATTTCGGAGAGTGTCAATTTGACTCACCATTTTTTTAGTGTAAATTCGATTTGAAATGCTTGTATTTAAACGTTAATTTGTGCAAATAACTCACCATTTTTTTCAGCGTAAATGCGATTTGAAATGCTTATATTTAAACGTTAATTTGTGCAAATTTATATATAGGTTAAGGTTTCTGGCAAACCAGGATCAGTCTAATAGGTTCGCTGCTGTAAATGAAACTGGTGAAATCTATTTTATTGTGCTTGCTTTGTCTCGCTCGTCTGTTGCATAATATCACACATGTATGCTTTCGTGTTGATTTTTCAATTGCCTGTAAAACTTGGTGCCTTGTGGCAATTCATGTCATTTTTTTATCCATACGTACACGAATAACTCGTTTCTAACTAACCCCAATAACGGGAGACGACTCGTCTGCTTAGTTATATAGCTATAACAATATCGTTGCTTTTATAATACATTCCCTGTTGGAATCAGTTGCAGCGGCATGCCAGCGCTTTACGCGTGACGTTTTAGGAGCATCAGGTATATGGTAACAAAAAGATTTGCAAACAAAGTATCCTTTGTTTATTTAAACACTTTGGTTTTGCTTAAGTTTATCCTAATGATTGCATGTTAAATAGGTGACTTGATCAACGTGCTTACGTTTTTAAATACAATATTAACGGCCCATGTATAGAACCGGGCCGGAACAGTACAATAAGCATATTCCTAAGCCTAAGCCTAAGCCTAAGCTTAAGCTTAAGCCTAAGCCTAAGCAAAAAATTAGTCTATAGCTTAAACTGACTCTATTATAGCCCCTCCGAAAAACGATCCGGCCCTGTTCTACACATGGGCCGTATTAATTTCCAACTGAACGGTCAACGCATACACACCGTGACTCCACTCAGCATATTACGGTTTTACTTGTTTGAATTATTTCAGAAGCGTCGTAAGCAATCGCATTTTGAATATCGATAAGCGTTTGAAAGCCATTCCGATCGACAAATTTGTAAAATTTAAGCTTCATTCGTTTCATTTCTTGTTGATTATTCAAAATGTAACTGTGCAACTTGGAACCGTTAAATAGAATTTGTTCCCAGCTTATCGAATTAAAACTGAACAACTGGTATATGTACAACGAGCGCA
The DNA here is from genome assembly GCA_030248215.1 of Enoplolaimus lenunculus. Lineage (NCBI taxonomy): Eukaryota > Metazoa > Nematoda > Enoplea > Enoplida > Thoracostomopsidae > Enoplolaimus > Enoplolaimus lenunculus. The sequence continues at coordinate 480,889 of JASANG010001414.1, read as the reverse complement.
TCCACCTGAAGTTAAAAATACTAAAGTCGTATTCACACCGTGCAAGTTTTTTGCAGCGAGAACTTGCAACTGCAACTTGCACTTGCAAATTTTGTGTCAAAATTCCGTTCGAACAACTTGCAGCTACAAATAATTCATTAAAAGTCACAGATAGGAATTTAGTTCACATGTGTGAATAACCATGCACATTCACTGAATTTATTGCAGCCGATTTCTTATTCGCTGATGAAAAAATGCAAGTTTTATGTCGCCTGTACTATTGAAAGCTTTGTTCGATGGAAATTTCTTATTATTATTATTATTATTATTTTTATTATTATTGCTATTGTTGCGTATTGCCTAAAATGATCGAGTTATGATACTATGTTAACTTTTGGTTTTATTAATTCTGCACCATAACTAATGCAATGGATTGTTGTATACTTTTCGAAATTAAATTGTTCCGACTTTGAAATTTGGGCCCATGTAAAGCTCAAGGGCGGAACGTTTTTCTGTGAGACTACAATAGAATAAGCTTAAGCATTAGGCTAATTTTTGGCATGGTTCAGGATTACGCTTAGGCTAAGTAATGAACTCATTGTTACGCTTAGGCTTGCGCTTAGCCTTAGGCTTATAGGAATAAAGCTATAATACTGTTCCGCCCCGGTTCTTTACATTGGCCGAAGAAATTTGTAAAACATTCACAGTAGATTGCGTTTATTTAGTTGTTAATGACCCATTTATATACTGTCGTCTCTTATACGCCGTCCGTAATTATGTGAACTAAAAATCAGTAAATTACTCATATAATGCGTATACATACGTAATAACGTCATCATCCATTCCTAGTGCTTCAACTTTGCTTTGATTGATCCATGCCGCAGGACAAAACATGAACGAAGGAAACGCTGTTGCGTCTACTGCTCGCACTAAAATTGGTCCTTTTTGATGCTTATAATTATAAATTGTTGTAACATCGTTGACCAGTAGCAGCAGCACAGACAACACTATGAATACAGCAAAGAAAACACGATAAATTCGTTGTTTTCTCGCATTAATTTCTTTTATGCCATGAATATGTATTTTGGCAAAGTAACTCATTTTGAAACTTCATTCATTTGCCTGATAAATTAGGTAATATTAAAGGCAAAGGGCCAAAATAGTCGTAATTTGAGCACGTTCCAGCGACTTTTGGTTGTGGACACGTCTCAGCGATGTCGTATAATTAGATAGTTGTTCGCTTTAGCATTAAAGCCATACTGTTATTTTATTTCCCAACAGATGATTTGCTTAGTCAAAGTTTGCTAAAAAGTATAAACCAAGACGTTACGTAATAATACTCATTTTACAATTAGGTTTTAAGCTTAAATTTCATGTAAACAAGAGATGTTAACGAAACCAAACCAGGCTAATGATTGCTTTCTACATGGTTTTAAATAACGTTAATGTTGTTAAATCCGTTTAGATGTTTTGTAGGTCCCGCCCGCATACAGCTCACCTTCCTGGGGGGGGGGGCTAAAAATTTTCAGGAGGAGCATTTATAGGTTTTCAATGACATACAAGCAAGGTCGAAAATCTTCCAGGAGGCCAAGATTTTTAAAGGGGGGGGGCTGAGCTTCTCCTGGACCCCTTGGCTACGGACCTGTGCAGGATTATAGCCGATTCTACGTAAAATTATTTAAACTTGTGTAGAAAACTGAGACCGGGGCATGAAAACACCGACCCATAAACAGTACAGGAATTTCCGTTTTACGAGATTGAAACTACGCAGCCATGAGTGCAGCATAGCGTTCCTGGCCTGGGTTATGACTTTTTTAGGTCTGGAGAAAAAATCTGAAGGTTTGATTGTACTCATATAACGGGAAAAAAGAAAATTTAGCAGCATGTTTTTCTTGGTAAAGAAAGCGCGGTTTGGTTCATTTGACTCGATAATTGGGTTGTGGTTAAAACAAAATTTCTAAATTTGACCGTATATGATTTGCTTTCATTTGCTAAGAAAATCTAAAGTGTAAGGTTACTTCACAAAATGGGAAAACTGGTAAATTAAATTGGTAATACCATATGGTTGAGTGTGTGGGATGATGTGGCTGGGTTTGTTTGACTGGAAAATTGAGACGTGTCGTTCAGGTTCGGAGAACGAGAAAAATGGAACATTCGACAGTTGGCATATGTTTTGTTTTGATTGGTAATAGAAATAGCAGGAGTTTGGCAAAATTAGAAAAATGGAAAATTGGCAAATTTAACCGTATGTGTTAGCTATGTCACTGTCATACGTTACCATACAGCTTTTGTTATTTAGGTAGGCTATTGTGTACATTGAAACAAACATAGTAGTGTATGCAATACATGTTAAAAGAAACTCTGTCCAGACGCCAAAATCAACGACAATCTGACATGGAGCCTTCAGTAGCGAGGACAAAAACAGGAAATGATTTTTGCAATAATTTTGGTAGATGCGCGCTTATACTTCATTCGACCTGGGGATTCCATCAATATATAAACTGGCTATTTTCCGAGAAAATTTCAATTCGATTATTTTCAAATTTTCACAAAAAAAGGAACCGTGATGTGAAAATATGGAAAAAAATGTTGTAATATACAATCAGGTTTAGTATCTCTTTGTGGTTTTGCCGCAGTCGGTCGTGTTTATTGTTTGTCAATATCGGAGTGCATTTGCGTTAGTTACTCTGCGGTTGCGTGAAATTCGTCACTCGTTAGCTTAATTTACCTTATTTACTAAGCGTAGGTTTACCCAGAAAAAGGTAAAACTGGAAAACTCAATTGGATAGGTTTTATCATGGTTTGGTAGGACACTGCAAAAAATGGCGCGTCAAATTGACTCTCTCCGAAAAAGGCTTTTCTGGACTACACAGACTGAGTCAAATACCACTCCGCCAGCGTCAAATTCGATTCACTGAACAACCCGGTTGAGTTGAATTTCACTCTGGCGGACTCGAATTTGACTGAGTTTGTGCAGCCCCGAAAAGCCTATTTGGGAGAGAGTCAATTTGATTTACCATTTTTTGCAGTGCAGGATGTAGCGATTTCGTTCTTTTGGCGTGAAAATTGAAATTTGTTGTTCAGATGTTGGGAAAAAGTGACAATTGTAAAATCCGTCAGCATCTGTTCGTTTTAGTTCTTAAGTTGGTAGAAAAAATTGCCTAAAAACAAACATACAGCGCAATTTGCCAAACGCCCGATTAATATAGGCCAAAAAGTTCAATCAATTAACAAGATCATCGATACATTAAATGCTGATCAGTCGACAGTGTTTACATTTAGAATTCTGGACGCTAATTAGTTTAACGTCAAAATTTTGCTGCAGTTGTCGAATGTTTACCGATCCAAAACCGCTTGGAAACGTACAGTACCAAGTTTAAAAATTTCTAACCGTAAAAACAAGATACTTTTCGTGCGTTAATACACTTGGTTAGTTCACAAAACATTTTTATTGATTTTAACTATTGAGCTTGAAAAATGAATTGATTGTCACGCTTGTTTAGTGATTATCAAAACAAGTTGCAATTACAAGCGACCATGGAAACCCAATTAGAATGCAAAGACGTTAATAAATGCTATGTCTAGTGCCAAAATACAACTATAAGAAAATCATATGAATATTTTGCTGTGAGCTGTTTGCCCCAGCTAGCAACTGGGACGTCCCAAACGACAATTGTTATTCGTCGCGGGAGCCCAAACAACTACTGGAATACAAACTGTTTTAGATTGTAGGATTGTACAGACCAAACGGCTATTGGCATGCAAACTGATTTTGATTGGTTTGCCAGGCTTGGATTTGCCCCAGCTAGCAACTGGGACGTCCCACGTCCCAAACGACAATTGCTGTTCGGGGCAGCACAAACAACTAATTATACAAACCAAACAGCTATTGGCATGCACACTGATTGTAATTGCAAAGGATTGACTTGCGCAATAATTATTTGTCTACATCATATTTGCAATATATAAGTTAAACAAGGTTTATATAGGCTTCAAACAAAGCTGTATCAGTGTCAATATGTTCCATAGCGTGCAATCGCATACAACAGTATGTGAGTAATGCTGTTTTTATTTTTGTTTTTTAATAGCCAACCAAATTGCGCCTCTATAATACATGACCCAGCTGCAAACTTGTGGGTTTCGGATCGGCATTAAATCTGTTTACAGAATTTGAAGTTTTATAGCGATACTAAATTTGCTCAGAGATCGAGTTCAACACTAACACGATCCTCAACTGAAAATGTTGCATCAAATTAAAAACAAAATTAGTAGAAAATGTCTCATTTTAGGATCAAATAAGTATCCTACATCAGCAAAACCATCGCGAACTAAATTAGGTACCATTTGAGGCAACAGAAACTTCATCTGCTTCTAATGCACTACTATCAAAAGCTACAGTGCACACAAGTAGCGAAGACGTCCGGTATATTCAATCAAACAGGTAAAACAAAATCCTTTTAAATCTGCGCCAATGCCACTTGTGCGTGAAACTCATTCCGGATACGCGGATAAGTAAAGAGAGAACAATCAATTTCTTACAATTTTCACCAACGTTTTGTCGCTGTTATGCAAGTCATTTGCCATAATGAATGTATAAAAAGTCTATTCAATTGTCTTTGATTTTTTCACATCTTCACAATAAAACGCCAAAAAATGAAGTTTTGCAGTGCCAGAACCCTATTCTTATTCTCGTACGTTTTGTTAATTGATTTTGCCTCGGACATTAATACATTAAACTGAAGCAAAAATATATTTCCAGTGACAAGGATTCTCGTTGTGCATTAAATTGTTTTTTTGATTGCAGCATTGTCGATGGTTCTTTAAACCTGAAGTTTTTATGTCTTATAAGTATCTTCAACGACCCTATAGATGCCATTAGTGTTTCCTTTCCCTTCCATCAGGTTCTCAGTATCATTTACGCTTTCGCCTATATTTTGCAGCGTTTTTTTTCATTCTTTTCAAAATATCTGGTGTATACGCAATGTTTGCTTAACAAATAAATACAATCGGTTGCCGACGTAGATGGATGCGAAACATGAGCACTTTAGTTTCGTTTTATTTTCAGCTAAAAATGTTGCCACTAAAATTTTATTCATTGTTGTTGATATATATCGGCAACACATTGTACCTTCAGCTACATTATAGACCCATATTCTCAAATGTGTATAGCAACTATCATCAGTTAATAGTAAGTATGCGTTTTGAAACTCACTTGCAGTTGTTGAACTTAAAATTATTTTGACAAGAGTAAAAAGCAAATCACATGCGAAAAATGTGCTCAAATTTGAACCGCAGCATTCATACTTGTTCAAAAGTTACAAGGCCTATCACCAATGTTTGATCGGGTGCTACACACATTGGACAAAACGGACGATAAAAGTTCGGTTTACTCGTTTGGTACAGAGAGTTTGAGGAAGAATACTTTTTTACCATTCTTGTATACGCCCTTGGTTTTATCGCGTATTTCAAATACGTACATGAATCGGTTAACATTGAATTAAACGCTATGTGTACAAATAATATATGCCACATTATAAATAAATAGTCAATGTTCTATCTGACGTATTAAAATTTTAATTTAGAACTGAATATTTAAATCCACCATTTTTGGATTCGACCAATAAGCAAATGAGGACAAAAATTTGAAATTCAGACAGCAAAAGTACCAGACAAAAGTTTTCTTACGTTTCAAAACCTCTTTTTATGTACTGATTTTCCATTGTAGCTTAGTAGAAATACTAAAATAATTTAAATTTATTATAAACAAATCATTCTAATCCGTTAAAGATTTCTCTGGTCATTTTCAGAAAAGTTGCTTAAATTAAAATAATTATTCTGTTTTACGTTGACAAAACTTTCTTAAACGAACTGAGAGACAGTTTTTTGAGTGGAATGTATAATTTTGCGCCTAGGTTTCAACTGGAATGCGGCATTATTTGATGAAATACGATATATATACACTGGAAAAAATGGTGAGTCAACTTGACTCTCTCCGAAATAGGCTTCTCCGGACTACACAAACTGAGTCAATATTCGACTCCGCCTGAGTCAAATTGAGACGAATGTGACTCAGGCCGAGTCGAATTTTGGCTCAGTTTGTGCATTCAGAATAAACCTTTTTCAGAGAGAGTTAATTTGACTCACCATTTTTTGCATTATATATATAAATATATATACAGGTAAAGTTTAGATAAATAAATATACAGTTTATTAGCTTCGTTAATATGTCGTGTAGAGATATCTCAAAAATAGCAGATTCAATTTTCAAACCTCTCACAGAAACTGAAATATTTATTTATCTTCTAAATGTAGGTGCTCCAAATTTTAGCTGTTTCCCGAAAAAAGAAAATTGTATAAACAAGCTGGCTTGTACCATTTCAAGGGAGTCGATTCCAAACCGTATTCACACATAGCGTAGTCGGCAGCATTTAGTTCTTTTTGAAACCGAATCTTGGCTAAGGTTGTGCAATATTGGCCAGTCGATTCCTTCTGTGCGCGTCCTAAGAATGTTACTTTTAGTTTTAGTAAAAATTGAGAAATTATTTTTAAATGTTATCTCATTGTGCAGAACTTTTACTGCGCATATAAACGCACTCTGCCAATTATACAATGCGTTCCGCAAACCAGTCCGTAACTGGATATTCGTTTCCGTTTTCGGTAAAAATCGTTGTCATTTTTCGTTTACGTTTATACAAACACAACGAATTCGGTTAAACCCTATTGACACGTGCATGCTTTTGTAGCAGGAAACTTGCACGTGTGAATAGGGCTTTAATATTTTTTGCTGAATATTAGTTATATATCACATATATATCGCGCAATTTTTCATCATAGAATATGCTGTAAATTTACGATATAAATATATTAACGACGAAGAATCAGGTCACAATTTTGCAAAATAGCGTGCGATTCGGCTGTTTTTTTGAAATTTTGGTGGCAAGTTGAATATTTGCTTGCACGCCTCTATTGTATTGCAGAAAAATAAAACATCTTTGACACTTTTATACTTAAAAATTCGTTTTCCGTTCATCCTGTGCACTTGTATAAACGGCGCGAGCAAACGAGTCTATCGCTAAATTTGTGGTCTTATTCATTAACTGAAGCGATCAATCATTGGGAGGCGAATGCTTCTATACGAAACAAAGTGTATGCAATTAAACAGTTTTTTGACGTACAATTTTTAATGCATGGTTGTCTTTATCGCCGAGATAGGGCATTTATTTTATTGTGTAACTTTATATAAATATATTAGATAGTGATGAAAAATAGCCGTTTAGTAGCCGATGTATAGAACGGGGCCGTAACAGTAGTATAAGAATATTTCAAAACCCAAGCCTATTAAGCGCAAGAATAAGCTTATACCTGTGCCTAAACCTAAGCGTAATAATGATCTTATACTTAAGCCTATGCCTAAGCGTAAGAATGAGCTTATACCTCTGCCTAAGCCTAAGCGTAATAATGATCTTATACTTAAGCCTATGCCTAAGCGTAAGAATGAGCTTATAGCTAAGCCTAGGCCTAAGAATAAAATTAGTCGAACGATTAAGCTTACTCTATTGCAGACCCGCAGAAAAACGTTCCGTCCCAGATCTTTTATATGGGCCTGTTTAGTTAGCCATACACTACGAAACAGAGCTACCAGGTAATGTAAACGTCATAATTGCAGAATAATTTATAGCAGTCAACAATACTACAAAGTTTCGCCCATGGCGTCTAATTTTGTAATATTAATACCGTTCGAATCCTCTATTGGCTACGCTTTTGAGTGGATTAGTGGCCCATGTAAAGAAAAACGGCGGAACGTTTTTCCACGAGACTGCAATAGGGTGAGCTTAAACTTTAGATTATGTTTTTTGTTCAGGCTTAGGCTTAGACTTTATCCTTAGGAATATGTTCATACTACTGTTGCGGCTCTGTTCTACAAATTGGTCGCGATTAGTTTCGGCAAGATGCTTAACCCAAATTTTACCCAGCTGTGCTAATTAATACCATTGTTCCTTTGACTTACTGTTTTCCAATGTCGTATTACGGTTGTGCTATACTTTTGTTGACGTTCGGCGTCGTCCGGTATCATCGGTCACCCGTACGGTACAGTTCGGCGCCGTCCACCACCAGCACGGTACCGTTCGGCACCGTCCGTCACTCGTACGGCGCCGTATACCACCCCTACGGCGCCGTCCGTCACCGTCCGGTATCGTACTGCCAAATTTGGTTCTGATTTGTTCCAGGACAAACTCGTAGCCAGGGCAGCATACGTGGTTGCCAAAAAAACTGTGGGGGGCGTGTAAACCAATAAGTGTTTTCACTGACGGTAGTCTGTTTATAAACCAACAATTTTTCAAATTTGACAATTTAACGATCGTTCCGCTTGTGTTAAAAACTGTAAAAAATATGCTGAATTTTTATGAAATTAAAACTAAAAAACCGCATGGTTCCGTGATAAATGCTATATTAACATTAGCATGCATGAATAAACTCGCTTGGGATATACGTAAAACACACAAGTAAAACGTTCGTTTTTTGTGTTTAAGTTTAAAAAAATTATTCAGCTTTCAGAATGTTTACAACCTGATTGGCCGATCCTAATGAGGAATACTCCGGTTTAGGCACCCACCAGGGATCTAAACGGAAATTCAGTGCTAAAATCGAGGGCATGGTTTCTTACTCGTTTCGCTCGCGACTTTTTTCACTATTACATAAATTGCAACCGCCATAAATTTGTAGACCAGTTAACTGGGTACAATATTCGCGCAGGCCGGTAGCCTACTCAATTTGCTAGGGGGATAAAAAATTTTCAGGAGGGGCATTCAAGGGGTTTTAATGACTTGCAAACAGGTTGAAAATTTTCTAGGGGGGAGGCCAAAATTTATTCAGGAGGGCTGAGCCCCCCTGCCCCCCTTGACTATGGCCTCGTATTCGTACCGGGCTGTGAAGTCTTATTTATCAAATATTGTTTTTTCAAACTAATCTTAACCTCTCGGGGATTTGAATATCACTGTTGCGAAGGAAAAAATTCACGGTAATTTAATTTGATTTATTGCCGAATTTTTTTATCTGCTGAATTTTTCAATGACACAGGTCGGTAAACATTGGTTGTAAGCAGGGTGCAACCGGAATTATAAAATACCAAAACCGGAACCGAAAACCGGAAAATTTAAAAAATACCGGAACCGGAGCAGGAATCGGAAAATAAAAAATATTTATTACCGAAAAATTCATTTTAGCGCTATTTTATCGCTTTTAATACTGTAAACAAACCATTTAGAATGCCAAAATACTGAAACAAATGCAGTAGGTGTAAACATATTAAATTATGGAGTATGGCAAAATTGAAAATTTTGGCAATACACGCTCAGACAATTTTTGACAAATAAGTTAGAATAATATGCCAATTTTTCATAAATTTTTGAATGAGAAAAATTTTCCTTACCGAAAATACCGAAAAATTCCGGTGCAAAAATACCTTATTTATCACCAGAACCGGATTGTGAAAAATGCCGGATTTCCCTATCGGCCGGTTGCACCCTGGTTGTAAGTATTTTCTGCTATTGCTAGTAATTCTAAAGGTACTGGTTATGAAATATAAAATTTTTAGATTCATAGTTTAGCAGTATGTGAGTTGTACTCTTATTTACGACAGTAGCAAATTAGAATTTTTTGCATCTGTCGTAGCATTCTGTTTTATGACTAGCCACATTCACACTGACAAATTTTGCATCGAGAACTTGTAGCTGCAATTTGCAAATGCAAATTTTTGCGTCGGAAACCTATACAAACGAAACCTGTAACCTGTACGTCCTAAATTTTGCAGCGAAAATTGAGGCTACAAATTTTCGCTCCGAAAAATTAAACGTGTAATTCGTAGTATGCCACCGCGTTCTGTCAAAGCGTATCTGTTTCAGTTTGCAGTGTACGTGTGCTCGTTTAAAACATTTGCATGCGACTTAAATACAATTTTGGACATAGTTCTCGTTTCTTGGTAAAAAATGTCCGATCCATCACAACGTCGCAATAATTGAAACGGCGGTAAAGGACAATTTGTGATATTTATTAGGCGTTTTTTTTCTAAGACAAGTGTATATTTTCACCCCAAACTTGACAGTTGTTCAATTTATTCTAAAACTAAAAGTGTAACGTTTTCAGTAAGTTTTTGACGTTTATTAATTTATAGCTTAACCGTCATCGGGTTTGTACACAAAAGTTGGTTACAAACTCGCTCGAAACTACAATAGTTTGATCGATCAAATTAAAACCTTGTATTATCGCTCAAGCTATTGACACAAAACAAATAAATGTTTAATTCAACGGATAATTGCAGTACCGGATATATATCAGCAACGAAGGGCGGCGGAGCGTGGGTTGAAAATATATAACAGTCCGTAACCGAATAACAAGGGGATACCCTCTGGAGAAGCCAAATAAATATCAATCCCCCCTCTTATTCGGATCACTACAGTAACCAAACAAGTCATTATTTTTGTTATCACTTGGAAGTAAGCAGCAGTATGGCTCATTCCAATCATAGACACCAAACCAGACCACATTCAGGGCCTATGCTTCATTTTCAAAAATGCCATCGGCTTATGCAAATTTTTTCATGCAAATTAACTTATCAGCTTTCCACCTTGCGCTCTGCATGTCAAAATATGTTCATGTATCATGTGTTAGCACCATACAGAGGCGTCCGCAGAAAATAATATTTGAGGGGGGCACTGAAGAACTTTGGAACACCCCTACTATTGCAATTCAAGACAGTTTACTTTTAGACCGAGTCCATTTGGGACGCAACAGCCGAATTTGAAGGGGGACACGAATCGCCAATGCCGCCCCGTTGTGACACCCTTGGGATGTTTTCCGTTATCCCTCAGCACGAGTTTGCCCAAAAATCGTGTTGGATTTAGAAAATTTTGCACATATGAGCTTCCAATGACCTTTGCTGATCATTTCACGCCTAAATTTGAATTTTTGATAAATTCGGTTTTTAAGGTCCCAAGGTCCTCCGCAAGGAACCCAAATATGTAGGTCAGAAAATTAGACAAATTATTTACCATTGGATGCAGCATACAAGGTTAAGTCAAATGGTGTTAAATTTTAGCAACCAGACTATTGGTTAAGGAGTATTATTAAATAACTGATTTGGCGCGCTGCCAACGATTTGGATCGGCGCCAAATCAGTTATTTGACATAATTCGTTAACCAATCGTCTGATTGCGAACCCATTGAACTCAGCACCGCAGGCCACATCGAATATTGTCTATTTTGTTTATTTTGGGTCCGTAAGGGTGGACCTTGGGACCTTAAAAATAGAATTTTTCAAAAACTCAGAGTTCAGCGTTGAATGATCAGGGGAGGTCATGAGATCAAATATGCAACCGGACAGTGATCAAAATAACGGAAACGGACAACGGATATTGAAGTATAAAAGTTTCGAAAAATTGCGAGATACGTTATTTTCAACAAATCATAAAAGTAAAACAATTTTCCGGTATTTCTATACGGAAACGGAAACGAACACAGACTATTACCGTAAAACTATACACGGAAACGGATATTTGGTTACAACCTGACTGTTTCCCAGCTGAAAGTATGCAGTTAAAAGCTGCGTTTGCGTTAAGTGTTCGTTGTGTTGTATTGCAGCAGACAGCCCTCCCTACACATAGAGTCAAGATATGTGAAGGGTTATACAGGTGTGTTGTACAATATACAAACGTGGTCAGGATGGACTGTACTCAGTAGGTTTCCTTGCTTACTGGCCCGGCTTACACTTCAGCGTATAATTAATTTGTGATGTAGTAGCTTATCGTAACGTTTCATGTTAATGCTTCTATAAAAGGTGAATAACTACGTTTTTGCCTAGCCCATTGCGGTAATTAATTAATCATACTGCATATTACCTAATAGTTAGTTATACAGACCCAGCAGCCATGTAACCATAGAGACGGTACGTCGAAGCTGAATAAGCAAGAGTTCAAATGTTTTGTGCAAAATTTGAAAATTTGAAATTTATCCAATTAAAATTGTGTTTTATCCGCATGTTCCGCTCGGAATTTGTTTGTTTTTGAACCGTCTGAAAAGCGTGGGCTGACTACGGTTGGAACACCAGGCCAAGTTATTTTAACTGTGTCAAAAATAGTAATTTAAAGTTATGGTACCTACTTTTAGGGATAAAAATTTGATTAGGTGCATACGAAAAATGGTCAATTTCCGTTATCTCCCCTAGCCCGCGTTTGCCCAAAAATTGCTCAATTTTGAAAATTTTTGCATATTTCAGCTTCTTATGACCTCCCTTGGTCATTGCACGCCTAAATTTAAATTTTAGAAAAATTCGATTTTTTAAGATCCCAAGGTCCCTCCCTGGTACCAAAAAATTTTGTCAAAAAGTTTGACAAATTATACTCCATTCAACACAGCTTGCGGAGCTAAGTCGAACGGGGTTAAATTTTTCGTACTCAGACGTTTGGTTAACGAGTTATGGTCAAAAACTGGCGTTGATTGCCAAAAATTTAACACCAGCTCTGCTCGGCAAGCTGCGTAGAAGAAATATAATTTGTCAAACTCCCAAAAAGTACCTATTTCTTTAATTTATTCAAGATTACAGGAATGTATTTTCAGTGACGAAACTGATATTTTTTCTGATATTTAATACAATTTTCCTAAAAATAACAAAAAACGTTAAATTTTTTCCTAAATACAATAATTTTCAGACTTTATTTAAAAACTTTTTTTTCGAGAATTTTTCCATTATGACAGAAATACTTTTCAAGTGCGCCTTGCTAATCATATTGCCTTAATCTAAGACATTTTGTTTGTAAATATCAGAATTATTGTTTTGCGTGCATAAGCGTTACAAACTAAACAAAATAAAAATTGTATGGTCTTCAATAGATTGACCCGAAGCCCATGCAAGACAGAAGTGTATCTTTTAAGTACAGTTTCATGTTTCAAATGAATCTCATTAGATTTATTATAGTTCTATAACAAAATGTCTGGTCAACATTTCTGTGACCACGGCAATGAGATTTCGCATGACCTTCATGCTGGTTTCAATATATCTCACGCCATATACCATAGCGAAAAGTTTTGCCAATGTACATATTTTAGTTCACGCAATAATATCATAAGCTTTAGTAATGACGGCATTTATACAAGCGATATCACGATTGCATTCCATATTAAGTCAATGAATTACTGCAGCTAATTTAGTTCATATGAGTAGTTTTGAGATTAGTTAATTCAGAACTTTATTTCAAAATTTGATAACATTTACTTTGTTAGAATTCGCTACCGCATTTCGAAACATATACTTTTTGAATCGTGATTTGATTGGATCCGGTGTGTTTTAATCAAACTGTTACTGATTGCGAGAGTCAATCACAAAACAACTTGAAACCGATTGTGTAGCCAAGATTCTACATTGCAAGGCTTTAACTTCAAGTACTAGTTTTTAAGAATCACAACAACGAAACAAATTTTTTTATTTATTAAGCCCTATTCACACGTGCAAGCTTTCGCTGCGAGAACTTGCAGATGCAACTTGCACTTGCAAGTTTTGTCTAAAATACCGTTCGAAAAACTTGCAGCTGCAAATATTTCATTAAAAATCATAGTTACGAAATTAGTTCACATGTGTGAATAACCATTCAAGTTCACTGAATTATTGCAGCCGTTTTCTCATTGACTGATGAAAAATGCACGTTCTGCGTGCAGTTAGCAGCTGCAAGTTCTCGCAGCAAAAACTTGCACGTATGAGTAGGGCTTATGTCTAACGATTGCGAAATGCGGTGCCGTCCATCGTCATATGATATCGTACGTGAATATTCGCGCGCGATACCGTATGGCGACAGATAGTAGCCCACGGCGATGCATGGTGACACACTGCGCCAGACGTCGTCAAAACTATAGTGTCACCCTTAATCGGTTTACTGGCATACAATTTCGATTTGAAAATAAGTTGGCTAGTACCACCGGTACATTCGGCGTCATCCACAGATATGTTAATGAAATACAGCTCACAGTAATTAATGTAAATTTACCATTTCCAAGACAAAATTCGGCAACCGCAACAAAGCTTGCAACATTTGCTGGGAGTCTTAGTAAGAGACTTGAATTTAATTTGCTTATAATTGTATAAACAATAAATATTTTTTGGTCAAAAATGACACCGGCAAACAATATTATGGTCGTTGATCATAATTACACTGCAGTGAGAGAGAACTTAGTAGTAAAAAATGGGATAAAAATAGCTGAAATGCTGGATTAATATAAAAACTGCGTTGTCTTCAATCAGTGGCTGATCCAGGATCTCAAAATGGGGGGGGCAAAATTTCACAGGTAATAAACATATTTTTGACCCATACTGTAGTGACCAAATAAAAGGGGGTCCCCATTTTGAGTCCCAATATAATTTTTGTCGAGATGATGTTGGGGGCCCACGGCCCGGGTGGCCCCCCCCGTGGATCCGCCATTGTCTTCAATTATGCATCTATGCCTTTATTCGCAAACGTGTGTGTCTAAGACTCGTTGGTGGTTGGCCATGTAACTTTTCAGTCATATTTAGTTGTGAGTTTCACAATATAGCTTGTGTATTCTAAACTTATCCTGCAATAATGTCAAATTTCAAACTTGCAGCTACAGTAATTTGGTTTGTTTCAGAACCTATTACTCGAATTGGTAATATATAAGCGCTAAGCACATCAGAACGTACGACCATTGAACGCAGTTAAATATTTTTCACAGTTCTTATATCGATCTTGCAGCAAGCGTTTGAACTAGAGGAGTGAATATATTATTACTCAACCATTGTCACGGTAAAATTTTAAGAAATTTTATATGCTAGTCAGTCGGCTTTGCGCAATACGCAAAAGTTAGCGAATGAACAACAATCTTCGTTTAAAGTTTCTTTTCACAGAACAATCACGTTTTTGTTCTTAGAAAATATTTATTGTAAACAAAGTAAATGCTGGAAAGTTGAGCAAATTACGTATATTGCTGGCTTGTTCCAGCTTTAAATGAAGCACTCGCAGGGTATTCTAAATTCAAAGAAGTTCAGAATAAGTTAGCCCAGCATCTTAATAAAACTGTGTTCAGCCCTCTTGGTGCTTTATGGCCCAAGTTGAAAGAGGTATTAGTCTAGAAGCACATTGAGCTTTCTCAACGGTTTGTAAAAAATAACATAAAAAGTTATTGCTACTTTATGTTCTTTCTTCATTTATGTTTTATACCAGCATTAGAAATGTTTCACTCATGGCTAAACCTACTGTAGTGATCCGAATAAGAAGGGGTCCCCATTTTGAGTCCCAGTCAATTGGAGTCCGTATACTGAATAAGAGTCCGTAAGCGGATAGAGTCCCTAAACCCTAATTAGAGTCCATAAAGGTCAATTTTCCCTAATTGTAGTGCATAAATCAGACTAGAAGTCCAAATAAACTTAAGTTCGAAACTTTAAAGCGTACTTAAGTTTTGAAAGTAAGTAACATTCCAAAGTATAATGTTGCATTATCGCTCAAGCTTTTGATGCAAGGCAAAAAACATTTAATTCAACGGACAGTTGCAATACCTGATATATATGAGTAAGGAAGGGTGGCGGAGGGCTCGTTGAAAATAAATATCAGTCCGTAACCGAATAACAAGTGGGAACCGTCTGGATAGGCCAAATAAATATCAGTCCCCCTGTTATTCGGGTCGCTACAGTATCTTAGGTATGAGGATTTGATATATATCGATATTAATCACTAAAATCACTTCGTACGTACAGTGAGAATAGTCAGAGCTGGAATAAAAGGCCCTAACCTCTACAGTGACTTTGACAAATTTATTTCTGTTTATAATTAAGTGCTAGCTGACAAACTGACTAACAAAACGTTTAATTGCTTTGATGCTTTAGAATCCTGAATTCTGAGTTGCTCAAATTAGCGTAGACTAGCTTAGAATCATCCTAACCCGCAAAACTAGACGAACACATAACGAATGATACTTCATATAATAAAAACCTTTAGATAGAGCCCGTAGCCTGAGATAGGGGCTTCAGTCCCATAGAGTCAGACCCATAGACAGAGCTGAACCAATTCCAGAAAAATTTCAATATAGCATGTTCGTCATCTGAAATCCTTGCATGTGCCTATTTGGATATTTTCGTAACCTTGTTGCATGTTGAGCTGGCCAACGGGCTTGGCATAGTCTCTGCTGCTCTAGGCTTCCCTTTCGAATGTTAGGCCAATTTATCATTAGTTGAATCGTAAGCATTTGGCTATACCAACAGGTTGGGATAGTTAAGCTTTGGCTGGTTCATTTTTGAAAAAAGTTGATTTAAAGATATATAAATTCGTAGATAAGGCTGAATGTATTCAGGAAGAGCTTGGTTGAACCTAAGTTGAACGTTTATAGCTGGGAGCGCGTGCCGACACTCGTTCATTTGTGTACAAAACGTATCGCCAATTGTTCAACCGACTGCTGTTTGGATACAGAAAATGGTGACGTTTGATATAATTTGTATGATTGATGCATTTGGTTTGCTCAATTTATGGTCAAATTTGCAATTTGTCGCTCACGTAGCTCGCTTTGGTCGAAACCAATTACTAACTGGTGATATGTGCTATACACAATTGTGAAAGTACGGCTGTTGATAAAAATTCAAGTATTTTGGAATCCGCAGTTTTTGATACTACACTGCAAAAAACGGTGAGTTAAATTGACTTTCTCCGAAATAGGCATTTCGGGACTACACAAACTGAGTGAAATTCGAATCCACAAGAGTTAAATTCGACTGTCGAATTTGACTCAGTTTGTTTAGTCAAATTCGACTGTCGAATTTGACTCACTTTTTGTAGTCCGGAAAAACCGATTTCGGAGAAAGTCAATTTGACCCAATCCGGAAAAGCTTATTTCGGAGATTCAATTTGACTCACCATTTTTTAGTCTGTATTAACTATCGTTTGTTTGACTGCGTAAAATTTAATATTCGGCTTTTAAACTGTTAAACTTACAAATTCTGTTAGCAGGTTTCCGTGTTATTTTGATATTTTACCTAATTAACCTTTTCTTGTAAACCAGCAAAAGTATATAGTTTTCCTAGAATCGTGGATAAAACTCAATCAAACCTTACATCCGTCCTGTTATACGCGAAAAAACTACTAACGGGAATTGTAATAAATTTATATATTTTGTAACTTTATATTAATAATAAATGTTGAAGTAGTCCGAAATATAGATATTAATGCATGCCGGCGCTTAAAAGCGACTAATATTGGCTTTTAAAGTAGAACTAACAAACGGTCAATGATTATTCATTAAGACCGCACCTGTGCATGATAAAATGTATTTGGATTAGGCAGTTTAGGCTCGTCACGGTCCGCGTTTATTTTAATTTATGATCCAGTTAACTCTTTGCCTGGCAGAAATTCTAATAGTTATTAACCCTTTCTCACATGAATATTTTCTATTTCCACTGAGACATACTTTTATGCTAGGATTCGAACTCCAGCGACTAGATTGGGAAGCGTATACCATCACCACTTAGCTATAGGAGCTTGACGCTCGAGCCCGAGGGGGCTCTCACGTCTTCTGGAGATTTAGTACTATGTATATGTGTTGCAATTGTTAAACACGGTGCGATATATATTATTTAACGTATACACTGCGCTGAGTGGCCTATAGGCAACTCAATGTGAGAAGGGGTTAATGACGTACGTATAGAGTAATAATATTGTAGCGCTAAGGTTGCTACCGCGACTTAAGTTTAATTTATTAGCAGTTTACGGGCTACATTTTGACCAGAAATTTTACGGACGTTCTTATACTTAAAGACTATTTGCTTTGTTTATTTATTCAGAATATTATTCTGATGGATAAATACTTACTTCGTTGCTATTACGTAATAGGTACCGTTTAAATCCACTGAAATTAATCGGTATTGGTTGCGTCTTACAATTAATGATTTTACCCTGAATGCTATTTATCACAAGCCGTTCGTTTGACTGTTATTAATTTTAGCGTTGAGTGACTGAAAGACAGCTGATATAAATCAGAATTCAAGCTCTGATTCGGTGTCCAGGAAGAACTGTTTAAGATTTTCTAATATTTTACAATCGTGAAAATATAAACAAGGCTCATGGCAAGGGTTCGTCGAAAATCTAATAGCTAAAAGTTAGCTGAAACCTCCCTTTAGCTCAAACAATAAAGGTTTCGGTGACGAAAATTCAATTCTTTATTCTGGTTTCTGTTCCTGTCGTGGCATTATTTATTTTGCGTTGGACCACTTGTTCATAGTATGACAACGTAGGTTAATATAAACACGTGAAAATGTTTGTGTAATGAATAGAGCAGGTCATGACCAAAATCCGCAAATCAAACGCTGTTTGTGCGACTTAAAATTAGCATGTGAATTAGAATTTTGGCAAGCTTAGCTTTCATGTTACGTTCAACTCCGCTGATTTTACTAAAGACCTGTTCAGCCCGTGAGAAGGTAAACCAGACTGGCTGTAAACTCTTCAAGGCATTTCGATCAGGCGCGTAACCAACTCAACGTTTCAGGTGTGGCAGACCAGTTTTTGACGGCGGGGCATACGAAGAATTCACACGACTTAGTAAAGCAGGACTGCGACTTTTCAGAGGGTACAGCAAAGTTTTGCTTGGAGGCAACAGAGCGTTCCGTGGCCCTCCTATGTCTACGAGTCGGATTTACTTCTACAGCTTAAAATGTTCCATGTAACCAAAACAGTCCGGCAAAGTAGTACGTTCAAACTTTATGTGGCTTCCAATAGGATATAAATTTTAAAAAACCCATAAAGTTTTGTCAATTTATTTTGAGCAAAAAAACGAAGGACTACCAGGCCTGTAGCCAGATTGCCTTGCTAGGGGTGAGGGACTAAAACCTTTTCAGGAGAGGCATAGAAGGGTTTTCGTTAACTTCACAAGCAAGGTCGAAAATTTTCTGGAGAGGGGCTAAAATTATTCCATGAGGGCTGAGTCCCAACGGGCCCCGCCTTGGCCGCGGGCCCGCGGACGACAGTAGCGACTGTGTCGCGTTGGCAACTTTTATTCCGGTTTGCTCTGTATATTTTCAAATCTCTCAAGAGAGTCATAAAGAACTGATTGGGTTCAACTGGTTCTATTAATGACTTCTACGAGCTGACTATTTGTCACATACGCATTCGCCGACATGTTAGACACCGCTTTAAGCTTGCCAATTTCATGAACTGTAAATATTTTTAGGTCAAATCTTACATCTTTAGTCGAAACGGTAATGTTCCGCTGAGCCACAACTTCGGCTCTAGTTGACAAATTGGTACATTGAACCTGTTTAACCAAACAGAACCTAAAATTTTTCGTGGTCTGAGACTTTGGGTCAAGCCATGGTGCTTTAGCAGCAAGAACAGATTTTATAAATAGCAAAACAACTGTTGATTTTTATAGCTAAAGTAAATGCAGCTTTAACTCTATCTTTAGCAGATTTGCCGGCCGCTTTAAGCCATTAGCCTCCGACAACTTCAATATTGGTTCTAAACTTCGTGTGGTGTTGTTTTGCAGTTTGTGTAACGTGACCAGACTAACAAATTGCATTGTTATTTTTAGATTAAAACGTCTTTTTTAGGCTTAAACCTGTAGATAGTCATCGCTGAACACTACCGGATCAAGAGGGGCGTGAGGGCGTACGCCCCCCATCGCAAATTTTTTGTGAGAACATGGTAACGTCCCTACTTACAATTTTTTCAATCAGGAAATGTTTTGTAAAATAAAATAATGCCCCTAATTTTTTCCCCTCAGAAATTTTTTGTGATAAAGTTATCAAGTCTTCAAAACGTTACACAAGTTTTCCACCTCACAAAATTTTTTGGCGATAAAATGATAAAGTTTCTGCCACCCCGCCCATCCCCTTCACAAATTCTCGGATCCGCCGCGGTCGTTGAATGTTTTTATAATTCATAGCTGCACTCAAGTTGAAAATGTACATCGCAGGGTATTAAAGCAGTACTCACATGTTTCGAACAGATTTCATTCAGTTTAAAGCCCGATTTACAAGCGCAAGTTTTTGTACCGAGATTTTGCAGCCACGCGGCTGCATATTGCTACTGCAAGTACTCGCTTCAAAAACTTGCTTGTGCACTTTGCAACTGCAAGTTCTTTCTACCAAAAATTTTTGCGTGCAAATTGCAGTTGCGAGTTCTCGCTGAAAAAATTTGCACATATATTTAGGTGTGGCATGAAAGGATTTCAAACGACTTTCAAGCGAGACTTCAAATTTTCTGGGAATGCAAAATTCGTTCAGCGAAGCTGTGACCCTGCTGATTTTTTCTGGCCACGGGCCGGCTCGCTTAACCAAATTCCTACAGACTTGCTTTACAAACTTCTGCTTGTATCTGATACTGTTCACCTGGCAAAAATACTGACCACTAAGTGTATTTGCAGAAAGAAAATTATCTAATACCCATAATTTGTTCATTGTGTGTGAGGTTTATAATGCGTGTATGTGTCTGCCAACGCTGCAATCTAATTTACAGTCAAATCAAATCAACATTTTTTGCCTTTCTAAAGCAAAAATAGTTTTGTCAAAGCTTTTTAGTAATAGCCGGACCGTGCATAATCGTATATTTGTGGGAGATATACCCCTTCCGCAATGATTGACGCAACAAGACAAAAGCCCTTTTAATACGGTTGAAACCCTGGATTTAGGAGATCAAAAAATTTTCTCGCTCGGTTAGTTCGCTTGCACAAACTGTAACATGAGGTTATTATACCCTATCGCAAGGAAATGCTAGCTAGCTATGTCGCTCGATGCGGTATGGTACAAAAATATGCCGAGGGTAAAAACGCTAAAGCCGGTTGTCATTTTTTACATCTTACAGAACGACTTGACCTAAGCTGGTAAATTTTAGCTGTGGCTGCTTGTTAGCTAGTTACCGTATAGGGCAATGCCATGGAAGGGCTAGGTACTGTACTGACACGAATAAGAGGGTGATAATTAGAGGGGGTCCCATTTTGAGCAAAATCAATAGGAGTTCGTATCATTAATAAGTCTGTAAGCGGATAGAGTCCCTAAATGTTATAACTACAGTCTATGAATGTCAATTATCACTAATTGTAGTGTATAAATGACTCCAGGACCAAATAAAGTTGAGTTTGAATCATTAAAGCATACTTTAGTTTTGAAAGTACATTCCTCGTGCATTATCGCTCAACCGAATAACAGGAGATACCCTTTTTACACGCCAAATAAATATCAGTCCCTCTCTTGTTCGGGTCACTACAGTATAGCATCAGTAGGTTGGAGAGCTATTGGTATGGCATCTGCACTAGATCATTTCAATCTATAGACCAAAAGAAACCAGACTCGTAACCTAACATTTTTAAAGTGTGCCTAAAGTATTTGATATGTTTATAAGTATAAACTTGGAGGAAAACTTATTTGTTTGACATAAGCAGATAAGCAAATGCGACCCTGCATCTATCGCACCCTGTAATAAGGAAAAGCTAAACTGAAATATAAGCCTGTGGGTCATATGCTGATTTTTGCCGATCATTAAAGAAGCATGCATTACAGCTATTTAAATAAACCGGTACCTATTAATCACGCCCGTAGGCAGCTCACTTTCTGGGGGGGGGGCTAAAAATTTTTTAGCAGGGGTATTCAAGGGTTTTTAATGATTTGCAATCAAGGTTGAAAATATTCTAGGATAGGCCAAAATTTTTCCGGGGGGTGGCTGAGCCTCCCTGGGGCCCCCCTTGGCTACGGGCCCGCTATTACTAAGTGTATGATTGGTATATGTAAAAGCAGGTTAGTTTGATAGTTGTATTAACGCCAAATGCTGTGGGCAAAAACTACTTTTATTCCAAACTTCAATTTATTTCTCGATTTTTGCAGAATATTAAAAAATTTAAAAGTCAATATGTCGAGTAAGTCAGACCTTAGGTAGAGCTTAAATGTGACATAACTGAAATCTCTAGCGCATCGCGCGGGGAGCGCACGCCCCCTTTGCGAAAAAATTTTTTCTTTGCGATGATAAGGTCTCTTTGTCTTACAATTTTTCCTCCGTAGAAAATTGGCACATATATTGCATACAGTAAAATTTGGGCTTCATAACTTTTGCCATCCACCACCGTTCCATCGGAATACCGATTCCGGCTAAAATTCCGGCAAAATTTGACTTCCGATTCCGATTCCGGCTGACATTCCTAGTTGTTACGCGTATTCTGTCACCAATATAAACCATTTTTACTCAAACTGTGAACAGTTTACGGAAACAGGCATACTGCAACAAATGTCAAGTCATACACCTTTAACTTTTTAACAGAATTACTAAAACTTGATTCCATTCCGATTCCGGTTCCGACAGAAGAATATAATTCCGATTCCGCTTTCGACAAAATCTAGTTCCGGTTGGAACCCTGACAGCCACCCTCACCGTCAGAAGTTTGTGAATCCACCTCTGTCTGCAGTTCCTGACAGGTTTTTTAAAAATTTAGTATGTAAACAAAACGAAGATTGTCACCATACGTATCATCCAACTGTTCGAATACATTTATCATTAAAATGTTGTCAAATTGAAAAACGTCCAAATAATCCCCCACAAATATTTGTTTGTGTCATTCATGCTCGCTTGCCGAATGCTGTGTATTTCTTTATTTTTATGGAAATAGTTTTCAGTTAAGCCCTATTCATACATGCGAGTTCTGGCAGCATAGCTTGCATATGCAACTTGTATGTGCAAGTTTGGCCACAAAACAGCATTGAAGTTGTTGAAGATGCAAATTATTCACTGGAATTTATTCTATAAAATCTTATTCGCACGTGTGAAGGCAGACGCAAGTCTATTGAATGTCTTGCACCTGTATTTTGATTGGTCAATCGGAACCTGTGTAGCTGAGTGCTTCTGAATTTATACTTTAGACTTATTCAAGAAGTTTGAATTATTTCAAATATCATACTTGGTTGATATTTCGCAGTGTATAGCGCTTGTGACGGAGCTAGATTTTCGTTTTTAAACACTTTAATTGATATTATATCGGTATATAAGCGTTTTTAAGTAAAGAACTTTGAAGTAGAGTCTTATTTACGCTTAAATATTTCTTGTAGGTGAATCTGGCAGCTGCAAGTTTTTTTTCAAAAATTCATTCGAAGAACTTGCAGTTGCAATATATTCATGATGAATATACACTAAAAACAAATTCATAGGCATGAATAAATAGTCTTTCAGGTCAAATTTATCATCATTGGCTGCACTAATAACTTGTAGCTTATACTTGAAGTTTATATATTGCAGTCATTGGCAAATTATTCATATAAATTCATGTCAAGATTCATAATAAAAATGTTTTTTCTTGCAAATGTTTGCAGCTGCAAGAAACTGTATGAAAGTTGTTGCTGCTCTTCAAAAACTTGCACGTGTAAATAGGGCCATTGATATTTTGAAAACTGTTTCTTTAAAAGCATTCACAGTGTTGTTTTAGCCTAACTTCATTTGTTTTGGTGAAAATTTGAAATTCGAGGGTCTGGAAGGAAGCAAATTTAATTAAATCAATGTTATGTAGAGGCCTATACACTAAATGCACAGAAATCATGAATTTTTAAACCAAGAGTTTTAAATATTCAGCAACAGCGAATAGAATAAAAATGTTGCAAAGGAGGGTAGAACCGGAGGTCTGCCTCCGGCTGCGGACAGAAAATCAACGTCCGGCTTCGGCGAAATTTTTGTTGCATTGATTCTGTCAGTTTTGGTAGTGAAATTTTGCTGCTTACAAAATTTATTTATTTGGTGCGTTCCGTTAAAACTTTTGGCACAAGTTTGATACAAAAATTGACCAGATTTTGAAATTTTAAGCCTAATCCACATCGTTTTATAGCATCTTATTGAACTCCATCATTTTGTAGTATTTTCATCGATAAAAATTGACCAGATTTTGAAAAAATTAAGCCTAATCCACATCGTTTTATAGCATCTTATTGAACTCCATCATTTTGTAGTATTTTCATCGATAAAAATTGACCAGATTTTGAAAAAATTAAGCCTAATCCACATCGTTTTATAGCATCTTATTGAACTCCATCATTTTGTAGTATTTTCATCGATAAAAATTGACCAGATTTTGAAAAAATTAAGCCTAATCCACATCGTTTTATAGCATCTTATTGAACTCCATCATTTTGTAGTATTTTCATCGATAAAAATTGACCAGATTTTGAAAAAATTAAGCCTAATCCACATCGTTTTATAGCATCTTATTGAACTCCATCATTTTGTAGTATTTTCATCGATAAAAATTGACCAGATTTTGAAAAAATTAAGCCTAATCCACATCGTTTTATAGCAACTTATTGAACTCCATCATTTTGTAGTATTTTCATCGATAAAAATTGACCAGATTTTGAAAAAATTAAGCCTAATCCACATCGTTTTATAGCATCTTATTGAACTCCATCATTTTGTAGTATTTTCATCGATAAAAATTGACCAGATTTTGAAAAAATTAAGCCTAATCCACATCGTTTTATAGCATCTTATTGAACTCCATCATTTTGTAGTATTTTCATCGATAACAGGTATAATTGTTAGACTTCTAAAATATATTTGATACTGCAGTGTAACCCGGACATAAGAGACCCGGATAAAAGAGAAACCCGGATATAAGAGATTTTCTTTGGCTCCAAATTTTATCCTGTATTAAAGTATATCAATTAAATCCGGATATAAGAGACCTGGATATAAGATAAAACCCGGATAAAAGAGATATTTTCTCTAGTCCGGTCGTGCCCGATATAAGACAGTTCGTTTTGAGTGACAGTGTGATGTCGTAAATCAGTCAAACAGAGATCAGTTACGGAGAGTAAAGTTCAATGACAAATGCAATTGAGTCATTCTAAGTCATTTATCTAAACAGCATTTTTAGTTTATCGAAGAAAAAGTAATTTTAGACTGAATTATTTGTGAACACTGATTGAAAATGTATTATTTAGTCTGTGTTCTTATGTTTATAACTGTTAAAAAACTGGTGTTCTGTACGTTAACAAGCGTTATTTGAAGTGTTCCCGTACTTATACCTTAACAAAATAGGGAAACCCGAATGTAAGAGAGACAGACCCGGATATAACAGGCTTCTTGTCCGGTCCCGACAACTCTCTTATATCCGGGTTCTATGCACTGTATTCGGCGTTTTATTCAAGTTTAAATGTTAATCAAATGAGAAAAATGTACTATATTATCTCAGAACGTGTTTGTTTTGATGTTATACAAACTCTTTAAAATGTACTATGTCGTGTGTTTTTGACTAATTAGTATATTTTTGTTTAGAGCCCCTAACTTTTGTTAACGCAGTGTTTATAAAACAATAGTTGTAAAAACACTGCGAACATATTTAAGCGAAAAATTTTCAGTTTGCTATCTTTAACCCCTTCTCACATTGAGTTTCCTGTAGGCAACTCAGCGCAGTGTATATACGTTAAATAGTATATATCGCATTGTGTTTAACAATTGCAATACGTATACATAGTACTAAATCACCACAAGACGTGAGAGCCCCCTCGGGCTCGAGCGTCAAGCTCCTATAGCTGAGTCGTGATGGTATAGGCCTCCCACTCCAGTCACTGGAGTTCGAATCCTAGCATAAAAGTAGATCTCAGGGGAAATAGAAAATATTCATGTGAGAAAGGGTTAAGGACCGTTTTACCTACTCAATTTTTTGAAGCGTCTGTTAATTTTGCTAAATTATTAGTAGAAAACAGTTTTATGGAAAGTAAATATGCTCCCAGGAAAAATGAAACTAATTTTAGAAAAAATCTACATTTCGTCAATTTTTACTGTAACCGCAACTTGCACAAAGTAATAACGCCAGCCGTCCGTAAACCCAGCCACAAGCTATAAGATATTTAATCTCCTCTGTTAGCTATCAAGCGTAGGTATGTTGACTTTTACCTGACGTATACCTAAATTTTGGTACAATATTTATTTTCGAATAAACAGATTTCTTAGAAAATTCCTAGGCCATTCATGTAAAGTTCTGCTGTTATAAAGGTGTTTACAGGTTTCATCATCTGACAAAAACCTGATAGACTTTGCGTGCGCAGCAAAGCATTTAAACAGGAAATGGTTAATATTTTAAATTTTTTTAGACAAAAAAACAATAAACCCAGCAAATCATTGTAGGCGGAGCAAAGGTTTGACAAACTAAAATACAGAGGTTGATACCCTTGAAACGGGTTGTAAAATGTATTGTCGCGCAAAACAGGGCCAAGCTGTATAATATCTTGTTTACGATCGGCTTGAAAATGATTGAAAAACTACTTAAATATTGAAGCTTACAGTTTTGCGGTAGTTTTTTTAAAAAAACTGACGCATTCTCTTGTGGTGGCTTTTGAGTAATATTTGATTAATGGGGTTGATAACGGTGAAATAATCTTATCAGTATCAGTTATGGTATTTCAAAATTTTGGTTTAACTTTTATAAATTTTTTTTTGACATAGCCGTTTTCAGTGCTGAATAAATATTTTTTGACGTTGCTGTTTAGTGCTAAATACCAAATTTAAGTGAGTAAACTCTAAAATCGTGGCCCGTATTCTCAAAGGACTGTAACACGTATTACCAGTTGGTCATAGATTTTGAAACTTTTGAACCAATCAATGCGGAAACTGCAAATTTCACGCATTTCTCGCATTTGATTTGCTCTACTCCTGTACCAATTTTGAGTTCAGCAACTGCAATAGTTCGTGAGTTTGAAAACCTTTTACTAACTGATGATAGTTGCTATACATATTTGACAATACCAGACCAATACCAATAGGTTGTGTTGTAGTCAGGCTTTTGAAAAGTGGGTAACGGTGTTTAAAAAATATTAAAGGGAAAATGTTCTGTTACAAACTAAAAATTTGATACATACCCATTGGCAGAAAGCCACAGAAGGGGGAGTTTGATTCCAAGTCTTTAAACCTCCCTGACGCTGCACTCCGCTTTAATTCCGCTTGTCGTGAACCATTCTACTGGCAAAAGTGTAGTAAGACATGAGCTATGCTGTGGCACAACCTGGCACAAATTAAAATTAATCCATCCGGATTAGGAGCTTTGGTACGAATCAAAATATTTCTAATTTGAAAACGCGAAGGTTTAAGTATATATATCAACGTTTCGAATATTGTATTTCAGGCGGCATAAAAGGATAGATAATTGTGGAAACTTACAATATAATTTGTCAATTATATGAAACATTTGCACGTCCTAAGAGAATCCTGAGTTTTTGAATCCCTGATGTTTATACAACTGTATCTGTATGCATTCTTTATTTCAAGTCCGTCACAGCAATTAAGAAACGAAAAATTTCTGACGATGGCCGCAATACATTTTTACAGTGAGACAAACATGGCGAGCGAAGCCAGTTAGAAGGCAACGGTAAAATTTGAGTACAAGTAATTTGTCAGATTGCGTATCACGGTAAGTAGTCTAAATTATCACACTACACCGTCAATTTTTCACTATAGATTTTTTGACCAAAAACACCGTCCTGACCGGTTCACATTCTGCCCCTGCATATAAGTAAATTTCAACGTGTGTATAGCTGTCTTATTTGAATCTTTCGTAGTTTGGTCATTTTAGCCTGTTATTAAAAATCGCAAATCCGTCATGTGTCTGAAGATTCCGGATTGCGCTATACTCGCCGCGCGCCGCTTGACGCCGCTAAATTTTGGTTAATATTTAAATTAGCAACGCACAGAGGCGTGCAGAAGCGTACGGCAGCGACCGGTACAGTACAGTATACCGCAACCCTTATGTATTTAAGCACTAATATCTAAAATACCGTTCGCTTTCGTGCCTGTCAACAGTTACCCTGTGTCTTTCTGTATTCTTCTAAAACGCCGCAAACCGCAGTTCTTTACCGAAGCTGTTTTTTACCATTAATTTATTTTATTGCTCCTGTCAAAATAAAGTTTGTTAGCCGACAACGTTTGGGTTCCCGGTGTGTTATTTGTCACGCCGGTTTTTATCAAATGATTTTAATCAACACCTCAGCGTTGGTTGCGGTCGCAACATGCTGTCAGTTTACGGCGCAGTTTTAAGGTCATGTTTGGGTTAAGGTTTGTCAAAAACCATACAGGAACACGGACGGGTTCGTGACCTTTGAGAATTTTGAAGACAAATTGAAACTGCGTTTTAGGTCAAGGTTTTTGGGTTCAGAGCATTAAATGAGGATGTAAAAAATGGTTCGTTGGCTTTTGTTTGCAGCATCTTGGAAACTGCATCGTTTAGAAAGAAATTGCAAAAGCGAAGTTTCAGGATCGTGACTCGCTCACCTTGCTAGGGAGGGGTAAAAAATTTTCCAGCACGGGCATACAAGGGTTTTCGTTGACTTTCAAGCAAAGTTTTTCTAGGTGGTGGCCAAAACTTTTCCGGGGGGACTGAGCTTTCTGACCGCACCTCGCTACGAGCCGAAGAAGTATGACCATTAATCTTCTAGCTTTAACCTTGAATATTATAACTGCGCAGCATTTAGTCTCAATTTTCATAGTCACTTGTGTTAAGTTTATTAAAACAGTTTAGTGGAAAATTCTAAAAACTTTTTTCTCAATTTGATTCAAGACAATAACGATGCGAAATCTTTGATTACTACTTGCATATCAGAAATGCTGACCAAAATCATCCTAATAAAAAAACTCTTAAGTAGATCGATTTATTTTATTGCGTTTTAAATTTAAATTTCCGATTTTAAGTAAAACTTTTTTGATTGAAAGACTTAAAACCTTTCGAAGCTCAATTTTGAAACATTTTTCACAAATATAATATAAAACGAACCTACAGTTGCATTTTCGCCTAATGGTTCGTGTTGAACAGGTTATAAATTATTTTACCTACTGTAATTAAATTTAAACTAAAGTCAGTTTTTTACATGTAAACTATATTTCAATTTGTTCGGCCGTCCCAGATTAAATTTCGGAAGGTCAAGAAAGTATTTTCAAATCTAAACAGTTGCGAAATACGTTAGCGTCAAACATTGTATCCGGTTGTTCCAACAAAAAATATCTTCGATGGCCTGGAAACTACACCAAAAACAAAACTGACACCCTCCCTTTGAGCGCTGTAAGGGCTGCGTAATTCATTTCTGTGCCGCATAAAGCCGAGAGGATCGGCATGGCACCATCCATGTCCGCGCGTCATTGAACACCGCCGTAAATTTCTTTGACATGACACTGGGGTAAAAAGAGGTAAACCTAAGTGTCCTGCTCCAAAGTCCTTATGTTTCTGTAATCGGTCATTTATGCTACGTTCAGTTTCGGGCAATCAAAATTTAATCACTCAGTACAACTAGTAGGACAGGTTGAGTGGGGATGTAGGAGTCGGATCCACTCACCGGACTCCAAGCGTCAATTTTGAACAACTATTGGGGCTCATTCACGTGGTTCATTGGGCGTGGTCATAGCCAGGACTTTGGTTTAAGGTACAACACGTCTATTTTATATGTATATATAGTGGCCCCGACCTTCATACACTCGTTCTTTTTGCTGCGGTTTAGGCTCACACTGAGGCTTAGGCTTAGGTTTAGTAGAGGTTTACCTAAACCTAACTCTAAACCTTTGAATAAATTCTTAGTCTAAGCTTAAGCCTTTACCGTTGAATGTGCGAGGAAAAGTGTACTCAGGCGCTGTACAGTTTCCCAAAAAGTTAACTAATTAGCAGAACAAAGTTTCAAAAAGCGGACAGAGTTCTCTTGTGGCCAACTGGCTGGACCCCGGGTTTACCCCTAAAGACTGTTTACTTGAGACATATGTTTTGTATTAAGGCAAACTATAAAAAGTAAAACGAACATAGCTGTTACTTACTTTAAATAATTGTCACTTGAATATATTCGTAGACCTGTTGCTGTATTAGCTTAATTGGTTAATCTTAATACCCAAGTTAAACTCTTCAAGCTTCACCACAGTAACGTCGTAAGCAACGAACTTGCTTATAAATTAGGTCAAACATTAAGAGTCACCTACCTGCTATTAATAGAAATTTGTCAATGTTAACATGAATTCAGCCATAATTAACGTGATTTTTTTCGTCCTTTTTGCCTATTAGCCGGGCCTGTGCCTTGGAGAGGGTGCGTAATGATGTGCCGGCCGTACTAAAATTTTTTACCGTAATAAAAGTTGTGTTCTCGCGTGTAAACACTGCGGAATTTGGTTATACGTCCCGGCTTGAAAGATTTTGGCCCGTCTCTTAACGCTTATTGCCCAAGCTCCAAGCCTAAGCATAACTAAAATAGCAATAAAGCTATTTGTGTTCAACAAAGCTTCGATAGGTTAGTTTTGCTATATTGAATAACAGGAAA
Source organism: Enoplolaimus lenunculus (assembly GCA_030248215.1). Classification (NCBI taxonomy): domain Eukaryota; kingdom Metazoa; phylum Nematoda; class Enoplea; order Enoplida; family Thoracostomopsidae; genus Enoplolaimus; species Enoplolaimus lenunculus. The sequence goes on along the minus strand of JASANG010001414.1, from coordinate 450,624 downwards.
TTTATAGCAACAGTCACGCATGTTTAATGGCTTAAAGTTAAAAAAAGTATTGTTATTCTTTAATTTGTTTCCTGATATAATTCTAGTACAAGTCTAATAGCGATTTTATTACTGGGACGGCCTACTTAACACACAAGATAAATTGTCTTGAAATTTTAAGAGATGCTATGTGTTAAAGTTTGAAATACTTCAATGTTTCAAACTTAAGACATTTTAGCTTTTTGAAAAGGAGTTTTTTACACAGCGTAGAAATACAAAATATATCGCTCAGATGAGCTGAGAAGAATTGCAACCAGTCCGTCAGCTCACCTTGCTAGGGGGGGGGGGCTAAAAATTGTTCAAGAATGGCATTCAAAGGTTTTCAATGAGTTACAAGCAATGTTGAAAATTTTCCAGGCGGGTATTCCCAAAATGTTTCTAGGAGAGGGCAGAGCCGCCATGGCACAAAGTTGGCTTTGGGCCCGACTGCAAAAAACTATTTTTGCTCAAAATCTGTCACTGCTTTTGTGCATGAATGAATTACAACGATTTAAGCTTTTATTTATTTTCAAGCTAAACTCTTATTAGTATTTTAGGCGCTACAGTAGGGGCGTATACAAAAATGATACGTCTCTTAAATTTTTCTTAGCAAAAACTGCCGTTTTATTGGCTTTAAAACAACCTGCTTGTACCCTAGAATTATAAAAAATTTTTCGCTCACTATTCTCGCTAATAAATAAGATTATTTTAATAATAGCTTCACGATATGAACAGCTGGAAATGGATGCTACAGCCGCTTGATAAATATAAACCCCGGTGTAAAATCTGTGACAAAACCAACACTTTTATTGTTTTAAAATGACATACAGAAATTTTACCATTTAAATATTTCATTTTCCCAATTGTCTGGCCAAATTTAAAAAAACTAGCATTTTTTGCTAAAAATTTTTGATTCCACTGATGATTTTTTCAAATTCTATTCCTACCATATTTGAGCAGTTTCACACGCTAAAGACTTCCCCACTCGCAAAAAAGTGTCTGGTACTTAACTTTCACTAATCAGAGGCCTTGGTTAACTATTGAAGTAAGCGTTTAACCTGAACAATAGTACATCTTTCAAGCGTAGTATTTTTTATTTTTAAAACAGTCTCTAAATTAGACTCACAGACAGAGTTGGTTGTACTTTTCTTTCATTTCAATACATTGTTTTGAACAAATAAACTTCGCAAAAACCTCGTATTTTCACATCCATCGCTGTCAAAATACTTTAAAAAAAATGTTGAACTCTTGATTTAAATTCAAAATACCCATTCGTTGAATGTAACTAAAGCTGTAGAACTGGCGGTGTACACTTCCTGCGCGTTATTCAATGTTTAGTTTAATTTTCTAAAAATTTATTAATAAAATGAATTTAACAATAAAATGTGAACATTTTAAAACACGTAACAATAGCGAATCCTTTACTGATTTCAGTTACACCCGTTTGTTAGTGAATAAATACTTAAATCTGGCACTACTGATACGTACAAACTGTATATTTCAACTGGAAATATACCGCCTAGGGCGAGCAAACGTTGAGGTTATATTATTGTTTTGTATTTGCGGCATTTTTTTCAAAAAAGAGAACTTCAAACAAACTCTGTTCGTGGACAGTTCCCAATGGTTTATACGAGAGCTGCGCCTATTGTAAAGGCGTAGAAGCACCGGCGTTCCTACGGGGGGCATTGTAACGCCGTGCCTCCTTAAATTTGGCTGGTTCCCTCCCAAATTGACTCGGTCTAAAAGTAAACAATCTTTGGTTGCAATTGTAGGGTCGCCCCGAAAGTATTCAGTGCCCCCACAAATATAATTTTCCAAGGACGGCCGTGTGTAGAAGGTTGTATAAAATCAAATACAACATAGACTCGATGTTGTAGGAAAACATGAACGATTCGAAATTGACAAGAGCTACCAAAAAAGTGTAAAATATTTTTTTTAAATTTAAAGCAACTTTGAGTTGCTTACACAGGCCAATCGCCAACTCACCTTGTTAGGGGGGTAAAAATTCTTCAGAAGGGGAACACAAGGGATTTCGTTCACATGCAAACAAGGTTGCAAATTTTGGACGGGCTGACCAAAATTTATCCGGTGGGGTTGAGCTCCACTTGGTTCCACTTTGGCTACGTGCTCGTGTATACAGTACCATATAGAGTCGTTCACGAAAATGTTGCCGCCGATGTGGCGGAGCCAAAGGTGTTGATGACAGATTTCGACGAGTTCGCGACCATTATTGGTCCAAACGAACGAAATGTTTTAACTCAATGTCCAAAATGTGTGAATTTCAGAAATGTCCGGAAATTTTTGTGCTTTGTGAGCAAACGTGTTATAATTTTGCATCTGCAGTGATCAAGTTAGCCCCATATAACTTACCGTTTAGTCCTCGCTCTGTCAGGAGAGTCAAACTCAGATTAATACATCAAAGGTTTACGAATCGTCACGTAATACAAACTTTAAAGCACCATATTGCAGGCGGCAACGGTGGTGTATTGGATGCGGTAGCCTCGGACGGGAGCGTGTGCCCCAGCTAAAGTTGAAGCCAGTTTTGAAAAAAGTTATTTATATCATTATTGTACACAAAGTTTAAATTTGATCGAGCGATAGAATAGCAGTCATCAAAACCAAACTTCTTTCGAAAGAGTTAAATGCGCGTTTCGTGACCAACCCCAGATTTGAACTAAAGACTCGGTATGACTTTCAATTCGTGTTTCTCAAGTGGAATATCTTTTTTAAATTTGAACTCAATATATCCCTGTAGAGTCGTTTGTGTTAAAATTTAAATGTCCCATTTCTTTGGAACCACTCTCTGTTGAATAGATTTAGGTACAAATGAAGTTTCTAAACTGTTTTGAATCGAAAAGAATATTTGAATTAGAATATCGTTAGTTTAACTGGACTGTAGCCAGCTCACTTTGCGAGACGGGCTAAAACATTTTCACGAAGGCATACAAAGGGTTTTGATTCACAAGCAAGGACGAAGACTTCCTAGGGAACCAAAAAATATCCAAACGGGGGCTGAGCCCCCGCCCTTCTTTGGCTACGGGCCCGGTAGTTAGGAATACATCAAACACTCCTTAGATGAAATGAAATTTATGGTTTTGAAAATTAGCAGATTTGGAAGTAGTTGTTGAAGTGAAAATGTAATTCGATTAATGAAAACTGCCGTAGATATAGAAGCTAACTGCTAACAGTAGCTGGATTGTAGTCAGGCCAACGTATTTGAGAATGCCAAACATTTTAGCTGAAACCATAATTTTACTACAATTTTATATTAGCGCGGCCTTAACTTTTTCAGAAAGACTAAGTTTTTTCAACCGATTCAGATACAGTTGTTCTTCATCTGATGTATAGAACAGGGCCGGAACAGTAGTATAAGCATGTTCCTAAGCCTAAGCTTAAGCCTAAGACTAAGCCTAATCAAAAAATAGTCTAAAGCTTAAACTGACTCTATTATAGCCCCTTTGGAAAACAATCCGGCCCTGTTCTACACATGGGCCTATAGGTCTATGAACTGACGATACGTGCTGCCATTAGGCGAGAATACTTGTTACCTACAAACTAGAACACTATATGATACCCTAAAAGTAGTTGAAAAGGTTTAGTCAGCTATATGACGTCAGGTTTTATCACGAATTAAGCATAAGTCTGGTTAAGTAGCAACTAAAAAGTTTTATTGATGTTTTGAGATGATTTCTAAGCTAACACTTTAGCTTGCTATAGTTACCTAAAGCCAACGAGTGACTAGAATTGGATAAACACTTATAATAAGTGTTCAATTTTTTGGCAGTATTAAAAGGTTTTTGATTCTTTGAAAAGTTCCCGAATAGCTCCATGGCACTTTGGGGTCGCTAGCACGCGAGGATTTGCGATATTCTATACGTTCACGGAGTACCGTTTACCCACCGGGGCGGGTCTCATTTGAATATAAATTTTTTCTTGAATACTTTATATATTATTTTGTTAGTATTACTTGTGACCCCTGACAGTAGATAAACGAGGAAAATAATATAAATGATGAGACGACAAACATTTCTTCCGTTTAAGGCTTTGCTAGCATAAAATATTAAAGATACAATTAAGTCTCTCTGCATTAATGCTGGTCAATCCGTCCTGTTAGTATCCAATTACCGGTCCGATTTTTGGTCCAGTTGTGCCTTTATCGAAGTATAGTTTTTGCTATTATAAATGAAAGCTTATTCAATTGGCCTGTGCTTGCTAGCCGATCAATCCGTTATATTTAAATTTTAATCACAAAACAAAGACCGAACACGGTGTGAGCGAAAAGTTCAAATATTTTAAATTTTTAACTTTATGTCATAATCAATTTAAATCAAACTCGCGTAGAACAGACGCAACTCAGCCATGCGTTCGGCTCTCGGGGAAATTTGATATTATTTTAGACGGCCAAATATAAACTTAATAGTCGAACAGTTGGATTTGAACCAAAACACAATTGTCACGCGTTCGAAAATCACAGTTTCAAAACTGCTATTTGGCAGTTGGCAAAGCTGCATTTGAAATTATAAACAAAAACACTTTTAGCGCACGTTTTAGTTATTTTTAAGTTTGGGCAAATGTTACTTTTAGGGACGTAGCAGTAGATTAAGCGTACCCCTAAGCCTAAGCTTAAGCGTTGCAAAAGTGTGTTCCTAAGCCTGAGCCTAAGGACAAGCAAAAAATTGCAATCTAGAATCTGAACTTACTCTTTTACAGGCCTACCAGAAACCTGAACGCCCCTAAAAGTAACATGTGCCTTTAAGAATGCTTGGAGAACGCTTTCCAGTTGACGCATGGAATCATTGAGGATGTCCCACTAATCCCATAAAGCCGGGGATCAGCGGCGCATGCAAAGGGAGAAATTTTGGAAATATAATTCCTGGCCGCAAATATTGGAGACAGAAACAAAACAGTTTTAGAACAGAGCTTTGAATAACCTTCTGAATCGTAAATGTGAAAACAGTTTTGTTGTTTGTGTCGTTTGCCAAGCTGCTATTCAGGTTAATTCGTAATTGGCTTAAGCCAATGTGCTATTTTATGCAATAGCACTTTGGCCTAAGCTGAACTGCTATTGCACTTATAGACCAATCATATTTGATTATTTGGTCAAACGCAATAACGATACCCAATAAGCGTTAAGTGTTGTTTTACAACATCTTACAATTGTTATCTTGCCTACGTCAAACTGCTATTTGCTCAGAATAACAGATTGGCCCAGGCAAATTAGTAATCGGCCTGAATAGCAGATTGGCCTGAGCTTTGATTTATTTGCATTTATCAGGCAGCAAACTTAAAATTGTGACAAAATATCACAAACCCTAATTTTAAGAGGTATTTTGTATCATGAGAAGGCGTTGAACTTGATTATAGACCATGCTTATCAAACCTCATGTGACCAATAAAGGAAACTGATAAATATGTTTATTATTTAGAATGAGCTTAAAGGCTACGATATATACTGTAAGTATTCTTCTCTAGAGACAGTGGTAAATTTCGCTACGAAAACTCAGTCATTAATAATTTTGCTTGCAACTTAAATAAGTGCAATCGGATCCGTAGTTTATAACAAGCACGGTGGGCCCAACCTCGCTAGGAAAGCTTTGTTCCCCATAGCAAAGTTGTTGTTCCGCTTGTAATCCTTGTGAAATCAACCGTGACCCCTTGTTTACATGTTGAACTGGCTCCGGACTTAATGTAAATTGAAACATAATTTTTCAAACAACCTTTGTCCAGCTATCATTTTGAGTAACTTTCACAATAAAGTTCAGTTTGTTGCTGGTACACTGCAAAAATGGTGAGTCAAATTGACTCTCTTCGAAATAGGCTTTTCCTGACTGCACAAACTGAGTCAAAATTCGACTCCGCCAGAGAGTCAAACGTGCCACTCAGTGAATCGAATTTGACTAGTGGCGGAGTCAAATTTTGGCTCAGTTTGTGTAGTCAGGAAAATCCTATTTCGGAGAGAGTCAATTTGAGTCGGTATTCTTGGTTAACAACAATCGTCCAGGGCCACGATTGACGATTCAAAACTAGTTTATTAATGTTGTTACATTACAGATATCAGTTTTGTTCAATGAGTTTTACAAATATATCTAAGCTATTACCTACCAGTGCCGGACTAGGCTAGTGTGTGGTCCATTCCAAATTCTCAGGGTTGGCCGTGTGCCCCCAAGCGTGGGTTATGTGAGTCGCTGTTACGGCCTCGTTTCCTACTGTATTTTCAGCAAAAATACCATTCATTAAACTAAATGTTTTTACAACAACCACAACTTTAACACGGAAATAATTTGAACTCATTTCAGTTTGTATATTTAGTTCAGTCTTCGTTGTGTCATAAGCAAATGCCCATTTGAAAATCACATATAAACAACTGCCGGCCGTAGTAAACGTTCTGTGTAGGCTTGATGGTTTGCCAAAAACGGAACTAACCGCTAGGTATTCTTTGCGATCTCAATGTTTATACAAAAAGTGGCCATATTCAACAGTGAAAGCAGTCACTCACAGATCCATAGGCGGTGGGGGTCGTACGCCCCATATGAAGAAGTTTTTTGTTATAAAATGATAAAGTTCTACAGTGATGGAAATCGTTTATTTCGAATTTATCCTCAATATAAAAAATCGTTTTGTAGAGATCAATGGTATAACTCGATTCCTAGATGGAATGAACGGAATAAAAGTAAAAATTTGTAATGTAGGCAACTTACCATTTTTTTACAAAAATTGTCTGGTGAGACACTCTACTATCCCCCAGTTGCATCCACTTCTGCGTTATAACAGGCATAGTCATTGGGGAAAGGGCTATATGTCTTATGCCCCCTAACATTGCTTTACAGAAAACTTTTTGCTAGTAGTTCTGGCGCTATTTATTCACCAATCTATTATAACACAGCGAACCCAGAAGTTCAAATCGGTCGGCACTCCGGGGAACGACTTCCTAACTAAGTTCGAAGGTTACCAAAGCAAACACAAACGGCTAATTCTCTTACAATAAAAATGACACGGTACGCGTACTGAATCAAATCGAGTTGATATCCCCACGCCCAAAATAGACTCCGTACACAATTCAGAAAACTCCGTATAGCACTATCGCCCACTCCCTGCGGTGTGTAAATTTTCAAAAATCTGTCAGTTTCAATATATTTCAAAAAAGCAGCGGCGTAGTCGTAGGTTTGGCTTTAGCAAGCGACGCTCGAACAGATGGCGGCTCAAAAAACGGCTAAAATATTGTGGCTTTAAAAATAAAATTTGCAATCTGCTTTACGACAACGACTAATCAATGCAACAGCGACACCAATAAGGAGTTTCGATTTTTCGAACGACGCCGTATTTGTTGCCCCTGACGCAAACTATTGCACGCCAGCTCACCTTAGAAGAGTTTTCGATGACTTACAAGCAAGGTTGAAAATTTTTTGCAGGTGGCGAAAAACTTTTCACGTGGGGTTGAGCCCCTCTGCCTGGCCACCCTCTGCACCTACGGGCTCGAGCTATTTGTCACGCCTCTGTATACAAAAGACTAAGCGTATTATGTATGGTGTCGAGCTTAAAAAAACTTGTGTTCTGACGTTGTTATTTTTGAGTAATACACATATTTGTTTTAACCACAACAACAGCATCATTCATTTCGGGTACGATTAAAAAGCCTTTATATGTGTGATTAGTAGGTTTGACCCTATTTGTACTATTGCTACTAGTCTATAATATATACAGTTTTCACGTTGGTCCGTAGCCAACCAAAAGGAACCAAGGCTAAGACAGCCCGACCTCTTGGATGAAGTTTGGTTGTTTCTGAATCGAGTTTGGCCGACGTATAAATCCTATGAAATTCTTCTTTACGCTTTCATGGCATTTTTAGGGCAGTTTGAACAAGGTAGACAGGCGACGGTGTTGTTTTTGGTATTAAAGACCACCGAGCAAGGATTTATTAACATTTTTTGCTCGTCGACCGACAGCTTGTCGCACAAGGTAGTGGCAGATCCAGGATCTCATAATGGGGGAGGGGCCAAAATTTCATAGGTAACAAACTTATTTTTGACCCACACACAGACCACGAACTATTGTCATAATTGACTTCTTTACGTTCGTTCAATTGAGATGAATCACAAACAAAACTAACGCATTAACGCAATTTAGATCTAAACAACAGGGTGGCAACATAAATTCAGATTTGGTTTCAAACAGGCACAAATTTAAAGGCTATGGTGTTGGTGGGGGCCATGTCCGGGGTGGTCCCCCATGGATCCGTCATTGGTGCAAGGGTGTCCTCAAGCCAATGAATAAAACTAAGCATAGACTTGTGTGAAATCTAAGCCTAAGCCTAAGCATAATGATGGGCGATAAATTGTCGAGCCGATGGATCACAAGTTGTCAGTCGACGAATTGTCGTGATACCTTATTGTACTTGTTTAAAGTATATATAACAGTTCGTTAACTCTCGCGCCAGAAATTGTTGGGGAAATGTTTGGGCTGGTCTGAATTCGTCACTGCAGCGGAGCCAGTGGGCGTAGCCCCCCTTGAAAAAAATTTTGCCCGCCCCAGGAAATTTTTAACCTTGCTTGTAAGTCGATGAAAAGCCTTGTATGTCTTTCCTGAAAATTTTTACCCCCCCCCCCTAGCAAGGAAACGAGCCTGTTTGAATGAAGTTTTAGTTTTTTGGGGGGTATGAATGTTAAAGTTAAATGATATCAAAATTAAGGTATTTAAATCTTCTGACACTTCAACAATTTAACTCAGTCCTTGTTGCGAAATTTAATCAGTAACCACAATTGAAACTGAACGCTTCCAACTTGCCAACGTTGTCTGATTTACCCATCGCGAATTACCGCTCGGACAACTGGGTTGCCAATAAGGCATCATCGATTGTGCATTTGTTCCAGGTTGGCATTAGAGACGTAGCGGTTACCCACGGTACTGCAATACTTAAGGCTTATGCTTTAGACTCTTTTTTTCGCTTAGGCTTAGGCTTAGTTTCAGACTTATCTTTTCACTGACAGTAAAGCTTTATGGTAGAAATATGCTTACGCAACTATTACACTCCCAAATAACAGCATTGACCGGTGAGGTTTATAAATTCGAACCAATTTTTTTAAATTGGGTTCCCACATTTAAAACTGCAACAACAGCGGAGTTGTGAGCTGGTGAATGAAATATGATCAACTCAGATGTTGCATTTACGACCGACCTTAAAAGGTTTTGAAAAAAACCCGGTAAAAGCCAAAAATTACGTTTAATGGAAAGTCAAAAAATGGTGACATCGGGTATATGCTGTCCTGGTCGTAAAACACAGTGTTTCGGTTCGTAAGGCATCTTGAAAGCCGTACCGGTAGAAGTTAGTACCATTTAAATTTCCGTCTTTATTATCTGTGCACACTTTAGTGGTGGAAAACTGGACTTGTGGTATTTTCAGTGCCGGAGCAGGCGGGGGTGGGGGTTCCCCCAAATTCCAGAGTGGGGGCTCTCACACTCGCGAGCGAAGAGAGCTAGAAACCAGGCGCATTTTAAAACTTAAGCGATTTTTATTTCGACCGGTTAGGGTAGGGGCCCTTTTAGGGGTGGAGCCCCTAAATGAGGGTATGGGGGGTGGCTGCTCCGGCCCTGAGTGTTTTGCTATTAATTTGGCGAGTTTCAATTTATGTATTGCTCTTTTATACGACAGTGATGTAAATATTAGAGGTGCTTAAAAGTCGTCAATAAACTTCGAACAGTAAGAGGAAGAGCTTATGCCATTGAATTATTTTTTACGACCGCTTATGCTGCTAACAGGGCTATTTCGGTTTACCAAACGGCCAACTGCGCACTACAGCAAAGATTTTAAAAATGTTTAGCCTCGACTGATTTGCGACTTGTCATAACGACCATTATCACTGAAACTTTGAATTTTTACCACTATTTCTCAATTGTGTTTTTACGTTTTTTCTAGTATCACTAAATCTACATAGAAAGTTTATTAATATTTTCTATATAAACGATGAAATTTGCGATTTCAATCTACTGTTAATACAAACGTTGCGCTGTCGTATCCGAAACAACCGGACACTCAATCCCGGCATCTGGAACGAAACAAGCGGAACTGTGAAAGTAGTGGAAATACAACGACAAACGCGAGAGAAACACAGCAGAGATCAAGTGAAACGCAACGAGAACTGTCGAACACTGGTGGAATTTCGAAAACGCAACCCGAAGCATAAAAACACTACAGCAGCAGCCAAAACACGAAAAACAAAACCGGAAACACGAGAAGAGCAACCAGAAGCATAACAAACCAAAACATTTGACGAACCGCCGTATAAACAGCCGAAAAAAGCAACAAGAAACAGCGGAAATTACTTCGAAAACATAAGAACAACACCAACACCAACGCCACCACCACCACCACCAACAACAACAACAACTCCAACAAACAACAACAACAACAACAACATCATCATCAACAACAACAACAACAACAACAACAACAACCGCAAAGTGCAACAGCGCAACCGAAGCGTTTAAAATTCCAACTGAAGCTACAACAAAATGTCACCTTCGTCGCCAGAATCGTTCGCCGGTCAACTCACACAGGCGACTATCGCAACTCGGCCGTTTGCTTCCGAAAACACGACCACCTCAACCGCGTTCTATTATCAACTGATCGACGAAGAAATCAATCTAACTCGAATTGCCAACAGTTCACCAAGTATCACACTGTGCAACGATGGCTCAACGTTTACAGAAAACGAGTACGAAGTCGCTATTATCATGACGGTAATAATAAGCTTAGGCATTTTAGCGAACGTTTGCAATCTGGCAGTATTTTGTCATTCGTGTATGCGCAAATCGAGCGTTATCAATTGGTATCTTGCATGCTTGTCGGGTTCAGATCTGATCGCACTTTTGTGTAGTATGTTCAATTTCCCGTTACCTCGGATCGCAGAAACGAATCGCTACTTGCAGCTTGCAACTTTTGCAACTCAAGCAATGTATGTTACATACCCTGTATGTATTATGGCTCAAACAAGTTCAGTGTGGCTAACTGTCTGTGTATCATGGCATCGATTTGTATGCGTTCATTTTCCGTTTTCGGCCCATCGGATTTGTAACCGGCGAATGGTTAAAACTGTGATCAGTGGCGTTCTTGCGTTTTCTGTGCTTTATAATTTACCCAAATGTGTCGAATTGAATATTATTTTCTGTTACTCGTCACTGTATAACGGAAAGCTTGCGTCCGCAAGCGCTGGATCGATTCGTACAGATCTGTATGTTCAACTGTATTTAGGATGGATGTATATGTTAGTAATGTTACTAATACCATTTATTCTATTAATTATTATGAATACGTTAGTTATTGTATCGGTACACCGAACGCGGATGCGGAAACAAGAAATTGCGTTGAACGCATGCCAAGAGTCACGGGATGAAGCGAGAAAAGAATTCAAAACAACGCTAATGCTTATGGGTGTCGTGATTGTGTTTTTAATTTGTAACGTACTCGCTTTGCTCGCAAGTTTTTTAGAAATTGGATTTTTTAGCGGCGAAAATTCAGCAAAATTGTACAGCCTTATCGTTGATACAAGTAATACGCTTGTACTCATTAATATGAGTATTAATATTATTATTTATGTTGCATTTTCGGACAAATATCGCGCGTTACTGTTGTATTATTTACGGTTTTTGTGTGATCCGAACGCGGCACAAATTGAGCTCATGACCAAACTTGATATTAATCTCGGGTATAACGTTTAGATTCTTTCAGTATTTTTATATTTTATGTATACAGATGGATCGTGATTGGCTGTTAATCAAAAACGCTTGCTAAAAGCTAGCGAATAATTTTTAACCATTTGGCACTGCGCGCGGCTTTATCTTGTGCATGCTGGCCCATTTACAAATCAGAGGCGGAACGTTTTTCTGGGCGACTGCAATGGAGTAAGCGTAAGCTTTATACCATTTTTCCATAGGCTTAGGCTAAGGTATAAGCTTATTCTTACGCTTATAGGCTTATGTTTAAGGTTAGTCATAGGCATATGCTTACACTATTGTTGTAGCCCTGTTCTATACATTGGCCCGCTAGCGGCGGAACGTTTTTCTGGGCGCCTGCAATAGAGTAAGCGTAAGCTGTAGACAATTTTTTGCCTAGGCTTAGGCTAGGGTATAAGCTTATTCTTACGCTTATGCTTAGGTTCAGGGTTAGTCATAGGTATATGCTTATACTGCTGTTCCGGCTTTGCTCTATACATTGGCCCGCTTGCGTACGCCCTTGAAATATTTGGAGATAAAAGAAGAGCGACATTTAAATGCTTTAAAATAGCTGGTGTATTCTAAAGGTGAAAAATAGGTTCTCCCTTATTCTACGCTCAGTGGCCATAAAGTTTTTGGCCCATGTATAGAACTTAGGTCAAAAGCATATTTCTTAACTTAAGCCTAAGCTTAAGCCTATGGCTAAATGTAAGGATGATCCTACTCCTAAGCTTAAGCTTAGGCCTAAGTCTAAGCAAAAAAGTTAAAGCTTAAGTTAACACTATTACAACCCTGCAGGAAAACATTCCGGTCCTGTTCTATACACAGGCCAACTTTTTCATGAAGTTATACATTTCCCGCACGAGAACCTTTAGTTACAACTGCGATTGTCATATTTTGCCAGTTCGCGTAGCTCAATCAGCGTAATAACGTCATGAAATGTTTTGTTCGTTAGTTCGACTCAGGCCCGTAGTCAGCTTACCTTGCTAGAGGGCTAAAAAATTTTCAGCAGGTGCATACAAGCGTTTCCGATGACTGACAAGCAAGGTTGAAAATTTTTCAGATGGAGCAAAATTTTTTCAGGAGGATCTGAGCTCCTTATTGAATCTTCTGGCTACGGTCCTGGTTCAACTGCGCGAACTCAGCCAAAAATATTTGTATTTCATATTTTATACAGCAATATGTTTGTATGTTTAATAAACAAAATATTTATTGTTTGCAAAACGAAATTTTGCTTGAAATATTTGTTGATATCAAAATAGGCAAAGACTAATTTTTTGCCTGGCTTAGGCATAGGCTTAGGCTTGGCTCAGGCTTAGGAATATCCTTATAATACTGTTACGCCCCTGTTCTTTACATTGGCCCAAATACCTAACAAATGCAAATGCGCAACTCGGAACATCGCCCAGTGTGCGAAACTTAAGGTTTACCTAACGTTATTACTGTATATACCTAAAATGTAACTGATAAAATAATATGTTAAATGAAAGCTCAACCACGTAACCTGGACGCCCCTTAAAGTAACATGGGCCTAACCAATTACCCGAACCTGAGCCTAAATTTTGCCAAAATCGTAGCCTGAATCGCAATTTGTTCCATGTTTGTTTTCTGCCTAAACACCCACAGTTTGAATTATTTTCGTTATTTATAATTTTTTACAATCTTTTACATAAAATTTTTAATAATAAAGTAGTAAAAATTAAAAATAATATATAATTAAAATAAGCTACACAACATTTAGGCTCATGTTTATCAACGGCCATCACCAAACAGTACACGATCGCCTCTCATCTGCCGCTCCATATCGTCAAACTCACGTTCCATCTCATCTTTCATCCGGTCGAATGTATCCCGTCCTGATCCAAAATCCCGGTCTCCAAAACGCGACCCGCCGCCAGTGTCCGTTCGATATTCATCTCTCTGTTCGAAGCGATATTCTTTATGGTGGTGGCCTCCGCCGCTTCCATGATGTCGACCGTGATGGCGGCGGCCTTTATCATCGTCAAAATTTCGATTGGTGTCAAATGGATCATGGTGGCGGTCGCGTCGATCAAAAGGATCTTCACGTCGGTCGTCGCATCGATCAAAAGGATCGTCACGTCTGTTCTCGCGCCGATCAAAAGGATCATCGCGTTGGTCGTCGCGACGATCAAATGGATCGTCACGTCGATCAAATGGATCGTCACGTCGATCAAATGGATCGTCACGTCGATCAAATGGATCGTCACGTCGATCAAATGGATCGTCACGTCGATCAAATGGATCGTCGCGTCGATCACGACGATCGCCGCTATGATGTCGACGGCTGTAATCATCATCGGGACGGTCGTCGCGATGGCGATGGCGGTGATGTCGGTCACGGTCGTCATCAAAATCGCGATCGCGGCGATCGTAGTCCCGATCATGACCGCTGGGTCGGACGCCACCCCCTCCAGGACCGTAGTAGTCTCCCTCGTATCGTTGGGTATGAACTAAAATTGAAAAATTTGTAGCTATAGTTTCTGCGTTAAACGGACAACTTATAGTTCAGGGCATGTAATTTTTGGAAACAACATTTGAGGACCACAGGTAAATAAATGAGAAATTTTAAAACATTTGGTTTTGATAATGGATAGCGTTAATTGATATGCTCGCGGGTGAAAAGTGCTTACGATCACTACTCAGCTATAGGAGGTCGACGCTCACAAGCCCGAGGGAGCTCTCACGTCTGGTAAAGATTATGCACAACGCACGCGTGGTATAATTATCAAAAACTCTGCAAATTAATGTTTGCTCTATGAAGTTGCTCGCAGTCTACTCTATGTCAGAAAAAAAAGATTACTAATAGTTGGATAGCGTAGAAATAAAAGTGAAAAAATCCTATACATGAGGCTATATATTCTATTGATCAGAAATTGGGCCAATGTAAAGAACAGGGTGCGGAACACTGTTATAACTATATTCCTAAGCCTAAGCCTAAGCGTAAGATTGAGTTTATTCGCAAGCTTAAGCCTAAGCCTAAGCCTAAGCCTAAGCCAATCAAAAAATTTAGCCTAAAGCTTAACCTTACTCTATTCTAGTCACATAGAAAAACGTTCCGCCCCTGATCTTTACATAAGCCTGAAATTGCAACTGCGCTTTTGCATTCATCTCAATTGGCAGTAGGTGTAGTAACTTTTGAGTTATTGAGCCAAACTAACTATACATTTTCCTGTTCTATGTGGCGGACGCTTTTTACCGTGTGAGAAGTTTGTTAAATATACGCATCAACAGTTCGTTTGTTTGAAAACCTATCATCAACTGGTAATCGTTTCTACACATATTTGAAAAATGTGAGCACTAGTTATAATCAATATTCAGTATTTGTTTCGATTTCCAGTATATTCAGTATTTGCTATTTTGTGTTGGCAACAATCAAAAGATAAAAGGAATAACCGCGAAGTCGCAGGTAGCTTTGTAAAAGCCACGGCGGCCCCAGAGGCAGAACGTTTTTCTGTGGGACTAGAAAAGTGTAAGCTTAAAAGCTTTCGACTAGCTTAAAAGCTAGACTAATTGTTTTGTCTGACTTAGGCTTAGTCTCAGGAATATGCCCATTCTTACGCTTGGGCTTTCTCTTAGGCTGAGGCTTAAGAATATGCTTGTAAAATACTGTTGTGCCCCTGTTCTTTACATTGGCCGCGCGGTTACGTTTTTATTGCTTTTCAAGTTAAATTCAGTGTAAAAAATTTTAATCAACTAAAACCTTTTGGTTCAGCATCCTCGACATAAAGTTTTTTCTCCATGATTACGTAAAATAAAAAATTAAATAGTAAATAATTTGAAATCTGGTGACCTAAAAGTGGTAAAATAGACTTTACTCTATTAAATCAAGATTAAAAAGTTACATAAAAAAGCTGAAAATAGTGCGTGTCTCAAAAGAGAAAAATAGAAGACAAATTTTGTTGACCTGAAATAAACTCCAAAGGCAACTCCAGTGCAACCGTTTAAAATACAATTCATGTTGCACCAGTGTCAGACTCCGAAAAATCTAACGTGGGGGTATGATGTATAATAGCGAAAAAAATCTCGGTAACGCAGCGAGCAAGAAGCCAAGCGCAATATTGGTAATTTTTAATTAACCCCTTCTCACATTGAGTTGCCTATAGCCAACTCAGCGCAGTGTATATACGTTGAATAATATATATCGCACAGTGTTTAATAATTGCAACAGGTATACATAGCACTAAATCACCACAAGACGTGAGAGCTCCCTCGGGCTCGAGCGTCAAGCTCCTAATCTGAGTGGTGATGGTATACGCCTCCCACTCCAGGCACTGGAGTTCGAATCCTAGAATAAAATTAGGTCTCAGGGGAAATTGAAAGTATTCATGTGATAAAGGGTTAAGCGAAAAATTTTCAGTTTACTATCTTTAAAATTGTTCTTAAATGTTTATCATTAGAGCAATCCTTATTGTTATACCGAAGTCTGAACCAGGCCCGTAGCCAGGTCACTTTGGTAGCGGGGGATTAATATTTTTCAGAAGAGGCATACAAAGGTTTCCGATGACTTATAAGCAAGGCTGAAGAGTTTCCAGGCAGTGCGCAAAATTCTACCGGTGGAAGAAGAAGCTGAGCACCCCTGCACCCACTTGCCTACGGACCCGGTCTAAACCAAAAATATCGAAACGACCCAATTTTTCAAGATGCAGGTACGCTGCTTGCTGTATCGGTTTCATATATTAAAACCGTTATTTAAATTAATTTTCAAGAAACCAGGTTTATTCAGTGGTCACATGAAGAGTTCGGTCTACTATACCGGTATTATTTACTAAACAGTTAAATACAAAACGCGTCCTTAGGTAAAGTTGTAGTGCAGAAACCATATTTAACGTGGATGTTGTTACTATTTTAGTAGTCTATAACGCAAATATTGTTATCAGGTGCAGCCTTTACAAGATTAAGCTGCTCAGTAAACGATATTGTCCACAATGTCTAAAGTTAATCGTTGCAAAAAGCAATTTAATCAACGCTAGTACAAGGTGCCGTATTCTCAGCTGTATATAGCACCTGTAACGATTGCAGTTGTTTATTTGGCCTTTTCATAGAGTACGCCCTTGGCGGCCAATGTAAGGAACAGGGGCGGACCAGTTTTATAAGCATATTCCTATTCTTAAGCCTAAACCTATGCCCACGCCTACGCCTAAGTCTAAGCCAAGCAAAAAATGCATCTAACGCTTCAGCTTACTCTATTCACTAGCGGATCCAGAGGGGGGGCGGGTGCGGGGGGGTACGCCTCCCCATCAGAAAATTTTGTGTTAAAATGGTAAGCTATCTTACAAATTTTGCGTTTCATAACATTTGCCAGCCCGTCCCGTCCGTCAGAAATTTTTGAATCCGCCTCTGTCTCAATTTTAGTCCCACAGAAAAACCTTCCGCCCTTGATATTTACATGGGCGCCTTCGCTATTCGGTTTCGGACTGTTATTTATTTTTCAATCCAAGTACAGTGACTTGGAACACACGTGTTTAAATTATGTTAGCCATTCTCTACGGTTTATTAGAACATTACGAATATACTGTATTGAGTATGCTGCTATGATTGTGGGTAACGTATACTTTAAATATTGCACCAGCATCGGTATCGATAAAATTTGAAAATAAGAATCGGCATCTTCAAAATTTTGGTATCGGCAGCGGCGCAAAATCAAATTCTATGTACCATGTTTAATTTGGCACATGAGGCATTTATCCGAAATAATTACGGTAACTGTAAGTTTATGGTATTAACGTTGTACTCTATCCATTTCAGGACACTAATTTGACAAATGACTCCAATAAATTCATCCAAAATATGGACCCGGACTCTTAGTACTTCCCCTCGTATTCGGATCACTGCAGTAGTTAGAAATGTTTTTAAACAAGCGAACTGTGACATCCGCTGAGCTGTGAATTTACACAGGGGTAGGTTAATTTAAGTGCAAACAGTTGCGGAATGTTTTTATACGGGTCTACAATAGACGAAGCTTACGCTATAGACTATTTTTTGCTTAGGCTAAGGATTACGCTAAGGATAAGTATATAAGCTCATTCTTACACTTAGGTGTACAAAATAGGCTTACTAGTCTAGCAGCTCTGTTTTATACATTGGCCTATCTAACTTTCTTGTTCAGTGCTTCTAAAATTAAAACGCTTATCGTTAACTGATTATAGGTTTTGTAACATGCATCTATATTTGATAATATATGCTGCTGCAGAGTTCGTTAAAAGACTCTCAGGCTGTTAAAGGAACTGTACCGAAGCGCAGTTTATGTTTCTTGAAAATATTTAATTCGCGAAACAAAAACCGCAAAATAGGTTCCTTTTTCGTAAAATTAAACTTTAAGCTAAAAAGTGCTTTGCCGTGGATAACTGTCAGATATGACGTGGTAGACACATGACACATCTTAAAAAATTACATTGGCTGGTGTTTGGCCGAAACAGCATTTTGTACACCGGTATACTCGATTAAGTTTTTTGTCATACAGGGACATCAAAGTGAACTGTGATAGACATTATTTCGGCGTTTTTTATAAACCGGTCTAAACATATATATACTTATATACGAAGTGTAATTCTGAATTTCGGTGCGTGGTTGGTACAGGGACAGGGGCTGTTATAAATATCCCGACACCTTCCACGTTACATCACCTTAAAATTTTTTCCACTATTAAATTTAAAATAAATTATAATGATTTAGATTTACAGACTAAATCCTGACAATACGCGCGTCAAACGAATCCAATATTATGCATTGAAACCTTAGCTGGTTTCAACAACCGTTTTGCGTTCGAGCTTTAGTCTCCCTTAAATCAAACTCTGCACCTGTTCAACTGTCGTATGCTGTAGACAGCCTAGAACAAAACGCAAGTTTTATTAGCGAAACACTGGAATTTCGGCAGTTTTGACAATTTTATTAATATATTAACCAAATTTTAAGTGTAGTACAAAAGCGCAGAATAAAAAAACATATTCATTAATACGCAATGGTAACAAATAACTGTTAAGAGTCAAAGTTGAAAATGTATTTTTTGCCACAGAAGTGCGGTGATATCACAAAGGAGCAAGATAGGTCGACGGACACTTCGCTCGATAATCATCAATAGTACGAATGGTACAGTCTTGGCCAGGAATAAATTTTGAACCGAATACAATCTGAAAAGTGTAATGAAAATATACATCAAACGTAAAAACCGACTGCTAGATTTATATTTCTAGCCAAACGAGAACCATTACGGGGTCGGATGTTAAGCTGAGACTAAGGGCCAATGTATAGTACAAGGCCATAACAGTGGTATAAGCATTTTCCGAAGCCTAAGTCGAAGCCTAAGCAAAAGAATGAGCTTATATCAAAGCGTTAGCGTAAGCTTAATTTTAAGCAAAAATTAATCCAGAGTTAAGCTTTCTCTATTACAATCCTGCAGAAAAACGTTTCGTCCCTGATATTTACATGGGTCACACTTAGCGACAGATCTCGTGCGCTTTCATCTAGATTTTGAATTATAAAATCTGGTGTGATATAGGCTAAGAATTAGGCGTACGCTTGTGTAGAAGAGAAAGTGTGCAACTGAGAAGAGAAAGTGTACAACTCAGCATGTAGGCAAAGATTATTCTTGTCATAATTCAAAGTTGAAGCACAAACTTTAAAGCTAGTTAATTACATAAAATTTTAGTACTTTTTTAAAAAATTGTATAATATACGCGTCGCTACATGAAATCTTTAAAAACCCTACCTTCGGAATATAGTGCAGTAAAGCCGAAGTTTATTATATTATAAGCGAAGGTGGTAGTGAAATTTTAAAATATTAACGTTTTAAAAACTAATCCTAATTAAAGTTCACGTTTGAATGTGATTTTGAGGCACAACCGAAGATCTGAAAAGGGATTCAACTGAAAATCGACCTCCGTATTCGATTTAAGTTTTATTCAACACTGATTGCTAAATGATGCAAGCGATTTTTTTCGTTCAACTGATACTTTACACTTCTGTTTAAATCATGTGTTTTGGCGAAAAAATATTCAAATCTATTTTTTGAGTTTACCTGATCTTTAGTCAAGTGAATTGATGAAATATTTTCGCCGCATACTTGCAAATTGTGCAAAACCCGTAGAAGCTTTTCGTTCTGGTAAATTTTGGCAAGACACGCCGAAGGTACAAGGCCAGTTTGGCCTGGTGGCACGTTTTTGCTCGCCTAAAATAGCAAAACATTAATATTATTGGTCAGTTAAAATGCAAAAACTTATTGTATGCAGCGTCAAACTAAGAAATTCAGTTATCAGGCGGTGACGACTCGTGTTTGAAACTTTGGCCCATGCAAAAGATCAGGGGCGGAACGTTTTTGTGTAGCACTCGAATAGAATAAGCTTAAAGTTTAGACTAATTTTTTACTTCGTTTAGGCTTAGGCTTACCTATTGGATCAATATTTTTAATGTTTTGCGCATGAGCTAAAATTGTGTCAATTGTTTGACACAAACACAGCGGGAATTTTGCCCAAAAGATTAAGTTTTTAACCTCTAGAATCCAGATGGTTATTCTAAAGCCTCTTAAAAACTGTTGTTTCTTGTCTCTCCGAAAATTTCATGAAGGCAATATCCGCCTATCCCTAATATATGCTTTTTAAATTTCAAAATATTTTTATTAAAACTCATTTTTGGATATTACTGTTCTGAGTACGTGCAGTTAAATTTGCCTGCGAATTATCTGTGATTATTTCACTAAGTGACCTTCATCTGTAATGCTTGATAGTTAAAATTTGAAATTGCTATCACGAACGCCTGTTTACCATTTTGGTTATGTTCTTTCGAGTTATATAATTATTTTTAGTATACCAAAAATTGAAGACAAAATTAATACACTGTAAATTCCAGCGAGTTGATTTTAACTCGGAATGAGTTGAATCCACTCAGAAGCATGAGCACTGAATTAGATCTTTCAGAGCTCAGAAATCTGAATTGATTAAACTCATTGTGGGTAAATTAATCCAGTAAACCGGAGTTAAATCAGCTCAGAGCGAGTTAATATTTTCCATTATTAATTCAGAAATAACCAGACATAACTAATTCTCTCTGTGAGTTGATTAATTAACTCATCGGAATTTACAGTGTAAGCAGGTAAAGGATTATTACATAGGTATGGTACGGCCCGAACGTGTGGATAAAGTTCAAAAACGAAACTCGCCTCATCGTATGCATGCGTCAAGCTGAATTAGTTGCCTGTCCTGTATGTAACCCACACTGTAATTCTTCGGTCGGCTTTATTTCAAACCAAGGCAAAAATAGCGAATTAAACATTAGCTCATAGCATAGTAAATATCAAGCGTATATATACAGGTGAGACAATGGTAAAAAAAAAACAAATTTTTAAGATAACCTGCTAATTTTGTAGTTGGTCAAAATAATTGTCAAGGAATATATTTTTGAGTTCAAGCCAGTTAGGTTCCGCTATTGCGACAATATTTATCCCTGTAGATATTACAGCATTATACTAACCGACAAGGGTAAAAATATGCTTATACTACTGTAATGGCCCTGTTCTATACATTGGCACAGGCAAGCAAGGAAAAGTTATGGTACAACGAATAGTGCGGTTTTTACAACAATTTTGAACAAAAATTAATCAATACCTCGATATATAATTCCACCAAGGCTATACTGAAGCCAAAAATGCAGGACCGGAGCAGCCACCTCCCATCGCTCGCTTCACACGCGAGTTTGGGGGCCTCTACCCTGCAATTTACGGGGAGGCCCCCAACCCCTGCCTGCTCCGACACTGCAAAAATGGATCCTGGCAATTCGTATAAACGAACCGACCTCTGACTACTTGGAACAGTATGACATAGGTCAGTCCACACCTATCATCCACAATATCTTGCGTAGAATCACCCAAAAATTTCTAAATATTTGACCTGGACATAACTGGAATAAATCAGTCCGGTTCAGGTCGCGGTTTCCTCAACCTGTACACTCAGTTATATAAAAATGTTGAGTTACTTATTTTCAGTCAGAACGAATATTTTCAACATAACATTTTGTGTACAAATTGCGTGTAATATTTAAGGATTAAATGTTAATAGATTAATTGCTCAAAGTAGCATATTGGCAAAAACAACAACAACAATAACAACATCAAAACCGCTGCGGCGACATGCATGCGCCCATACTTGACGGTTTGAAAACTTTGAAATTACATTGAAAAATATTCTGCTCACAGGATTATGATCCTTTTTGACGTGCCACCATGTTTGATCTGACGCATCGACTACGGTAACTCGTTCGCCAAATCTTAAAAAATTTATTAAGTATTTTTCGCCATTTTTTTAATTTATGCAACTTCCACAATAACATGCGTATACCAGGTGACTTTTGAGGGGGTGGTGGTTATACGTTCGCCAAATCTTAAAAAAATATTAAGTATTTTTCGCGGTTTTTTTAATTTATGCAACTTCCACAATAACATGCGTATACCAGGTGACTTTTGAGGGGGTGGTGGTTATACGTTCGCCAAATCTTAAAAAAATATTAAGTATTTTTCGGGGGTTTTTTAATTTATGCAACTTCCACAATAACATGCGTATACCAGATGACTTTTGAGGGGGTGGTGTTATACGTTCGCCAAATCTTAAAAAATATTAAGTATTTTTCGGGGGTTTTTTAATTTATGCAACTTCCACAATAACATGCGTATACCAGGTGACTTTTGAGGGGGTGGTGTTATGAACACTGAAGCTAAAAATGTTCAGTAGTATCCACGATACTGAAACCAAAAAAGCTTCAGTGTCCATAACCCCCAGCCCCTCTAAAGTCAACTGTTGTACGCATGTTGTTGTGGAAATTGCATTAGAACAATAAAAAAATATACAATAGGTACTAAATCTTGTAAATGATGTGAAAAATACTCGAAGTTGAATTTAAATTTGGAGTATTAAAACTAAAAAACACCAAGTCGCAGAGTTAATATTCGTGCAAAATATTCAATTTTAGATTTTGTATTAACTCAGATAGCCGAGAACGCATTCAACTCAACTGAAATACATTTTGACGTGTTAACTTAACCCTGTTTTCACATATCGCAGACTTTGAGTAGCTTTTAGCTAAAATTAACATCCAATATGTAACGTTTAACACCTACTACGCGTGTGCGTAGCGCAGTGCGAAATCTTCACAAAAACTGAAAACCTAGTCGGTCTTGAGCGTCAAACTCTTATAGCTGAGTAGCGACAGTAACCGCCACCTACACGTGACGCTGTGATATGGTGTAAGTATTCATATGAGAAAGGGTTAATGGCGTTGAATCACTAGTCAGTAACTTACGTAACGGATAACTGATCACGTGATGATGCAGCGTGTCCTCGAAGAACAACAAATAGTACATGAGGCAACGATGCGACAGAGCCGCTAGTCTGTAATGAAAATAGCCTTTAACATTGGCACCGCTTGGTACCCAAATCAAAATGAAGGTTTCGACAACACGAACCTAAACCCTGAGCCTATAAGTCTTTGGAAACTTCTGTTTGTAATATAAATAGTGTTAAGCATTCTAGTATTATCAGTTGGTTAGGTCGTGTCACTCGATAGATAAACTTAGTCATACGCTATGCACGGAGACGTAATACCAACGCCAGGCCGGTGCTGTTTGCCATTGGCCATACCCCGATTTGGGGGGTCCCACCCCAAATAGGGGCTTCCGCCTTAACAAGATTTTAAGCAAAAAATTTGAAAAATATATTGATTATTGCAAGGGGTTCCAACCCAAGAGTTTTGGGGAGACTCCACCCTGGCCTGCTCCAGTTACTGACTACAGCTGAGCAAACTTGATGATTCTGAGTGAAAATGTAAAAAACACGGGTGGAACAGTATATAAGCATATTCCTAAGCCTAAGCCTAAGCGTAAGAATGGGCATACGGCTATCCTGCCCCGTAATCTTTACATGGGCCATTCGTAGTAGCGCCGTTTGTTTGCTGCAATACATAAGTTTTCAATTTAGAGTCTTTGAGTTCTTTTGTTAAATGGCATTTTTTAAAATGCAGTACCGATAAACACGGTGATCCTGGCAACGCGCTGTCGTCAGTATCAACAGAACTGTGTTGGTTGAGATGACTCGGCGCTTTGCCACGTCTCATAACGCCACCCAACGAACCAGTACTGCTTGCACTCATTGCTGAAACAAAATTTTAGAACCAAAACATGTGCCCATGTAAAGATCAGGGAAGGAACATTTTTTGCGGGACCGCAAACCAGTAAGCTTAAGCTTTAGACTAATTTTTTGCTTCAGCTTAGACTTAGATGTAAGCTCAATGTTAGGTTTAAGCTTAGGCTTAAACTTAATAATATGCTTATACTATTGTTACGGCCCTGTTCTATATATTGACAGAACTGTGTATGTTTACAAAACATGAAATATGGGTTATTACATTCGGGAGTTCAAAAACGTTTGAAAGATGAAACAGTAATTTATACAAGTAACGCAGGGTCCACAATAAGGAGTGAAACGGTGGTGGAAAACAGAATTCAGTTTGAAAATAAGATTTTGAACAATTTTCAATACCGCGTAATTGAATCCTATTTGTATGCGTAGTCAGGAATGCATTGCAGTAAAATCGCTGAATTAGGAAGATAGAAAAATATCGTAATCTGTTCGAATGATTACCTTGAATTATATGGTTTGTAAACGTAACAAAGCTATAGATGCCATTTTTTCGAAACTTCTTACGAATTTTGGAGCAATTTTAAAATGTTGTGAAAATAGCCTAAATAGACCGTAAAACACTGAACCAGAATGTACTTACATATGTTTCAGCATTTATAAATAATCAAAGATTTGGCAAAATTAATTATACTTCATTGTTTTATTAAATTTTAGTTTTAAAACAAAAAACTAACGTGAAATCCGTCTCGGCTGTCCGTCGCTTCCATAATCGCTCCCTTGTGAATCCATTGAGACAGACTTCAGTGACGAAAGGGTTGGTGCTGAGCTACCTCAAACAATCAACATATAGTTAGGTTCAGGCAAATACAGCGGTATCGAGCAGGCCAATGTATAGAACAGGGCCGTAACAGTAGTATAAGCATATTCCTAAGCCTAAACCTGAGCCTAAGCGTAAGGATGAGCCTATTTCTAAGCCTAAGCCTAAGCCTAAGCAAAAAAGTTAGTCTAAAGCTTAAACTGACTATATTACAGCCCCGCCGGAAAACGATCCGGCCCTGTTCTATACATGGGCCATCGAGCACAGCAATTTCCATTTCGTGAAAATTTTGCGCTTAAACGCCACAATTTATTAATACGAGTTTAAATTATAGTCGCATTCACACGTGCAAGTGTTTGCAGCGAGAAATTGCAACTGCAAATTGCATGCGTCAGTTTTTGCATCGGAACTTGCATCTGCAACTTGTACGTGTGAAAATATTAATTAGACTACAAAATTGCGAACAGAAATCATAATATGCGATGCGTTGCAAAAAAAAATTTGAAAGTATTATATTTTGATGGGCGTTGTTATGAGCGGCAACATATTTGTACTAGCGGCGCGGGCCCGTAGCTCAGGGGAGGCGGGGGGGGGGGGCGCAGTCTCCCCTGGAAAAATTTTGGAACCCCCTGGAAAAGTTTCAACTTTGCTTGCATGTCGTTAAAAACCCTTGAATGCCCCTCCTGAAAATTTTTTTACCCCCCTAGCAAGGTGAGCTGGCTCCGGGCCTATAGCGAAGCGTTTCAATTCAGCGCCATTATCACAATTACCAACTACACACTACCCACTAACTCATAAAGCGTTCAGATTTACTTATTTCTACAGCTAATCCATACCTTAGATGACCGCTTCGTTCGCTTATTTCAATCCAATATGTTTTTAAATTAGTTAACAAATCTAATTAAAGCCATTGCCGTGCTGTTGAATGTTACCGCCAATGTATATAATAGGGCCGTACATGTAGTATAAGCCAATTTCCTAAGCCTAAGCAGAACAATAAGCCTACACGTAAAAGCCTAAGCCTAAGCAACAAAATTAAGCGTACGGTTACTCTATTGCAGTTCAACGGAAAAACGATTCGCCCGTACTCTTTATACATGGGCCAACATTACAAAATTGCTTAAACAAGTTTCGCAAGCAGTTTTTACTATGCGACAGTGTACACAATAATGTGAAGTCTTGCCAAATTATAATGCAATGTACTCACGAACCATTTTGACCCGGGGGCGCGAGTTGTGAGCCACTGTGGTAACCTGAAGTTGAGCGCGATTGTGACTGAAGACTTGACCCTTCCCCGCCGTCCTAAAACAATATATAATTTAGTTCAAAGACTTCAAATATAAATTTAATTTCAATAACACGCCGTTCTGACCATACAAAATTCGGCTGTGTCCACAAAATGTGTCGTATTCAAGAGTTAACAACCACTAGTTAGCCGTAACTCAACGAAATTTTTCCGTTCACCTTACGTCAACATGTGTCACAAACCGGACTGTGACACGCAATTGAGATAGGGTCAACACTTTTTTTACACCCTCTGCCATACATCGACCCTACCTCACCGGAAAACATGCTTCATGACACATCAGCTACAGGCACCCAAAATCTTCTCCCGCCTATCTTCCTCTGGATGTTCTGTGAAACCTTATACCTAGGCCTTGAACCTATCCGCTTAAGCCAGGGCCCTGTCCGCTTAGGCCCGTGCTTTCAAGCTTTGGGTCCAAGTCCGTCCAGCATCCACAAGGTTTGCCCGAGCCGTTCCGTTGTTTTCTACAAACGTTTACTGTAAATATACAACGGTTCATACTGTTTTCCACTTTTTTCACTTACCGCACTATCCATAACAATATTTGGAATCATGCCAGCTGTGACTTGTTTGGCTTGTTTTAGCAAATAATATACAGGATCCACGTCTAAAACAACGTCATTCTCTTTAATTAATGAGGTAAAAATTGAATCTACATTATCGTAATACCGAATTGTCACCGTAGGTTAGCACCAGGCAAAAATAAATATATAATACTCAGCCATTACACATAAATTAGTCGAATAGTGGTACAAAATGTGCAACTCTGATATATGCTGGACTGCTTGCAAGTATATTAAATGTTTTGCAAGATTATTGCTAATCAGTCTAAATTTAACTGACCACAGAACTTGGAAAAGTTAGGATATGCTATAAAGCGTAAATTATATTACCGCAAATTCTAATTTAGAACAATATAGAGAAGTATAGGAACCTACGTTTACTATTATAGCTAAATACCTGTCAGGCTTAATTTTATTCTGCCCTGGAAACGCTGCCCAAAATACATATGTGGGGCATCCCAGCTTTACAATATTGATTTATATACCTATTGAATGATGTGTTAAATATTATAGCTTAGAAGAAAAGTTGTCAAATATTGTTGACATTTCAGTCTAAATTTGGCAACATATTCTAGGATTTGACACCAGCAGTTAAGAGTGTGTATTTGATTTTATTGTGCTATTCAAAATGAATCAGATGATCAACACAGAGGACCCTAGGCAAACATATAATGATTCTAAGACGTTCTAGAATTTTGTGCTGTTTATACTTGAACCCTAAACTAATCTTTGCCAGTTATTTGTCCGGCCAAACAAATGGGACGGCGCACAATCTTGAAAATTGCATTTTTCCCAAAACTGCAGTCAAAATTTGGACAGATTTTCAATGAAAATAAACGTATGTTACTGTACAGCTTATAAAAGTGTCTTTTTTCGAGTGCTTTTTACAAATTTCAGCAGATATATGTCGATCTCACTATCTTCGAATTGTATACGGGCAACAGCAGTGACTCACCTTGTTTTGGTTTAATTCCGCCAGGACTAGGCACAGTCCCTGAGGGTGATGGCAACAGTTCGTCTGATTGATCTGATGATATCGAATATTCACGACCCATGCGTTGAAAGCGTTTTCTCAAAAGCTAAATTTAAATTGCTTTTTTCTCAGCCAATGAACGGTCGAGTTGTTGATTGGTATCAAATTAAAATTTCCTTTCTAGAAAAACGTTCCGCCCGCGATCTTTACATGGGCTGAAATCCCAAGCTTAAAAGCGTCAACAATCGAGAAAATTTTTCGCTGTGTTTCATAATTTTAGATACTGGATTAGTTCAGCTGCTATCACTAACTGAATGACATTTGGCAGGCGGTTGAAATGATTGAATATCAGTTTCAAAAACGATTCTTTAGTATAAACAATAGTGGATGATGCATACTTCAACAAGAGTATGTGATTGGATACATTCTGTGCAGAAAAGAATGTACTTTGGCCTACCCCCCCTTATTTAGATAGGGTATATTTAACCAGTGCGAACCATGGCATTGTATGTATGCGGCAACATTCTGTGTAGGCAAGAATGTACCCGGCACGCGTTGCGCTTTTGGTCTACCCCCCCTATTTAGAGGGGGTACATACAACCTGTACGAACCATGGCACTGTGTGTATACGGCATCAAAAATGCTCCGTTTTAGTTTTATTTATGGGTATTGCAAGGGATAGCGACCCGCCCTAAATAAGGTTGGTCCACTAATAACGCAACACCCGATGGTAATTTTGATAGTTGCACACTATAGTTAAAGAGTGATCATCCCCTTTTGGTATAAATAAATGCCGCATGAACGTCAATATCACGCGAAATAGATAACATCTGCTAACAGTTCAAAAAAGCAACGGAATTTTTACCACATCTCAACAAAAATCATTCGATCCGGACATGGGGCTGTCGCTGTAAGTCATTGTCAGCGAGCATAGACAGGGTTTCATTTCGAGTGGGCATAACCTCATTTATAAAACAGAATTAGGTTATTCAAAAGCCTGTTAAAATGCAATATTGTTGTCACCAGAAATTTCCGGCAGGGATATACAACGTCTGCCGGTTCATATTTCTACCCCCAGTACTTACTTCATCCATCAACGCTTTACACTCTCGGACGTCTTCTTGGCAAAGTGAATGAAAACTAATTTTACACAACTCGCATTTCATGCCTTTGGTTTTTGGATTGTCTGGCACTAAAATTTGTATAAAAGCACTAAACCAAGCATTTAGTACTAAAACTATGAACGGGTCAATATTTTACCATTGACTGGCTGGCCCATGCAAAGATCAGGGGCGGAACGTATTTCTGTGAAACTGCAATTGAGTAAGCTTACAGCTTCAGACAAATTTTCTGTTTGTACTTTGGCTATGGCTTAGGTTTATGCTTATATTACTGTTACGGTCCTGTTTTATACATTGGCGGACCGGCTAAGGTTCTTTTTAATCAGTTGCACTGTAGGTATGGTAAAATATACATACACGTGAAATTTGTAGCCCTAAGAAGAACTAGCTGGAAAATAGAATTTACTGGGCTTAAGTCATCTAAAAACTTTCTTAAGTTTAGACAGATTTCAGCCGGACCCATTGCCAGCTCAATTGCTAGAGAAGTATAAATTTTTCAGAAGCGGCGTACGATGGCTTTCGATGACTTACAAGCAAGGTTAAAATTTTTTCAGACGGAACCAAAATTCATCCAGGGACAGAGGCTATCCTGGCCCTCCTCAGGCTACTGGCCCGGCTTGAGTTTACAACCACGACATACCTGCCACCATTAGACTACAACATGCACAAAGTCGCTCTTGGTGCAACGGTACAAGTAAATGTCCCTTGTAACTATTTTGCTTTCCGCCAACCGGAGCCGACTGTTTTCTTGTCGCTCCGGGTGCAGCACCGCCTCGTACTTTCATAGACGCCCCACGTTCCATTGAGGTCGGTCTTTGCATACCCGTGAAACTTTCTTCAGCGTCTTCATGTACAGGAGTCACTCCAGAACCTGACGTACCCGCTTGCCCTTCAACTTCGTCTACTTTTTTAAATCCACGAGATTTAACTGATTTAAAACCTTTTTTCCATTTATCTTTGACCGAACGCCGATTGGCTAATTCTGCATCGCTTGACGTATTTGCTTGTTTTGAGGTACTCATTATTATGATTAATAATTACTTAGCTAATAAAATACATTTAAAACAGTAATTTAGCTAATGAAACGCTTACGTTATTGAAGTCTAGAACATTGTCGACAAAAGCATAGACTTAGACGCTAATTTTACGACTTAGTAGTAGTTTTACCTGTGAACAACATTCAGACGTATTCTCAACCTGTGTGTAGCAGCTATTACAAATTAGTAATAAATCCTTATACAATCGTGTTTACCACTGTTTCGATTCAACACAATAGAAAGACAGGATAAATGTGAAAACATTGCCAAAAATTCGAAGATCAACATTACATAATTTTATTGCAAAAGCGGAAACAGGTAATTTTAATCGCACCACACGAATATTATCCCAATAATTAGCCAATTTCATGTTGTACCTGAATTTTTATTCAAACTACTTGAAGGGCTTACAACCGCCAACCTATAAGTACGATTACGCAATTAAAGCGATCTTCAGCCAGTGTATGGTGTGGCTCCGTTGTAAAACTGGCAAAACAAATCTACAAAGTTCCCACTGTGTGCTTTATACGGGTTTTGTCGCTCAACAAACTTTTGCAAGCCAAATTTTATGTAACCAACCTCTGATGTAGCATTATGATAGCAAGCTTTTGCCGAATGAAATTCTTTATCAAAATGTAATGATAATTGCAAATACATATGTGTACCCTGTTTGCGGAAATCCTGAGTCTACCAAACCGTTTTACAGATACAATTTGCGTGCACTTGTTAGTGTACCGATTTGCACTGTGGTAAGAGAGCTGGGGGTATAGGGTTTGCCTTCAAATGGAGTTGATACGTACAACGTGCCGCATATAGAAATGGACAGTTGTTTCGCTAAGCAAGGGTAATTGATTATTTTCAGGTGCACCAACTGAGACAAATTTGAGTAGTAATTGATCATACAAGTTTTAAGTGTTGTTTTTTTCAAATTTAATAAAAATTAGGCCGTGACTACAAGTTTAAAATTAAATTTATTTGAGGTGCGAGGATAGCAGTTTGCACGGTAGAGTTAATGATATTAATTATGCCGGCAACAAACACGTGAAACAGCCAGAAAATTTTGGTATCACTAGTTTATCTAGTTTGTAAAAAAACCTAACAGTTGCTTACAAGCTGTGGCCCATGTAAACATCACAGGCGAGAACGCTGCGGAACTGTAATAGAGTAAGCTTAAGCTGTAAACTAATTGTTTGCTTAGACTTTAGGTATATACTCGTTCTTAACGCTTGGGCTTTGCCTTCGGTTTAGGTTTAGGAATATGCTTATACTACTGTAACGGCAGTGTTCTGAACATTGCCGTTTATAACAAGTGAACAACTTTGAAAAGGTTTTCGCTTGATTAAAACTGCAGAGTTTAATTGAGGTGAACGGATAACAGTTGGGTCAATGTAAAGAACGGGGCGGAACAGTATTATATGCATAAAATCCTAAGCCTAAGCCTAAGCATATTCCAAGCAAAAAAATTGGTCTAAAGCTTAAGATTACTCTATTCTAGTCGCACACAAAAACTCTCCGCTCCTGATCTTTACATAGGCCACAGATTGTATAGTATATACCCCTGTTCATTACACAATTTATTGCAGTGACACGTGAAATAACCGAAAATTTGCAATCACAAGTTGGTACAAATTGCAAAAACTACGTGATATCTGCAATTAATTACATGGTTTTCACAAATTACAACTTTGGAAATACTTCGGATTCACTTGAAGACTTCTGACGTTAATTCTAAAAGCTTTTGTTGCAAGAACCGCCTTCATATCCTGTTTTTAAAACACCAGCCGGATCAACAAAAACTGGTATTTTGTGTACTATTGCACAAAATGCTCAAGGCTTAAGTACAGAATAGGACCAGAGCATAGCGGTAAGCATATTAGACGTTCACTCAGTCTTAAAGCTTATATAATCCTATGTTCACGCTTATAGGCTTGACCATTCTGATATTGCGTTTCAAATATGAGCAACGCTCAACATAAAACGCGAGCTATGAGTTCAAACGCATTTAAATGGAATATTAAGATTGCGAAGTTAGAATTGAAACTAAACTTAGTGCATCAATTTAGCCATAACCCAAAGCATTTTATCGGAAATTGCATTAGTTTGGCCTGGCCCAGTTGAAGATTAGGGGCGGAACGTTTTTCTGCGAGACTACAGAAGAGTAAGTTTAAGCGTTAGACTAAAGCTTTAGACTAATTTTTTCGTTTGCTTAGGTTTAGGTTTAGGCTTAGGTATATGTTCATTCTTAGGATTATGCATAGGCTTAGGCTTCAGAATATGCTTATAATACTGCTCCGCGCCTTTATTTACATTGGCCATTAGTTTTAATGAATTTAATAATAGACAAGCTTATTTTTCAATCAAACTGGCACAAGCAACTATGATGCTGAACAAGTGAGCAATCAACACATTTTTTAAAATTTCTTCGTAAAATATGATATTTAAACGCAAAGTTGAAGCATCACATTAACATTCAGAATTTCAAGATAGTTTGATTAGCAGATGCGCTAGTTGATTTGAACTTTAAATTGAATTTTAAGTTCAAAATTTGGATAAAAAAATTGGCAAAAAATTAGCGTTGGCAGTTACATTGCTTTATTTCGCGAAACTGTCAAATTTACACTGCCTCTTCTTGCTGATCCGTAACCAGAGGGAGTGATGAGGCTCAGCATCCGGCTAGAAAAATTTAGCTTCCTTCCGCCCTACTTACAAACGTTCCAAGCTCACCAGAAACATATCTGAGATCCTTGCGTGGGCTTAGGCTTAGGCTTAGGCTTAGGCTTATGCTTAGGCTTAGGCTTAGGCTTAGGCTTAGGCCTTGCTACTTTTGGGCCAATGTTAACAGGTTTTACACTAAGTGCGGCAAACGAGTAAATGAAAAGAAACGTTGACTGGGTTTCTGAAAACTTACTTAAGTATTTGCTTAAGTTATACCTATGTAATAACTTATGTCGATGACTTAAGTACTTTTATTGTCGGGCAAAGCCAAATAAAAGAACCAAATGTCAACTATTGTCACAACAAGAAAGTAATGTTTTGCTTTATAATAATGAGACACCATGATCATACAGTTTCAATTAGACCAATGTTATAGTATTGCTGATGGGTTAATTTGTAGTATATAAAATTTAGTCACCAACTTAAGTATTTACTTAACTTAAAAGTACGCTTTGAAAAATGACAAAATGGTTAAGTAAATACTTAGCACGTACTTAAGTACTACAAAATTTGTTTGCTGGTAATCTGGCTTACTCAAACCGAAAGGATAATGTGATAGCATTACTCAGCGTATGCTGCAATTTGTGCATAATTTTACTGTTTTTAATCTGGCTTACGATTTGAAAATAATTCTGCAACGAAAACGGGTAAAAAATGTTTTTGTATATTTTTATTAATGTCAATTTCTTTGATTACTTGTTTGGCCTCGCACTTCTGCAAATTATTTATTCTATGTCTACTTTCTCATCCTTTTCTCTTGTAATATCGGATTGCAGCGCTGTTTTGTACCCCCAATCAAATTGAAGAGATTGGACATTTTTGCATCCGTCTGGACATTATATTGTGGATGATCCATTATATCAGTATTTCAAATGGACAACATCCATCCAAGCACGGCTATGGAGTTTTCAAAATCTGTTTACCACACAAAGTAGGCGAACAGGTAACTCTTATTATCATCTAAAATTCAAATTGGCACCTCCATGTTAAAGTAGTGTCAGAATACACTGTCGGTGCTTGTTGCTCACTGTAGTTAAAGCCATGGAGGCTTTGAAACAATTTTACACGGAGCAAATTAAAACAAGCTTACAAGCAGGGCAAAGCGTTTTCTAACACGTAGAATACTTTTTTAGAGTGGCTGAGCCGTTTGGCATCTCTCTGGATTCGAATCAGCACATAACAACAACATTAACGTCTGACATGAGACAAAGATCTGGTACGGCGTCTCATGTAAAGATCAGGGACGGAACGTTTTTTTCAGCGGGACTGCAATAGAATAAGCTTAAGCCTCAGGCTAATTTTTTTTGCTTAGGTTTAGGTTTAGTCTTAGGCTTAGGAACATGATTATACTACTGTTGCGGTCGTGTTTTATATATATTGACCCAACGCATTTAGCTATGCTTTAAAACTCCGTGTAGGGCCATAGTAGATCTAACATGTTATAGATAAACCAAACCGTCCTTACACCATTCACATATTTCGCATAATTTTCACAATCGGACCCAAAAACTCTTTACCGGAGAGGTCACACTGTTGCCAGTATCCTCCGTAGCGCCAGAAAACTGAAACAGCCACCATACGTAATTTTAGCATCATATCAGAGGTTCTGTTTTAATTAGAAATTCGTGTAGACATGCCATAGAACAAAGTTAATGATTTACGACAGGGAAATTGCGCAAATCGGAATTGGTGTCGTTGGTACACTGTAAATTTCAGTGAGTTGATTTTAACTCAGAATGAGTTGAATCACTCAGTCTGAGTTAAGACTATCAGAACTCAGAATTTTGAGTTGATTCAATTCATTCCGAGTTAATTAATCAACTCACCCAGAGTCAACTCAACTCAGAGTAAGAATTAACTCAACCGAGAGTGAGTTAATGTTTACTGATATTAGTTCAGAAATAACCAACTCGCTAGCTGAATTGATTAATCAACTCATTGGAATTTACAGTGATATGTCCAATATTGCAATCCGGTGTAGAAAATACCGAAAAATCTGTTATTTATTGGCTTAAAATTAATTGTAAATCACGTATATATCTAAACTCGATCTTTCATTACAGAAACACTACAATTTTTCGCAATTAACTATAAATTACGAAATTCATCCAAAATCCTAAAAATAATTTCGTAATTTCGGTGCTCCCGCTTTTTTTTCTTTAAAATTTTCGAAGCCCGGTGAATATTTTCACGTCTCACTTGTATTAGCAGAAAACTAAAACATCTGTGAAAGTTTAATAGAACTGCCGCGGAAAGTTGTTCCTTCATGGGAACACCCTTGTCTGTTCTGCGTTACCTTTCCGTTTCCATTATTTCGATCACTATCCGTTTCCGGTATATCGATCACTATCCATTTCCGGTATATCAATCACTATCCGTTTCCCATTTCTGTTATTTCATTCACTACCCGTTTCCGTTATCTCGATCACTACCCGTTTCCGTTATCTCGATCACTACCCGTTTCCGTTATCTCGATCACTACCCGTTTCCGTTATCTCGATCACTACCCGTTTCCGTTATCTCGATCACTACCCGTTTCCGTTATCTCGATCACTACCCGTTTCCGTTATCTCGATCACTACCCGTTTCCGTTATCTCGATCCCGTTCCGTTATCTCGATCACTACCCGTTTCCGTTATCTCGATCACTACCCGTTTCCGTTATCTCGATCACTACCCGTTTCCGTTATCTCGATCACTACCCGTTTCCGTTATATCGATCACTACCCGTTTCCGTTATCTCGATCAGTACCCGTTTCCGTTATCTCGATCACTACCCGTTTCCATTATCTCGATCACTACCCGTTTCCGTTATATCGATCACTACCCGTTTCCGTTATCTCGATCAGTACCCGTTTCCGTTATCTCGATCACTACCCGTTTCCGTTATATCGATACTACCCGTTTCCGTTATCTCGATCAGTACCCGTTTCCGTTATCTCGATCACTACCCGTTTCCGTTATCTCGATCACTACCCGTTTCCGTTATCTCGATCACTACCCGTTTCCGTTATCTCGATCACTACCCGTTTCCGTTATCTCGATCACTACCCGTTTCCGTTATATCGATCACTTCCCGTTTCCTTATCTCGATCAGTACCCGTTTCCGTTATCTCGATCACTACCCGTTTCCGTTATCTCGATCACTACCCGTTTCCGTTATATCGATCACTACCCGTTTCCGTTATCTCGATCAGTACCCGTTTCCGTTATCTCGATCAGTACCCGTTTCCGTTATCTCGATCACTACCCGTTTCCGTTATCTTGATCACTACCCGTTTCCGTTATATCGATCACTACCCGTTTCCGTTATCTCGATCAGTACCCGTTTCCGTTATCTCGATCACTACCCGTTTCCGTTATCTCGATCACTACCCGTTTCCGTTATCTCGATCACTACCCGTTTCCGTTATCTCGATCACTACCCGTTTCCGTTATCTCGATCACTACCCGTTTCCGTTATATCGATCACTACCCGTTTCCGTTATCTCGATCAGTCCCGTTTCCGTTATCTCGATCACTACCCGTTTCCGTTATCTCGATCAGTACCCGTTTCCGTTATCTCGATCACTACCCGTTTCCGTTATCTCGATCAGTACCCGTTTCCGTTATCTCGATCACTACCCGTTTCCGTTATCTCGATCACTACCCGTTTCCGTTATCTCGATCACTACCCGTTTCCGTTATCTCGATCACTACCCGTTTCCGTTATATCGATCACTACCCGTTTCCGTTATCTCGATCAGAACCCGTTTCCGTTATCTCGATCACTACCCGTTTCCGTTATCTCGATCACTACCCGTTTCCGTTATATCGATCACTACCCGTTTCCGTTATCTCGATCAGTACCCGTTTCCGTTATCTCGATCAGTACCCGTTTCCGTTTTCTCGATCACTACCAGTTTCCGTTATATCTCGATTACTATCCGTTTCCGTTATTTTAACTATCAGTTTGCACACTGATTGCAACCCTCTTGGCAATCGCTAGAACACAACCCTAACGAGCCGAATACATTCTAACGAGGATAGAACACTTAACAATTGGATTTTTCACTAAACGTAAAACAGTCAAAATATTGATTGTCAATATATAACTCAAAACGTGGCAGAAGTTTGTCGAAAATTGTTTCTCAAGTGGTATCGCAACTTCCAGCATGGGACTGCCAGCACTTGTGGTGGTGTGTGGGGGTATACAGCGCGAGAGCTCCCTGGGGACCTTCAAAATTTTAACGCATAAGCCGCGCCGAAACCCAAGAAGGAGGGCACAATGCGTTTTATTGTCGAAATTATACCGGATAGCTACGCGTTGCGTAACATATTTATAATAAAACAATACAGTTATAAATATATCTAAAACATACATAGCAACAATCAAAAAATAGACACATCGCATTCTGTAAAGACACACATAATTAAACGGAAGCAGGTACCAAACCCGAGTTGCACAAGTGGCAAAAATTAAATTTTTGTGAGCAAAAAAACGTTTCATTTCAAATAGCGGCCCAAAATATTATACCAAACATTTTAAAACCGGGGCAGAACACACTTCAATTTAAGAAAAAGATTTTTTTTTCTACGGCTGGAGCTTACAATTTTATATTTAGACTTTGAGCGCGGTACGATGGCGTACCGTCGTATATAAAGTACGACGGGTAAAAGACAAAATTTTGGCATTTGCACTGCAAAAAATTGCAAATTTTAATACACTTTTCACGGTTTAATGCGTATAGTTGCCGATTGGCACGTGCACACTATGGCTCTGGCAGTGCTATAAAGCGATGCTTGTAACAGCTGCTTATAAAGTGAATAGCTTTGCATAATGTGGGCTTAAAATAAAAAAAAAACATCTTTGCCTACCAATTAAAGCCGAGTAGGAACACAAATCTGGAAAACATTCGAGGGGAGGTAGGGTGATATGAAATCGTTTCGAATGCGAGCAAGGTAAACACTAAATCTAAAGTATATTCTGCTGCTATACCGCCCTCGCAGCCAATCTTAATCGTAATATGTAATTTTCATTTAACCCTTTAACTCATAGAGTATACTATAAGCAACTCATATATGCGAAGTGCTAAATCTCCACAAGACGTGACAGCTCCCTCGGGCTCGAGCGACAAGCTCTTATAGCTAAGTGGTCATCGTAAACGCCTCCCACCTGTGAGACTGGGGATCAAATCTTACCTTGAAATTACATCTCACATAAAATTGAAAATATTCCTGTGAGAAAAGATTAATTCGATTAGTATTGCTTTAATCTGGGTATTATCTGGTACAAAAAATTAGCTTTACATATTTGGTTTGTACAAGACTGTATGATAAAAGAATTTACGCAACTCATCTCGTTCCGCATAGTACAAAATGTTCAACCGGGTGTTGCGTTTTTAGCTGATCCCCCTTATTTAGCGGGCGAGTAGTTGATATCAGAAACGTATTTTATTTAAAAAGTATAAATGCAGTAAAGGCTACAATACTGAAATGTTTGAACGTGTAAAATGGAAAAATCATCAAACTTCAGACCTTCCCTTAAATACGCTGGGGTAAGCCAAAAACGGAACGCACGCTGGGTACATTCTTGTGTACACAGAATATGTCCAGTTGCACATTCTTGTTGAAACCAGCATAAACGCATGATTGTATTAAAATACTTCGCGTACTGTAGTGATCCGAATAAGGGGGCAATAAGAGAGGTCCCCAATTTTAGTCCCAATCAATAGGAGTTGGTATTCATAATAAAAGTCCGTAAGCGGATACTGTCCCTAAACCCTAATTAGAGTCCATAAATGTCAATTATCCCTAATTATAGGGCATAAATGACTACAGAACCAAATCAGGTTGAGTTTAAATCTTTAAAGTATACTTAACTTTTCAAAGTACCTTCCTAAGTATAACCTTGCATTATCGCTCAAGTTTTTGATACAAGACAAATAAACGTTTTGTTTAATTCAACGGATAGTTGCAACAGCGGATATATTTCAGTAACGAAGGGCGGCGGAGGGCGAGTTTAAAATAAATAAAAGTCCGTAACCGAATAACAAAGGGGGTCCCCTCTGAAGAGGCCAAATAAACATCAGCCCACCTCTCTTATTCGGGTCACTACGGTAGTAATGTTCCGGTATGTATGTACACGTGCGACAACAACCTCATTTTTTATCTGTATACCTTTATGTCTTAACAGATTTAAAAAACTTTAATTATTTCGTTTAAATATGGCCATAAAACGTCACTTTCAAAGTATTCTTATGTGATCCGTAGATCATTTCATTTTTTACGTCAAAAAAGTTTTAAGGTATTTTTACAAAATTAAGAAATTCGGCAGATCAAACAGAATTTGAGCTCAATCTACTCATAATTTAAAATACGAATCTTGTAACAAAAAGGATCAAAGTATTTTTAAATTTGAAAAAGGTATTCCAACATTTGATTAGCGGATAATAATGCGTTTCCGTAATAATAAAATATATATAATAATCTGTGTAATTCAGAAAACATATTGTTTTCTGCACCTAAAGTACATCACCATACTTAAAAAGCTACCGTTTGTTCCGTTTTGTCGTATAATTTTCAGCCTTTTTCGAACAGAATCAGCAATAAAAAAACTTCTGAAAATTCGCTATCGACTCGTGTGAGGAAATTATTTCTATTATGAAGCGAGAGAGAGAGAGAGAAAGAGAGAGCATATGAAGATTTTTGAATTCTTTTCAAAATATTTATTGTCTTTTTAAATTTTTAAGTTCATTATTTTAAAATTCAATCGTGACAGTTTTTCACTAAACTGATTCTCTGTTTCTCTCTCTTCTCTATCGCTTTCAATCGATAGTAGAAACTAGTGTTTTTTGAGATTTTGCTATTCGCATTTTACTTATTCGTTTAAGTTACAAACAAATCACCGATTTTATATGTTTGTTATACTATAAAACACTGAGTGATTTTTTTCACTTTATAAAAGCTAATTCCTTTATATTAGGGTTTTCTAATTTTGAGTTTTACTTATCAGCTGTAATGTTAATATTTTAGGTCTTTTTTGTTTCTAATTTATTATCCCGTCACTGGCATAGTGTAGTCGGAAGATGCTGCTAAATCATTGTAATCAATGAAATTAGTTTGAGATTTAAGTTCAGTTGATAGACCGTGATGTTTAGAACAAAATGTAAGCATAAAAGATATTACAAAACAAAGTTGAAGTAAGATACCCTGTATACCTGTTCCATATTGCGAAACTCATTTTTATTATTCCTTTAAACCTTCACCCGGGAAGATTCAGGTTAGCTTAATACTGTAATATGGTTTGTAAATACTAGTAAACAAACAAAACAACGCTATGTGAAGTATAAAAGATATACTTTGTATACTTGTGCGAAGCTAAGTGTTTTCGAATTTTTTCCAAAGTTAAGGACCACGCTGGCATTCGAACCTCTGCTGTCTTGCATTCGAGTTAAGAATGTTACCGCTACACCAACAAATTTTAAAAATTATCAAGTATTTTCATAATGGCATGTCGTCACGTTTCTAGAAGCTATACCAATTATTTTAAACTGTAATTCAACAAGAAACAACTTCGTTGTATACGTTAAGAAGAAGTTGAGTAGGATTCCACAATCTTTAATAGAAGACTGTTTACCGCATTGTTTCTAAATATTTTTATATACCACATCTAAGCAAAATATTGCCGATCACTCTCCCTTCATGTAAAATAATACGACGAAATGTTGGGGCAGTAGCCAAGTAAATTCATTAATAAATCGTAGCTACCGCAAACAAACAAAACTGAAACGTAAACTAACTTCATTTATGATAAACCTAGTAAATAAAATGTGTACTTTTCAAAATCCTCATTGATCGGTGAGAAAATCTGATTTGATTTCAATCCGATTACATTTCCCTTTATTATTGTTAAAATATGTTTATTACACACTAGTGAAAGATTTCACTATATTTTTCAAAAGGCCATAGAACCCAGCTCATATCGTCTAAAGCGCTTTATCTCACTACACGTGCTGACTAGAATACAACTGCAACCAAAGTAGTTTCAACTAGTGATTCAATCTTTAACATTGGGCACCCCTGCACAACTTTCATAAAATACAGTGATTTCTCGCCTCTTTACAAAATGTTCACTATATAAAGGAATTCATTCGTTATTTCAAGCTTTAAGCTTACAGAATTAGGCTTCCATTAAATTAAGATAACTGTTTTAGGTGTTTGTAGTGTGAGATTATCGTAGTGTAGGGAAGTGCACCTTGAAATAGCAGGGGTTTAGCCATAATGGTAACAGTGGAAAAAACTTCTGATTTGAGCTAAATGTTTTAGAATCGAAATCTTAAAATATGATTAAAAATATTAGATTGACGATTTCACAATGTTTTTAGCTTTTTTCGTGATAAGCCATTACTGGTCGGCCGGTTTCCGGCCGACACCTTGTGCCGGGTAGCCAGTTTCTAGCCAATGCACAACACTAGTCACAAGAGAAGTGGAACAGTGAAGGTAACCTTTCGAGCAAAACGAGCTGCAAGCCAGATGTAATTTCAGTATTAAATTCAAAGAAATGGTCGCGGTGAATTTCCTTGGGGGGAGTCCGCACCTCCGACCACCAGATGGTTACGCTTTTAGCTCGCCCGTAGGACACACGACCTTCAACCTACATCTTTCATCCTCGTAGTTGCATCTCTAATGCGCGCAATTCTGTTGCAGCAGTCAGCTTCAATGCGGCATCAAACAATATTACCCACTCAAATTAATTATTTACTAACTTTTAATACGAAACTATGAAACTAACAGATTTAAATTTGCTAATATTTTGTTCGATTTGCCTCAAATTTCAAGTGTTTGGAGCAAACCTCAGCACGAAATGTTCCAATATTCACACAAATCAACGTAGTCCGCGTAAGTATTCTGTAATAAAAGCTAAATGCAAATGTGTGAACAGTATCTCGCACAAGGAACGCGTTCCATCCGAATGTTTCGAATTCAAATCCTAACTTAAATTTTAGATCAGATGAAACTACAAAATGGTCATGAGAAAAATTTCACCGCTTTACATTCAGCTGCCTATAACGTGAAAATGACCCAAAACAATTGGTCTACGTATAGATCAGGTGGCTAATACCGTGTGAAGTAGTACCCCGGCTAGGGTACCTGTGATTTCGTTTAGAGCTGTCATATCGAGATCCTCTTGTAAGGCACAATCACTTAAAGCCATAGCAAAAAATTAAACATTTGAACACGCATTCCGGATCTGTTTCGCGGGTAACCCATCCTTGTTGCCGCCCGTCAAGCTGTGGTCAAGCGTGGTAGTTGCTGCGCTGGAAAAGACACGTTTGCCTAAGCATATGTTGCGCGTGGACAGCTACGAACAGTTTCAAGGCTATAACCTCAACCCCGAGAGGGCTGGCCCACGTAAGTGCCTCGCTTCGATTGGCTTCTTCAGACACTTTAAAAATCATTGAAACTAGAAATACGCAAAAATTAGGCAATGGATTATTTTATATTGTGACACAGGGGTCAGGTTAGCCGGAAAGGGGCCTTAGTGTACCACACTGAATCTGGATTGGCCGCAGGCGGTCTCCGTAGATCGTATGGTGGCCTCAATAGGCGGAACGTGGCTCTCTTGAGGTATAGTTTGGACCTGACTACGCAGGTTTTTGTAAACTGTTTTTACCATGTAGCCGTTATAATTTTCGCTCAAATACTTAAATTGAAAATTTTACTTAAAAATGAACTTCATTTTGAACAATTGTTTTCGTTCGTTAGAAATAGAATAAACTTTTTAATATTCACTAATTTCAGAATGCAAATGGACAACGTTTCCTGGTAAACACTTGCAATTTTGGCGACCTCTGATTCGTGACATATCACTGTGTGTACGATTAGTTTCCAGCGGTATCGAATGTAAACGCCTTTGTGAAAATTACGAATCCAGTGACGCAGATTACAGCTTAGATCAAGCAACCAATAGTGTTCTAGTCGATTTAACGTCAAGCTCACGTCCGGCCAATCAGTGTAAAGCAGTGCATTTTTGTAGCGATTGTGGCGAATTAACTGGGTTCAATTGCCGTCTGTTAACCCGAGGATATAATAATAGTGATGTCGGATTTCGGCAAATACCTCTGGTTAAACATCCATTGAAAAACGTTACGCTACATCAAATTGAAACCTGTGAACCAACTGCGGAAGTGATTGACTCAAATTTAGCCAATAACCGTCGACTTCAATTGATTATCGAATCAGAAGAGAGCACTTCTGCTGAAAAAGATCAATCACTACAGGCCGAGAAGCTATCTAAAGGCTCATTGGATAAATCAAAGTCTATGCACGAAAAGAAACTGACCAATGACCGCCGACCTCAATTAACTATCCAACTGCAAGAAAATATTTCAGCTGAAACTGAAGAACTCGCAAAAGATACACAGACAAATGAAGGCTTATTGGATAAAACATTGGCCAATGGTACAACATCTGACGATGGTAATACTTCTCCACCTAACAAATCTTATCATAATCCACATAGGCAGTCTGGCGATCCGTTTCAACAAATTTTCCAAACCGTTCAAGATTTACTACGAAACCTGATGGATTACGTTGATCAAAAAGCGAAAAAAATTAAACCCGCCGACCATATTTAACAGTTCGTTTTTGGCGAGTTTCAAAAATATAATTTTATCTTCTATTTGTACTGTAGAAGTAGTAAATGGTTGAAATTATTCTGTACGAACCAAACTCATATAGTTAAAAGATGTACTACAACCATCGTGCTGCGGCAAGTTACTAATTATTTCAGTAGCCGTATTGTCAACTATTTGTGCAAGAGTGGGACATTCTCTTTAAAACACTCTACTTAAAATACTATAGTTATATTTCACTAACTTTTTTAAGTATAAGTGTACTAAATATTGAGTAAATTTTTGCTTAAATAATGTACATAAGTAAAACTAATGCTGTCATTCTCTAATTAATTAAGTAAACGTAAAGCTAAAAATTTTGTTTGCTTAAAATTAAGTAAAACTTTGCCAAGCACCATAGTAAGTAAAACCGACACTTAATTCGGTAACAGTTTTACTTAATTTTAAGTATATTTTTAGTGAGTACCCGCGTTTACCCGCGGACTGCCGTATTCTCAACTGTGTGCGCCACAACGGGACATTACCCGCGCGTACCCGCATGCAAATGCGGGCTGGGTAAAAAATTTCAGCCGCGGGTATAGATTTGTATAACGCGGGTAAAGAATTTGCAGCTTTTGCCCGCGCCAAACTTAAGTTTTAAGGTGCAAAACATACGATATTGTCCATTTTACTTCCGGTCAGTTGCTGTCCGGTGCTTTATTTTATTCGGTTTGAAATTTTGTTGATTCTAGTAAACTATTATGTGTAAGTTTCGTTGAAGATAAAACGCAAAACTTCATTAAACTGCAAGGCACCTGCGATGTTTTAAAATACTAGTTTAACTTCCGTCCCGGGTAAAAGGTGGCTCGCGGGTAGATATTTTTGGCGCGGTTATACCCACGGCTAAAAATTATATTTGCGTGGTAAAGCGCGGGTCGAGCACCACAAAATCTTCACCCACATCCAACTCTTACACTCGTATCACTGGTTTATTTTATATTTTATTAAAGGCGAGTACTGGGAGCTGCGATTTCGCAAGTTTGCGTAGAGTCAGATTAAACAAAATGCCGAATAGGCCGTAAA
The DNA here is from genome assembly GCA_030248215.1 of Enoplolaimus lenunculus. Taxonomy (NCBI): domain Eukaryota; kingdom Metazoa; phylum Nematoda; class Enoplea; order Enoplida; family Thoracostomopsidae; genus Enoplolaimus; species Enoplolaimus lenunculus. The sequence continues at coordinate 406,551 of JASANG010001414.1, read as the reverse complement.
TTTTTAATACCCACAAATAAGAAGTTCAAAATGTTACAAGGGCGACCATCAATTGGTTGTGGATGCTTCACATATTGAACAATACAAGCATTTGATTAGCAACGACATCTTAAATTCCCACTTGAACCTACACTAAAAGATTCCGTGAAGAGCGATTTCGCAATTTGAGCCCCTTCATTTTAAGTAACAACCCATATTTCCACGAAAAAAGAACACTTTTTATACTTAAGTAGTGAATTGATACATAGTTAATCAATATGTATCCGGAATTCCTGTTACGGCCGGAATTCCTGCGTAAATTCAGTTCCTGTTCTGTGTTCCTGTTCCTGCATTCAAAGATGCGGGAACCGGAATTTTTACAGTATTGTGGCAAATTATTCATAATCATTTAACATATTGGAAACTTTGTCTTTGAGAAACTTTTATGTCAAAATTAGTGTTTTTGCACGCAGTTCAATTCTGTTACTAAATTGTTCCTGATGTGTTTTCGCAAAACTTAATGATGAAATAACTGAAAATTTCTTTAAGCCATTTTTTGACAAGTTTGTTAAAAAGCCCAACAGTAATTCGGTGATTAAAATTATTCAAATTCCGGTTCCTGTTCCTGTTCTTGCAATAACTCAATCAAATCTCAATCAATTAAATTTTTTTCATAAAAGTTTTTATGTAAAATTTACCCCACAGAGTATAAATTGAGATTCCGCAGATGATTTCTACTACATTTGGTGTCAAAACGTTCATTAGGGCAAAGATTGTAAAAGGGTTAAAAATTTAATTGATCCGTATACCATATAACTTAATATATGAATTAACGAATAAAATTTCGTCTTCTAAAACAAAAAGACATGCTACTGGGGGATTCGACCTCTAATAATATATCTTTTAAAATATTTATAATATGTAAAAAATATATTATATACTTAATAAATAAACTTCAATCCTCTCACACGTGGCCGCGGCGCACTCGCACCCCCTGCAGCATAATCCAGCCTTGTTTCAACTTCTCCGGTTTCAGATCCTGGTTTTCGTGAGCTCAGACTGGTACCACTTTGTTGTTTCCGGAAAACTTTCGGTGGTCGAAACTGTTTTTTGATCGCTGTTGATGAATTCCGACCATTAAAGCAATCGTCTGAGTCAATAGTTGTTGCGACTGAAGCTCGATGAAGTCGTTGTTGCGGTGGCTGTTGTTGCTGTTGTTGCTCCAACTCCGATCTGCTCAACTGCGACTGTTTCATTACATTCAACGAGCTGAACGAGTCATTTATGAGCGGACGTAAAAATGGTGATTCTGGTGATGTTGATGGTTGAAGTTGTTGTTGTTGTTGCTGTTGTTGTTGGAATTGGCTTCGTTTGCGCGATTTCATATCAACATAGGCGCGATTAAATTTGTCGACAATGATCGATATTGGGAACGCGAGGATGATGACGCCACAAAAACTCACGATTACTGCGATAAATTTTCCGCCGACCGTTGCTGGGACGATATCGCCGTAGCCAATTGTTGTAAATGTCACTGAAATGATTGACAACGTTACCGTTTGGGACCATGTTACTTTTAGGGCCGTCTTGGTTTCTGGTGGGTGTCTGTAAGAGGAGGCTTACAATCCAGACTACATTTTTTGCTTAGGCTTAGACTTCAGGCTTAGGCTTAGGAATGAAAGGCAAAAAATGTTGATTTGATTTGACTTTAAATTAGATTGCAGCGTTGGCAGACATAGACCGATTATAAACCTCACAGATAAAAACAAATTATGGGCATTATATAACTTTCTTTCTCTAATACTAGTGGTCAATACTTTTGCCAGGTGAACAGTAACAGATTTAAGCAGATGTTTGTAAGCAAATCGGTAAGAATTTTGTTGAGCGAAACGGCCCATGTTACGTTTAAGGCCGTCTCGAGTAGGCTTACATTCTAGACTACATTTTTTGCTTCGACTTAGACTTACGCTTAGGCTTATGCTTAGGAATACGCTTTTGCAACGCTTAGGCTTAGGAATACGCTTTTGCAACGTTTAGGCTTAGGCTTAGGCTCAGAAATGCGCTTAATCTACTGTTACAGCTCTAAAAGCAACATTGACCACATTTTATATAAACTTGATCACATTATATAGTGTCGGCGGTACAGAATTTGTGCAACCAGAAATGTAAATAAAAAGTAACGTAGTTTACAAGTATTGACGCTAAAGTCTTGAGGTGCGAGGTATATTTAGGGCAGCAAGGAGTCTCTTTCAAAGTTGTGCTCGTTTAATTGAAATATTCAGTTGAATCTGAGTAGTCAAAAATAGTACCATTAATATTATTTTGGCGATATCTACCCAATAGGCAATTTTTTTAATTTCCAGATGCATATTCCGTACGTTTTTAAATCTTTTCCAGAGGCTTTACAAGTTTTGACGCTAAAGTCTTGAGGTGCGAGGTATATTTAGGGCCGCAAGGAGTCTCTTTCAAAGTTGTGCTCCTCGAATTGAAATATTCAGTTGAATCTGAATAGACAAAAAAATGGTACGAATAAGATTATTTTGGCGATATCTACACAATAGGCTATTTTATTAATTTCCAGATGCATATTCCGTACGTTTTTAAATCTTTTCCAGAGGCTTATGAAGATAAGTACCATGTGCGAATTAATTGTTAGCTACGTTGTGGTATTGGAATACTATATATCATTGGATTTGAATCAACTATCCGACTGCGGCTCCGGCCGGATATTAGATTATCTGGCTCCGGGTTTTTTGGTATCCGGTCCCACCGTGACATATATATGTTAAAGTTACAATTTGCACTCTAGATGCCAATTTGAATGGTCTATACTTAATAGTATCCAAATGCTTGGTTTGAGCAACACAAACCCGTTCTGATATTTGAATACTATCTAGCATTGGATTTGAATTAAAACTTTAAAGCGTGCTTATACTATTGTGTATAAAAAAGAGAAGTAAACAGCGTAGAACAGCAATAGACACTATATAATTGTTGTCGAAATGCTGTTGGGGGGGGCCCACGGCCGGGGTGGCCCCAACCGTGGATCCGCCATTGGAATTAACTATCCGGTCGCGGTTTCGACCGGATATTAAAATTATCTGGCTCCGTTTCCTTTGGTATCCGGTCCCACCCTCAGATATATAAGTTAAAGTTACGCTTTGCACTCCACATGCCAATTTGAATGTACTATACTTTACAGTATCAAACATGCTTGGTAGTATATTGAAATTATCACATACCAATGCACCACCATGCGGCTTCTGGTATACTGATAAACTTGTTATCTGCGGTTCCCATTTCTAAATAGTAAATAATTGTTGAAAATAGTATGGTTACGATTGTGACAACAGTTGTAAGCATCATCATTTCAGGCACACTTTGTTGCATCGCTTTGCCAATTACTTGAATTCCAATTGAGTGCCTGAAATAAATAAAAACTGATTAAACAAACAACATGAAAACGTATAATTTGTTTCAAAAATTGCAACAAAACAGACAGAAAGATACACCTTCGGTCAGTTAACGATTACCAATTTTGAGGTGTGTGTGAATCAGTTCAAGGGCTGAGATGCTCAGAGTCTATTAAAGGCTTCAGGCGCCGTTTGATGCACTCACACCACAAATTGGTAAGCGTTGAATAACAGAAATAGCTAATTTTGCCGCCCCTTTGTGCATGAGTTTAGAATGACAAGTTGTTAACCTTGCCCGCTAAGAGGAACAAAATTGATTTAATTATTATTGTTGTAAGAGCGACGCGAATATATTTCGGTAGAAAACTAAAAAAATGTTATAAGCCCGTAGGATTCACTGCAAAAGGGGCGGCCCTCGAAATAAAAAATTTAAAAGCATTACCATCTGGTGTAATGATATGGTTTTTGGGTTCGAATTAAAAATTGGCAGGTAGAAGGCATGATCCTTACTTTGTTTTCCCTCTCTGCAGCACTCAGGACAGGTGGATCTAGGGCACCACCCAGCATTGACAAATGAAAGGGGGCATCACTTCAACCTAGCCCCCCCCAAATAGGAATCAAACTCGAAATTTTGTATTAAGGATTTTACGTCTAAAATAGCGTTTTGGCTTGTCACTTGCGTCGCTGACTAGTATTTCTCCAGTGTTAAATCTCGCGATCCTGTTATAAAAATTTCTGGATTCGCCTCTACCACTAAGGTTTGCCGTAGGCAGGCATCAAAATACGTCTTTTGTTAAGTTTCAGTACTAAAACTGCGTCTGGTTTCTCGCTCGCTTGGCTGACGAAATGTTTTTAGTATTGTATATCAAACTGCCTCCTCCAGTCATAAAGTTTCTAGATCCGTGTTTAGGCTTAGGCTTAGGCTTAGGCTTAGGCTTTAGGCATAGGCTTAGGCTTAGGCTTAGGCTTAGGCTTAGGCTTAGGCATAGGCTTAGGTTTTAGGCATAGGCTTAGGCTCAGGCTTAGGCTTAGGCTTAGGCTTAGGCTTAGGCTTACTGCTAATCAAGATCACTTTATAGTTGAATACCTGGCAAGTTTAAGCACTCGAACAACGCGAAACACACGCAAAATCCGCAACACACGCAGTGCCATCATACTTTTTGATACAGATGACAAATTATCACAAACGCACATCGATTTAGCGATTAATTCACCGTAACACGGCAAAAACGATAAAATGTCAATAATGCTGTACATTGATCGAAGATACTTCAAACGATTTGGTGCCGCCCACAAACGAACCGCGTACTCAAGGGTGAACCATATCACACAAATGATGTCGGCGACTTCGATGTTTGGATGGACTTCAGGCTACAAAACAAGTGTAACTTGGACCTGTATTCTCAAATGGGTGTAGCACCTTATCGCCAGTTGGTAATAGGTCTTGTAACTTTCGAATCAATAAATGCTGAGGCTCGCGATTCAGCACATTTTTTGCTTCATTCGTTGCTTTACGTCTGTATCAATGTTGAGTTCAATAACCGTGATAGTTAGTGAATTTGAAAATCAATTACTAACTGATAATAGTTGCTATGCACATTTGACAATATTGGCCATTTGGTCAAGGTATTATAGTTCAGGGGCGGAACGTTTTTATGTGCGACTGTCATAGAGCAAGCTTACACACAGATATGTTTTTGTTTAGGCTTGAGCTTACTGTTACGCATAGGCTTAGACTTAGGAATGGGCTTTTATTAGTACTGTTATGGTCCTATTTTATACATTGACCCAAACATTTAAACAATTAAACAATTGAAATTAATTCTACACTACGCTGCAGTCAGATGTATGATATTGCTGGCACCCGCTCTCGCGTTCCTCAGGTCAGCAAAAATGGTCGCTTTTTAGTTTCGCGCATTTCTGTGAATATCAATTTCGAAAATCTTTACTTTAATTTGTCAGTAGCAGGTCATTAATGTTATGATTACTGCATAAAGCATAATTCTAATGTTTCAAGGTATGGTTGTCTTACATCAAACAACTGACTGCAAACACATCTCAAACGTGTCGTCAGTAGCAAAATTAGCGTCGCTTATGAGTAGTTCCAGGTGTCCAAACCTAAGTTACTTCAGACTCCTAGAAAACCCACAGCCACCGGCAATGCGGTTTTAGACGACCGCGGAAATCGGGTTGTTTTGTTGGGAACGCTTTAAGGTCGTGCTATACTTGTCATGTGGCGCCGGACAATGATGTGCGCCGTCCAGTGCCGTCCGTTGCCTGTGCGTCACAAATTACGTGCGATACTGCACGGTGAGGCACGACGTCGGGACGTCGGCACCGCACGACAAGTATAGCGACACACTTACTTCGCATTTACGTGCAAAATATGCAAAATGTTAGCATGATCTGAACTACAATTTCTAGTCTCTCAAATACGTTAAACTGGCTGCGGTATTTGGCAAACCTCAGACGCGTCATCTTCGTAACCATTCGCTACTTCGGTTGAATTCCTCCAAAGCATATCGGTTTCGTTGATCGCAGCGCACTGTGAGCATGACGAAAAATAACTGTTCGCCATTGCGTAATCATACGACACTTGAAATTGAGGCAGTGAACCCATTACAAGCAGAACAACCGTAGCGAATATAAACATGTACGAAACGCATGAAAATATCTGAAATAAAAGAGCATTTAAAATTGCATTGCGACGTGATGTTGCTAGCGAGAACTTGCAGCTTTAATACGTTTAAGAGATCTTGCTTTGCTAAATTGAATTTTTTTCAAAACTTAGATGGAATTGCTGGTTTATAAAATTATTTCGTTTTCATTGCTGGTATTTCATTATTTCGGTTTCGTTGTCTGTAGTATGAACGGTTACAGATAGAAATATTTCTAATTATGGTAAACACAGGTAGAAGCTGTGATAACGGGAGGTGATCAATCTCTGCTTTGCTGGCAAACCAAAAATTGCGTCGATTCGGTGTATTTATGTAAGCGTTTAGCGTTGGTTATCATTAGCACAAATATTTGGAATAGCGCTCACAGGAACTAAGAATCCATTCAACCTTCCGGACCCATACCAATCTAAAAAAGTTTGTACTGTTGAAATCTAAACAAACGGTAGTAGTTTGTGTCACTATACCTTGTAATCAAGCTGTGTACAATGTAAGATTTCCGTGAATATCCCCGTAAAAATATCAGAACCTATTCCGCCTATTGGCGGATCCAATATGGGAAACCCAAAAAAATTGTATTTAAAGGTTTAGCACTAAAATGGCATTTGGTTTTCGGCTCGCTTCAAACACGAATGCTTGCACTATGTCTCGTGTGGTCTCCCATTTTAGAGTTTCTTGGATCCGCCACAGATTTTTCCCTAGTAAATCAGCCTTTGCGATGACGGGACCATGCGAGAAACTAATTTTTCACGTTTTCGGCGATGTTGTGTCACTGTTTGCGGCAATTTATTGAGATTATAGTGAGAATTTTTTCCGTTTTTCCGCCTTTTCGGAAAAAAAACGGAAACACCCGGAAAAACCGTTTTTCAGTTGGTATTTTCCGATGCTCTACCCTGCTTTCAGATGCGCTTGAAGCATAAAAACTCTAGTTTAACAAAGCGTGGTCCATGTAAAAATCAGGGGCGGAACGTTTTTCTGTATGACTTTAATAGAGCAAGCTTAAGTTTTGGACTATATTTTGCTTATGCTTAAGCTTAGGCATAGGCTTAAGTATAAGCTCATTGTTATGCTGAGGCTTAAGCTCTGATTAAGAATTAGGCTTAGGAATAGGCTTATGCTACTAACAACTCACTATTGCAGAAATTGACGACAAAGGTTCTTCTAAACCTTTCCACACCCGTGCTTGGAATGAGCTGCAGTCCGACCAGTAATTTCCTGCAACAAAAATTTAAAAACATGTCTTAAACGTTGCAGCCAACGTAAAGAACAGGGGCGGAACAGTATTACAAACATGTTTGTAAACCTAAGCCTAACCCTAAGTCTGGGCGTAAGAATGAGCATATTCCTAAGCCTAAGTCTAAGCGTAAGAATGAGCATATTCCTAAACCTAAGCCTAAGCGTAAGCCTAAGCCAAGTAAAAAAATCAGTCTAAACATTAAAATTACTCTTTTCTAATCCGACAGAAAAACGTTCCGCCCCTGATCTTTACATGGTCCAACGTTGCCGCACTGTAAATTCCAGTGAGCTGATATTAACTCAGAACGAGTTGGATCACTCTGGCTATGTTAGGACTATCTATCAAAACTCATAATTCTGAGTTGATTCAGCTCATTCTGATTTAATTAATCAACTCAACCAGACTCAACTCAACTCAGAGTAAGAATCAGCTCACACCAAAGTGAGTTAAAGTTAACTCTTATTAACTCAAAAGTAACTAACTTTCAGTCTAAGCTGATTCATTAACTAATTGGAATTTACAGTGTAAGGTTTATTACTTGTTGAAGGTTGGTTGTCAAACAAATATCTTCTTACGCAATAAAATCAAAAATTGTACTTCAGTACGAGCCCCCAAACTATTAGGAAGAGCTTACTAAAGCACAACACAAACGCCTCGTGTTAATTATAGAGGCCTGCTTCCACAGATTTGAAAAAAGACTTTTTTTAGGAAATTAATGAAAAGTAACTTATCTTATAGACCATAACGTGCTGATTTCAACGGTACCATTTTTAGGGCTGCAGGGTGCCTGGTTCAAAAGTTACGAACCTTTATACGAATATGTCAGGGATAGATTCTTATCGAATCAGTGTGTGTTTGCACTATAATTTCGTGGGTCATAACTTTCGAATCATTCGGCAAACCGCCATTACCACAGTATCGTTGACATCAGCCATCGAGACATATAGGATAAACCAGTTTTCACGTCGTTTCCAGGGGATCCATATTTGGTATCTTTGTAGTGGTGCGTAATGCACCTGCCCACTGCAAGGCTATGAAACTGGTACACTGATAGACTAGCTCATTGTGCTGAATCCACTGGACAAGCCCCAAAGCGAACATGCCGAATGAACCGCGCCAATTGGCTAATGGGGGCATCATAATTTCTAGACTAAATATTTAGGGGTCTTTTCTGTCATCCCCATCATGCGTTTGCCCAGAAATGGTTACATTTTGAAAAGTTTTGCATATTTGAGCTTGTCATAGCCTATTTTTGAAAAATTCGATTTTTAAGATCAAACAGCTTCACACATTTTGTATAACATTAGACGCAGCCTGCGGAGCTAAGTTTAATGGTGATAAATTTCCGCGATCAGACGTGTGGTTAACGAGTTATTGTCAAAGAACTGATTGGTTGCGCACAATTTATCATCTTTCGACTCAACTCTGTAAACTGCGTCGAATAGTACATAATTTTTCTATATGTTTTTGCCAAAAAAATTTTAGGTTCCAAGGGGGAACCTTGGCACCGTGAAAATTGAATTTTTCAAAAAAGAAACAAAAAATTTACAAAATCCAACCATTTTGGGCAAACACAGCTGGCGTGAATAACCTTCGAAATTAGCACGTTGTCCTAGAACCGGTCAACGTCAGTCTTTATACTTTTGAATCTTCGAGGAAATTGAGATATTCCCACTATTTCTGTTGCATATCTGCCGCTATTCTACCTGAGCATGAACGGTTGGTTATAATTTTTTCGTCTTCAGCGTCACTTTGATCAAACGCCAAATCAGATTCTTCAACAATTAAGCTTGTATCCAGTTCGGTATAATTCGTTGTCGGATGCTCGTACGTTGCAACATTTCTGACTTGCCAGTAGTCTAACTCTCGGCGCAGTGAGTCACGTGAAATCCAGTCAGAAACATGAAAACAGTCGGTGCGATAGTAATTCGCGATTAGCTCGAACAATACGCTTGAGCGATCGAAAAAGTACTCGTCGTCTTCTTGAATGTACGCATCACAGACTAATACCTGAAAAATAAAAATATTGCATTACAGTGTCGCTATACTTGTTGTACAGCACAGAACGGCGCCGTCCGTCACCGTCCGTCATCATACAGTATCGTGCGTGTAATTCACGTACAATACCGCACGGTGACGTGCGATGATGGATGATGACGGACGGCGCCGGATGATGACGGACGGCGCCGAAAGTCATCAAAAGTATAGCGCCACTCTTTTTCGTAGGTGCATTTTTTTGTTTATGTGACAATTTGTAGCTAGCTATATACGGTTTGTAAAAAGTGGTTTAGCATAGTAGAATAGGCCTAAAAATACCGACATATTATGGTTTGCGGTGCAATTTTTCCACGAAGTGATAAATACTTTATTGTGCGTCGTCTATGATGCACGAATATTTTGGCCAAGATCACAGCAGTTCGTTGTAGTCAAGCTTAAGTAAACTTCGAAGTAACAACGTCACCGGATCCGGAGTCGATTAATCTACACACAGAACCAATTGTTATATTTAGAAACAAAGCAATGAAATTTCGCAGGCTTTTGTCTGAAACTAACGACATATTGTTATAATGTCTTAATTTCTAAACTTTAAATTCTAAAACTTTTCCGAACTATAAGACTTAAATTTTTGTCAGCTAAAGTTGGAAATTCTATCATAAGTTTTTCAAATTTTTCAGACAAATAAATCTGAATTCTGAAACGTAAGGCTTGATTTTGTTCATGTTTCCAACCCATAAGTATAGAGTTTTACAAGCAAAGAAACACAAACAGACTCCATAAATTTTTAACCTAAGCTTTGACCAAGGCGTAAGCATAAGTTGAAGGAACCCGCAGTTGAACCCGAATACACAAAACTTAAGCGGAGCAACTCGTTTACATACATTAAAATCAGAAACTTCAGTTCCAGAAATTTGAAGTTTAAAAAACTTTATCGTTGGCAACATTAATATTTTCTTGAATTTAAAAAAAAACAGATTGAAGTTAAAATTTGTTAAAACACAAATGTCTCGGTTTTCAAGACTAGTAATGTCTAAAATTCAAAACTTTTCACTGCAGAAAATTTAAAATTAAGCCTAAGCATAACCCTAAACCTAAGCCTAAGCCTAAGCCTAAGCCTAAGCCTAAGCCTAAGCCTAAGCCTAAGCCTAAGCCTAAGCCTAAGCCTAAGCCTAAGCCTAAGCCTAAGCCTAAGTTGTAGTGTGCTGACATTTATTTGAAATTTTTTCTGTGTATAATTTTAAAGCAAAATTAAAAAAACTATTGCATAAACTTGCATACCATTAATTCATGAGGTAGAGTGCTAAGTCGTCCCAGCAGCGAACTGGGATGTTTTTGTAGGTTTTGTCGTAGTAGAATAAAGCGTTGACCGCCGACATTAAGTTTAACATACGCTGGTAAATGCTTTGAGTCGCTATTTCTTGAACAATATAGCAGCGGTGATTGCATCGTACGATGTTCTACAGGCATATTTGCCGACGAACAGCGCAATAAATCCGACTCGGATTGGCTAAATTGACGAGAAATCATTGGCGGTTGGTCTTGGGAGTCTCTCAGAGCAGTTTCATTTTCAAGTTGAACACTGCATTCAGTTAAACGTAACCGTTCAGGATTACTTCGGCGACCAAAACGTCTAACTCGCTTCAGAAAACGTTCTGAGCCGGGAGTTGATACCACGGTATGCTGGGAGGTGTATATGGGCAAGGGAGTGTCTATAACGGATGATGGCCCTCGTAGGGACGATGAAGAGCCGACACATTCTGCTATGGCATCGTTTGACTCCAGGTCTGTGGTACAGTTTTCTGGCTTGCGGGTTTGAAATTTTTGCCATAATCGTTTGCGTGGAATTTTAGAACCAGAACTGGAACACTGGGACAGTTTGTCGTGGTCGTGAGAGCGAATAGAGCATCTGCCACCGCTAACATTGACAATTGATTTCATTTTTGACGGATTATCAACTTAATGTTGGCTTGTTTTGTGCTTTGGACGAATATTGTATATGTTTCAATTATTGTTCTGTCTAAACGTTTTCAAAAATGCCATTAATTGTTTTGTATATTGCTTCGGATCAAATAGCATCAGCAAATTTTAAAAATCTAAAAAAATTTGTGAAAATTAAAGAATCACATTAGACAAATAACAATATCGTCCCGTATTATCATATATGTGTAGCATCTATTACCGTATTTGTGATGAGCTTTAACTTTCGAACCAGCGAATGGTGAGGTTCGTATGTCAGGACATTTTTTACAAATGATTTGCCCGAGTTACTTCTGTAAAATATAAAATCCACACTGGCAAGAGTTCGTCAGTTTGAAACCTTTCGCTAACAGATAATGGGTGCTATATGCATTTGAGAATATGGGCCATAGTGTCTGCTTAACGAAAATAACACCACCAAGCCATTTTTCAATATATAAATATATATTATATATAGATATATTATATACATATATCTATATACAGATATATTAGCGGCCCGAATAAGAGTGGGGGACTAATATTCATTTGGCTTTTCCTAAGGGTGCCCTCCTTCTCCTCCTCAGATATTCGGTTACAGACTATTTATTTTTAACCCACGCTCCGCCGCCCTTCGTTACTGATATATATCCGGTACTGCAATTATCCGCTGAATTAAACGTTTACTTGTCTTGTATCAAAAGCTTGAGCAATAATACTCGGTTATACTTAGGAATGTATTTTCAAAACTTAAGTTTGCTATAAAGTTGGGAACTCAACTTTATTTGGCCCTAGAGTCATTTATGCACTGCAATTAGGGACAATTGGCATTTATCGACTCTAAATAGGGTCTATAGGCTCTATCCGCTTTACGGACTAGAGACACGGACTCCTATTGATTGGGCTCAAAATGGTGACCCCCCTTTATTATCCCTTTTCTTATTCGAGTCGTGGGATAAATTTCAAACCAGGCTATTTACATAACTGTTTTTCTATGCCCGTATACTCTAAACAATGTAGCACCCAGCAACACCTGACGGTGACCGACGTCTAACTTTCGATTCATTCGATACAGGATTTTACCGAACAAACGTTGAACCTGCGGAACCAACGGATCGAATCACCCTTTCAAAAACGCATAAATCTTTTTTCATTGGGGCATATCGGTTTTAAAATTGTGTTTAAACGTTCCGCCCACTTTGCTCGCGAATTCTTCAAAACTACGCCTATATTCGTACTCTTCATAACAAAGAGCCCTTATTGACAATTTTGGTTCAACGACTACCCAATACAGTGGCACTGTTAATAGAGTTCGGGAGTTGCATTAGGCAATTTTAATAAAAACCTATTGTTATACCGTGTCCTCACTTCGTACACTTGCTAGAATAAGTATAACTTAATTTCACTCAACGGTACGTTATACACTCAAAATAAAATTTCTGATATTTAAGAAAAAATTTCTTACATTTAAGAAATATAATTAGCAAGGTGCACTTGAAAAGTACTTCTGTTATAACAGAAGTTTTCAAAAAAGTTTTGAAATATAGTCTGGAAATAAACGATTTCCAGTTATTTTTAGAAAAATTGTCTTCAATAGCAGAAAAACTTTTCAGATTTGACACAGAAAATACTTTTATGAATACATTCAGAAATACTGTTTTGTGTGTAGTGTTTGATTGCCGTCGTTTGTAGGGCGTTGCGTTTTGTAAGTTTTAGTCCGTATGACTCAAAGGGGTCCGCCCTTTGGAAGACACGGCTCACATTGTGATTGTGGGGACAAGGACCGGAAAAGCTTACGCTTAGGTTTAGTTTTAAACTTACGTTTAAACCAAGGTATAGTATGCACGCCCTTCACAGTGAACATAAGTCGAATTTTCAAATAAAGTACACACTCACATATTAACATGGGTAAAATTTAAGAAAACGAAACACTACACGACTACCTATAAGCAAGGGGCACGCTTGACTTTTATTTTGAAGGGAAATAACATAAAAAACGGTGTTTTTTCAAATTAGCAAAATAATATTAGCCCATGCGAGGCAGTAGATTAGATATACCGGTTTGAAAAAACGTCCCTGGTTTAGATACCTCAGCCTGAATTTTTACGGTGTTATTATATTCGTTGTGAACATCTTAGCATGCTTTGCTGCAAATAAAATGTTTTGTTGTATTCGTGTAGTGCAAATTTTTGCCATATGCAGTGGGTGTGACCCAAACGGGCTCATTCGGACAGCGGCCTTTGAACAGAATTCAAAGTCAAACTAAACTACGATACTTGCGCTTAGCTTCTTGATTGCTTCGCTAGCGAACTCTTTTCGCTGTTGTAGGTTCCGTAAATCGTCCCGTTAGAAATTTCTATATCTGCCATTGGGTATATCAAGAGTGGATCATGCTAAGAGTGTGCAACTCTTGGGTCCCGCATGGTACAATGCGTACCACCGAGCGTTGCGTTTTTGGCTGACCCCCCTTTGCTTAGAGGGGGTTGCTATAACATGAATACCACTAAATTCAACTATAATGGGACCATTTTTGACGCCGCATACACAAAGTGTCATGGGTCGCACCGGTTGTACTCGAACTCTAAATAAAGGGGGTAGAGCAAAACCCAACGCGTGTCGAGTACGTTCTTTTCTACACAAAATGTACTCAGTTGCATCCTCTTGTTAATGTATGCATCATTCACTCATGGTTACATGAAATAATGCGATTTGTGATATTGTTTACAAACGTAAAACTTCTCGTTTTTTTAGAAAAAAATAGCATAATTATGCAAGTATAACTTACTCAACCTCTCTGTATTTACTCTTGTAAAGAGTTTCAAAATATGTTTTTTCAGTGAACTTATCAATCATTTTATTGTTAAATTTTTTAATTTCGTTGAGTCTTAAAATATTAAATTTGCCCCGCGGCAAACGGTAAGCGGATTGCTTAAAAAGGCATGCAATAAAAAAGGGTTTATACAATGTGTGATCGCAATACACGTAATATATAATTGTAGCACGGATTTGTGTTCTTCCGAGTTGCGAACGCACGCAGCGGCGCTGGGTCAACTACTGCTCGCACAGCACAGTGCGGTAGTGATATCCGAGCGCACAACATTAATAAAGCAACGCTTAGCAGCGTGCGGTTGTTTTGACGGAAGGCAATAAGCCGCGCTACAACTGACTTGCACCACGGTTCCAACAGCATAAAAGCTTTCGTTTGTTATATATAGAAATCCTGCATGAACGATTAAAAGGATGAATTAATACAAACATTTACATTTAAAATATGTTCAACTAAAATATGCCGTAGTTTATAATATAACATAATGTTGTATCATTTAGCTTTTTCTACCGCCATAAGATTCTCGGAATTTGAGTTGTGATATGAAACACTATAACAGAGATATTTTCGCACGTCATCCCACTAGGAATTTTTGGCTAGCCGACCCTTGCCGCCCCTTGGGGACAACGAAACAATCCTGTCCTATTAAAATTACAGCTTTGAAAACGAAAAATTAGCTGCATTTAACAACGTATTTATGTTGATTTTTATACTTCTTCAACAAATAATTTATCGTTTGGCAAGATTTACTTATGTAATTAGTCCAGATTAAAAGTTCACTTATTATTAAAGGCATCGTCGCGCTTTCGGTTTTTACCACAAGCCTCATTTTCAAGGCAAGCTAGTGGCTTTTGAAGCACATGGTGTAATTGAATGCTATATAAATATTAATCAGAACGAATTCAGCTCAAATTGAAGACATTGATGCAACGTATGCCTATCCATGGCCTGCGTAAAGATCAGGGACGGAACGTTTTTCTGTGGCACTGCAATAAACTAAGCTCGTAGCCTTTCCATAAATGAATGGTTGGTGGCAAATACGCAACGTGCGCTGGATGCATTCTTTTCTTATACGCAGGTTAATAGACCAGCTGCATGTTGTTGTAAGAGTGATTATCCATTCTTGGTACAACTTACTCTTAAAACCCACTGATTTGTTTAAAAGTTGCCTGCAAAATGCTATTTCTAAGCACATTTTATACTCAATACAAAAAATGGTAATTTTCAGTTTTTTTTGCTTTACCTCTAGCCAGAACCGTTGCTAAACCTTCCAAACCCCGAGGAACAACTTTAGATCCGTTCAAAACTCAATTCAAAACTATCGCCACTAACCGGTATGACGTGTACTCATGAAATATGCCATATCATGTGAAACTGCCCAATTTTTCGTTAGACAAGCTCATGGACCACCTTTCGTTGGTTTCAGGGCACAAGGACCACTGCCCTGCTATAAAAAATTAATCTATTTTAGCTAAACAAACTAGGCATGAGGCTTCTTAGGAGTCAAAGTACTCCGTGTGTTACTAGCAATAATTCAGACGCAGTAAAACAACTAAAATGTAAACATTGCAGTAAAAAACAGTCAAGAAATTGCAGAACAGTTAACACGTTTGACATTACGCACTTGAGAGAAAGACAATTTTTTCATTAGATAATCAATCATGTTTTAGGCAGAGTTTGGGCAAAATATTTATCGTTAACAGAGCTTCGCAACGAAACGAGGATTAGATTTGTGCGTAAGGTATGCGAATACAGGACCAGGGTGCAAGCGGATATCCGTGTTCGTTTCCAGTAGACATTGCTATGCGTTTACGGTTTCGTAACGAACGCACCGAAATTTTGGATATTTATTTATAATTATCGTTAGTTGTTATTTGTAAATTACTTAATAATCATTTCGATTTTCCAAACAGATATTTTTCAAGTTGCCGATTTGAAACAAAGATATCAAAATTTAGGAAAAATCTTAAAAATTTAGCCAATGTTAGTTTGAAAGGCGTAACAGTAGTATAAGCATGTCCCAAAGTCAAAGCCTAAGTCTAACAACAAGCCAAAAAATTAGTCTAAAGATTAAGTAAGCTTAATCCACTATACTCACACGAAAAAATGGTTTTCCCTCAAAGTAAATACTGGTCAGTCTGGTGCATGGAACCTTTGTTCAATAAATTTGTACAATGCTCAGTGTCATACACTTTGGCGAAAGAAAACAACGGTTAAACGTTTATACTTCGATATCTGTTTTCCATTTCCGTCGTTTTGATCACTAACCGTTTCTGTTACATTTACTATCAGTTTACTAGACGAGTTATTTAAAACTAAAACAGATTTGGATTCTTCTATGAATGCAGAGCTAAAAAATTTTAATTACAGCCTATTTGAAATTATGACTTTCACCCAAACGTTTTAAGAATATTTATCAAAAGCTGCACAACGGATATGGACGAGTTTCAAGTATATTCAAAAATTTATTCTACATATTATGCAAAATGAATGTGAATTTTTGCATTTTTTGTTGTCCACTGCACGTTAAAATCTTATTTCACTGGGTACGACTATTAATCCCTATTCGCACGTAGAAGTTTTTGCAGCAAGAATTTGCAGCAGTAACTTGCATTAGTTTCTTGCAGCTGCAAGTATTTACAAGAAAACATCACCTTGATTATAAATCTTGACATAAATCTATGTGAATATTTGGCAGACGACTGCGATAAATATCACGCATAAGCTATAAATTATCGTGCATTAATATTTCGAGTTGCAATGCAAACCTATGAATTAAATTCTTGGCGAATATTCACCATGAATAAATTGCAGCTGCAAGTTCTTCGAATGAATATTTGGAAAAACTTGCAGCGGCAAGTTTCAGCTGCAACAATCATTTTCGCGTCCAAAAGACTTTACTCGAAATTTCTTTACTTGAAAACGCTTTCAAACCAATGCGATTACTATTCAGTGCTTAAAAATAAAAAACAGTCCCCGACACAATCGCCGTAGACTGCTAAATATTATTTGATAATTGAATTAAGTCAAGCTTCTTAAATAAATTCAAAATGTCTGAACTATTTCAGAAGCGCTCAACAACATGTCTTCCGATTGGCCAATGAAAATGCAAGTGCAAAAAATTTAACTGACTTGCAATTGCTTTCACTGTAAATTCCAGTGAGTTGATCAATCAACTCAGATAGCGAGTTAATTTTTTCTGAGTTAATTACAGTAAATGTTATATTTTTTGCAAACACAATTGACGCGTGCTTATTGGGTTTTCATAAAATTTTAATGAAAGGATGGCGGATGCATCGAAGTTTTTAAGATTTTGGATGAATTTCAAACTGTTATTACATTACGTACGAACAATTGCAGCATATCTGTAACAAAAAATTGCGTAATATATACGTAATTTATAAGTATTTTTGAACGTAAAAATACAAAATTTACGTAATTTCTATAATGGAAGCAGGCACCGATTTTTACAAGAAATGGATGTCCGGTTACACCATGGTGTCAGTTGTTTGTTATTTTGTTTACTTGTTTTGACTCATATTTCTTGACATTACAATAAATCTTTGGAATAAAAAATGTCATAAGCTGAATACTACGCTAAATACCTGAATGCAACACCACAGAATTTCTAAACGAATTCATTCTGAATTGATTAACCAACTCCGATAAAGATCCGAAGTTGGTTATCAACTCAGCGTGAGTTGGTTAAACAATTCAGTGCACAATCTGGAGTTTCAAATCAACTCAGTCTGAGTTGGTTAAATGAGTTAAAATCCTGAGTTAATTTTTCAACTCATTCTGAGTTAGGCCTGTATCAACTCAGAGCACTGAGTTGATTTAACTCACTCTGAGTTGAAATCAACTCACTGAAATTTGCAGTGCACACTTGCGATATATATTTAGTAGCACGAATTCCAGTGAATATTTCGCAACTGCACTAGCATGAAAGCTGCTTTGTGATCAAAGTTGCACATGCAAGTTATACGTGCAAGTTTTTTGCTGCAAAAATTTGTAAGTGTAAAAACGGTTCTAAACGCGGACCGTAAATATTGCACTAAGTAAAACGTTGTCTGAAGCCAATTTAGAAGACTTAGGCGAGATCTATCCGAAATTCGAGAGCTTATGCTTTTTGGCTCGTGTTACTTTTGTTTCATTTAAGCTGCAAGATTTACGCGATGACGTGATTTAATTCAAAAAATTTTTTCTAAACGGTGAAAGTTGAACAGATCTTTTTGTTGTTAAAACTTTTTTTACAACGAAATGACAAAATTTTACAACGACAACAAACATAAACTAAAGTATTGAATTTCAAATAAAAATACCAGGTTTGAACATAGATACTATTAGACAAATTTAGATATGTACATATATATATTTATATTTATATATATGTATATATATTTATATTTATATATATTTATATATATTATTTGCGAAAAAATTTAATCTGGCCTGGAGCCTACAGATCACGAAACAAAATTTTTGAAACCGTCAGATAACTGGCTAAAACGGGCGGATCCAGTGAATATTCATTCGGTGTCCGTGAACCCCAACGTAGTAAGCAACATAATTTTATCACGTCACTAAACCCTCCACGACTTTTTGCTTGATCCACCCTTGCAGTTTTTTGTACAATTTCAGCTGTCAAACAATAGATTCTCCGCCTTATTCCAACGATCCAGCCACAAACGTCCAATTATAGTGATTTTGAAGCCATTGAATACGTTTTTCTTGATCGAACATCGCGAATACATTTGCGCTAAATATAATGCCCACTGTGCCACCAAAAGTAATGCCGATGAAAATTAGCAGAAAAAATCGGTCTAAAACCATTCCAACATAACGCCAATCGTCGGTTACCTAAAATGAAAATGATATCAATGAAATGTTGAAGTTCATCTTGTGTTTATTTGTTGTTGAAAAATAGAAATCTCACATAAACTTCAAACAAGCAGCCCCTAAAAGTGGCAATAAAGACGGGGTAAAAACAAGGAATCTTTTCAGTTATTTTACTATAACTCACGAATCATATTGTCCAGACGCGGCAAATTTATTACAGTTCGGCTCTAAATTCGTAAAGTGCGTCGAGGCAAGGATACATAAATTATATATCTGTTAGACAAAAGTATATTTCCGGTCGAAAATGTCAAATTTTTCAAAAACCCAAATTTGGGTATATTAATAATCAGGTGAAGTCATGAGAAGCTGAAATATATATGCAAAAAAATTTTACAAATTCTACTGTTTTGAACAAACGATTACAAGTCCACCGCCAGGCCTGTACCAGCTCTCCTTGCTAGGGGCTAACCATTTTTCAGGAGAGGAATACAAGGGATTACGATGACTTACAAGCAAGTTTGAAAATTTTTAGAGAGTGGGCCAATAAAAAAGGCTGTGTCCCACTGCTCCCCCCTTCGGCTACGGGCACGTCCACCACTTTCCCTGTCGATCAAAAGACAGGGTCCTATAATTAACATGGGCTGTTCTGATAATTTTTATAATGTGGCATTTAAGCAAATGTCATATTGCCAATCGTTATTTGGGCAGTTGTCGTGTATGGACAATTGTTTCCACGTCAATTTGTCGCAACCCGGTTCAAGATTTCAGTTTTGAACAATTAAATCGTCCTGTTACGTTTCGCACAAATCATTAAGCAATAAACAGTTATCAAACATCAAGATTACATAAAGTCCACTAGAACACGCCGAGTAATCGGCCCGTTGCTCCACTTACTATTGCATTTGATTTTTACAGAAAAGTAGTTGAAATATTTTGGAAATTCTTCAAACCATAGGTCTCGAAATACCTCATCTTACAAACTTTTAGTTTTATGCCGACGTTTGAACACTTAAAACCCGCTGAATGTACGTACTCCGAGCGCCCTGTCTGGTGCAGTGTTCTTCCCAAAAAATTAGCTGAGCCTGCATTAATATAGTTTGTCTCGCTCTGCTCACGTTTTAAATCGTGGCAGGTTACATGCTGCTGGTCATTGGACCCAAAAATCCTAGAGATCCGCATATCCAGTTTTCTTAAATGCTTGAATTATGTTTGCATTATTTAAAGTTATATTTTACATAACATAATTTGGCGAAGCAAAATTGTCCTAAACCACTGTGGTTCGAACCACTTATCCTGTACAGCTAAAGCGCAAGAAATCATCCACTCGGCTATCGAATCATGATACCCATATGTTGCTCTCAATGGCGGATGCAGAAATTCCTGGTGGAGATACACAAGTGGAAAATGTTAAACGCCGGAAGGATGGTGCATTATTCATTTCTGCTAATGGTCACAACACATAGAAAATTAGTTTTGATTAGTTTCGGTTCAAAGTCCTAAACAACTGTGAAATTTTGAGATATCTAACAAATATTTGCATAAACTTGATGTTTGATTTTAACCCTTAAAAATTTACACTCGGCAGCCTGTGTGGGAATGCATCCCCCATCCCCTCCCCTGGATCCACCCTTGCGTACTGTATTGTTTGTGATATTTCCTTTTTGGTATATATCTAACTTTAGGCAGCAGTGTGTAAAGCAACAATACATATTCCGTGTGTAAATGTAAATTACAAATCGTGGTTTCTACATCAATGTGTAAACTCCTCGTACATATCAATATGCAAATTACCCTCAAGCGATGGCAATTTTAAACATTGAAGAATCAAAAATAGGATTTCGTAAAAAAACAGGGGGTCCAAATTGAATTTATCAGGGGGTGCAGTTCTCCAGTTTTGATCAGAAAAATTCTATTTTTTGGAAAGTTTACTTCTGACGTAATTATAAAATGTCTAGCTAAATGCAAAAATGCAAACGCCTTTTAAACAGTATAAATTCACTTACTTCACAATTACAGTTTTTGGTAAAATTTACACCCCGAAACATCTACTTTTAATAGAGACGGCCTCCAGGCCGTCTCAAAAATGAATCAAACAACAACTTATGGTAATTAACGAAACCAGAATAACAAATTTTTGCGCAGTGTCAGATTTGTTTAATTTTAGACAGATATGAAACAATCTCGGAGGATAAAGTTCCGGTCCGTACCCGGTTCAACTCCGACAAGGTTAAGCTATGCGGAGATTTAGAATGGCTTACAACAGGAGGGGAGGGGGCTAAATATCTTCTGGTTAAAACCAAAATTATCGTATAGGAGTTTTCCGACAGCACCGCTGGCAACGAATTTGGCAGTTAATTGAAACAAATTCATTTGAAACTAACTGATTTAGTCTCTGCGTTATTCTTCAAATGCGTCGTAACAAATTGTATTCGTTTCACAATGCGTGTTGTATTGTACGACAAAATGGGATGTGTTGTAATTTCGCTTACACGTCTTGCAGTGTCATCTTTAAAATATTAAAGACAACGGTCATATTCCAGCATACCTTGCGTGGCCCATGTATAGAACAGGGCCGGATCGTTTTACGGAGGTGCTATAATAGAGTCAGTTTAAGCTTTAAATCAATTCTTTGGCTTAGGCTTAGGCTTAGGAATAGGTTCATCCCTACGCTTAGGCTTAGGCTTAGACTTAGGCTTAAGCTTAAGAATAGGTTCATCCATACGCTTAGGCTTAGGAATTGGTTCATCCCTACGCTTAGGCTTAGGCTTAGACTTAGGCTTAAGCTTAAGAATAGGTTCATCCATAGGCTTAGGCTTAGGCTTCGGAATATGCTTCTACTACTGTTCCGGCCCTGTTCTATACATGAGTCCTTTGCGTCAGGGGCGTATATAAGCGGAGCAAAAAAGGAATATATCCCTTTCCAAAATTTCTGCAGAAACAAAAAAGCATAACAGGGTTTTAGCAATCCTCTGAATATTTAAGGTCGACAAATTCATTTTATTTGAGGCCCTCTCGAGCTGAAATCCTGAAATCCTCGCAACGTCCCTGCTTGCAATGCTTCGTTTGATTGTTGTCGTTACCAAACCTACAACGCTCAATCCTTCGACTTGTAGGTGCGTATGCAAGGATTAAGATACAAGGAATATATCCTGTTGTGAAATTTCTAGAGACAACAATAAAACCACTTTTAACAGGCTTTCGAGTAAACCTGATCCCAAACGTCGTAATTTTGTCATGTGAAGTTACTATACTCTCGCGAACTAAACTCCTGGCTACGCTCTGTTGACATTGTGCAAATTTTGAACGCAAATTGCAAATTTGAAGGTAAAGCATTTTGCATGAAGAAAGATTTAACTTCGCAGAAAAGTATTACTTGTCTGTGAGATACGTTTAATTTACTCAGAGAATTCATGCATCGATTTTGAACAGTTTCTGCAATTCTTCTCTCTTCACTGCGTGCAAATTGCAATAGACGGCTGTTTAGTGCGTTACATATCATAAAAATGAATCACTATCTGGTTGATAGATGCTATACACATTTGAGAATGCAGTTTCGAAAATATGCAAAATACCTTGAATTCTGGTCGATGAACTGTAACGATCCGTGTACGTTTCAAGCGTTGTTGACTGCTGTTGAACTGATGCAAACGGGCATTTTGGATGATGCTTTTCTTCGAATAATCGAAATTGTCGCGGTTCAACACTTTCTTGCAGTAGGGGCTGCGTTACTTCCAATGCGAGAGCTTAAATGTGAAAAATTTAGATGTTCCTTAAAAATGGTGAGCCCAAGATTTACCGCTCACAAGCCTGAGTTTTGAATTAGGTCTTTTAGAACTCAGAATTCGGAATTGATTGAAATCATTTTGAGTTAATTAATCAAACCATCCAGAATTAAATCAGCTCAGAGTGAGTTAATATTTACTGTTTAACTCAGAAATAACGAAAAACAACTAATTTTCTCTATGAATTGATTCAGCTCATTATTTACCTGTCAGTTTTATCTCGGAAACTACAAGGATGTTTATTCCGACTGATAACTATTGAATAGTGTCGTTATCACTGGCGGTTCCAAGAGTCCATCGAGGCCTAGGTCCCCAACAGGGATCAGAATAAAAAACTTGTGTCACGATCTAGAACTTAAATTGTGTTTTGGTTCTTGCTTGCTTCGCTCACAAGCTTCTTTCAAATTTAATATATCCCACAACCTCCCTCATCAAAAATTTCGGGATCCGCTATTGATGATTGTGTTACTATTATTATTATTATTATTATTATTATATTATTATTATTATATTATTATTAGTATTATTAGGCTGATTATAGACGTTGGCAATGTTTTGTTTTGACGTTTCAAATTTAGTAATGATATGCCGTAGGTGATACCCACATTAATGTTGTGGTACCTTACTACCAAACGCGGTAAAGTGCAAAACTCTAACCTATTTTTCATTGACGTGGAGCGCTGTGGAAACCAGGTACCTGTATTAAGAAACACGACAAGTTTATATGTCACGGCCATAACAGTAGTATAAGCATATTCCTAAGCCTATACCTAAGTCTACGCATAAGCGTAACCTTAAAGAAAAGATTGTATCTAAACGTTTAATGCTTGAAATTTCTTCATAGCATTCCCACGGTAAACGGTCGACCCCTGATCTGTACATGTGCCAGAAACACCATACGTTCGCTGTTTGTTATCCATCTGCGTCCATGTTTTGCTCACTTACCAGCACTTGTTGCGGCTAAGGCTGTTTTGGACGACTTTTTACCATACGGCAATGCATGAATAGGTCTTCTATCAGGCCGACGCATACATAACAACCGTGACATTAATCCAAGTACGTAACGTTTGACGTATCTCGGCATCACATGCGAGTCTGGAGCTCGATAAAATACATTAATAATTACAACTTGAACAAGCATGGTAACAATATTCATGCCGAACGTTAACACTTGATACTTTGCCATTAGCGGGACGCTGTCCGACGTTTGGGGTAGAATTTTTGACACCATAACTAAGAAAAAATCA
This sequence comes from Enoplolaimus lenunculus, assembly GCA_030248215.1. Lineage (NCBI taxonomy): Eukaryota > Metazoa > Nematoda > Enoplea > Enoplida > Thoracostomopsidae > Enoplolaimus > Enoplolaimus lenunculus. The sequence goes on along the minus strand of JASANG010001414.1, from coordinate 382,598 downwards.
ATGGAAAGCAAGACATAAATGGACAGACCAATTTTTTCACGAGATTCAGTTGGCATATAGAATACAATTGCGCTGATAATCGCGAGCAGAACGGACGGAATGAGTAGGACCCACGAATAGAATAGCGCTTTGCGTTTCAACATCAAAGTGAAGCCGACACGGTTGGTTTTCGAGTTCAACGAAATGGGAACATCCCAAAGGTCCCAGATGGTACTTTTTGAAAATTGACTCAAATCGATGCCGTTTGACATTAAGACCAGTTTGACCTGAAATACCATATACTTCTACTCTAGTCGTTATTTAGGCTTGGGATTACGACTATTGTCTGATGTGTTGATTTTGCACTAAATCAAATATTATCAGCATTAAATTTTCAATATCTTGCAAAGTTTCCAGCGCCATGTTTAGCCCCCAACGTAGAAGACAAAGTACGCTGCGAGGTGTGCTTCAACCGGATGGACATCACTGTATATGGTCTAAAATGATTCTTTTTAATATGAGGGGGCAAAAATTGGTTTGGGAACCTGAGGCGTTGGATAACGCAAGGTGCGGTACTGAACAAATTCGACTCCGCTTAATTGGATACAATATAGCTTAATATATTGAAAAAAATCACAATTCAATTTCACTTTCAACGTTGAAACGGCACAGCAGGTTATGTTACAGTTTTAAACTGTGCGAAAATAATTTGATTTCAAAATGTTGTTGTGGATCGGATAAAATTCTGATGCTGATTATATGCCATTTTGCAGGATATTCCGGTTTATATCTGGTTGCAAGAAAGCCATGTAGCTCATCCAAAAATTTCAGACTGGTAGCGCACAATATATGAGGAAAAATGTTTCGAACGAGATGCCAGACGCAATTTTAGTATTAAAATGTTAATACCAAATTTTGGTTTCGATTTCTGTTGAAAGGTGCGTGCATGGCTGGCTCCCACAAATATCTCAGTGGTGGATACTCAAAACAGGGAACAAATTTGTATCTTAACATCATCATTTTAATTCAAAGTTTCGATTTTGTTTTCTGCTGTCAGGGGTAAATGCCTAATGCTGGCGCTGTTATATATATCAGTAACGGATACTTTAAAACAGGGACCGATCCGTCTGTTAACCTCATCTTTATCGTACGTCCACGATCCCATACTCATTGTACAAGTTTGTGAGTCAAATGGAAAAAATTCAACATCCATTCGACACGAGGATTTAAAAATTGCCGGCGGAATCCATTGAACACGTCCATCATTTCGAATGACAACATTTGAAAAATAAGTCGCTTCATACTGGCCGTCAGCGCTGAAAATTGAACAGGATTTCATTTTACGTTTGAGTTGCTCTGTACAAACCCTCGTTTGATTTTAAATTTATTTGTAAGCATTGTTCAGATTTTGTAGCAGGTAAATCAGACAAACCTTGATTGCGTTTAGTAAAATATTAGAAAACGCTAGAGTGCTGAGGTTCGCTATACCTAACGTTTTCCGTCGTCTGCGTTTCAATTAAGCCGTTATTAGGTTCTACAAATCTATAACTACATACAACAGTGTATATTTAAAAAAATCTCCTCACTCTTCGAAATTATGGCCTATGTAAAGATCAGCGGCGGAACGTTTTCTACGGAACTGCTATAAAGTTGGCATAATGTTTACACTAATTTTTGTTGCTTAGGCTTAGGATCTAGCTTAGGTATAAGCTCATTTTTAAGCTTAGGCTTAAGCTAATGCTTAGGAATATTGTTTGCTACTGTAACAGCCCAGTTCTACACATTGGCCGAAATTATTTACAACAATTATTGTCCTGCATTAAAGAATGTTCGAGTACGTCCGCCTACCCATCGTAAATTCACGGTAGTCGACAAATTCTCAGCTCAAAGTTGAGCTCCTACAACTTTTATCCCATTAGCTCACAGAGTATACTATAAGCAACTAAATACAAGTAATATATATGAGCAACACAGACTCTGCGAGAAGTGTTTAACAATTCTAACATATATGCGCAGTGTAAAATCTCTACAAGAAGTGAGAGCCCTCTCGAGCACGAGCGTCAAGCTCGTATAGCTGATTGGTCATCGTAAACGCCTCATACCCCAGAGACTGGGGATCGAATCTTAACTTGAATGTGCATCCCATATGAAATTCAAAATATTCATCTGAGAAATTGTTAATGGAAAAATTCTCAGTTAGTATCTATAATCCATTAACTCAAAGAGTATACTATGAGCAACTAAATACGAGTAATATATGAGCAACATAGGCATTGTGAGGAGTTTTTAACAACTCTAACATATATGCGCAGTGCAACCGAGAGACTAGGGACCGAATCTTACCTTGAAAGTGCATCTCATATGAAATTGAAGATATTCATGTGAGCAAAGGTTAAACTCAAATTCAATTATACGACTAAACTTCGTTCAAATGACACGAAAATCAATCCGGTTTACTTGTTAAATAGTACGATATCCGGTAGCCATACTTTGTCGGGCGGAACTTGAAGAATAGTAATGTTACTGTAGACTTCTTTGTTCCATTGCAGTTGAGGATCCATCCACGTCTGTAATTAGGCTGACCGCCAAGTTAGTTATTTCATCTAACTCGCGAACCGCTGGAAAACTTCAGAAAAATTTAACATCATTCGACTCAGCTTCACCAACTGCGTCGAATAGTGTAATAATTGTTTGTTTTCCCCCATTTTTTGGAACTTAGCAGCTCAAAAAATCAAATTCACCAAAAATGAACATTTGAGTATGGAACGGACGGACAGGGAAATAACTCAAAAGTTCAAATATGCGAAAACCTAAAACACGGCTGAATTGATGGAAACTCATTTTGAGTTTAATCAACTCATCCGGAATTAAGCAACTCAGAGTGAGTTAATATTTACTGTTATTAACGCAGAAATAGCCAGAAATACTAACTGATTAAAGTATACTTGACCTAGCGGAAAACAAAGTAGATTGAAATTTACCATTGGTATCCAGACGTTTGTATGCACAATTTGATTTCGTTCATCCTGAAACAGAAAAAGACACTGAAACAATTGGATTCAAAAATTAGGTGTAGTGGGCAGCTTAAAACATTTAGTGCTACTTTGTCAACTTTAACGCTATTTTAAATGGCAGTTAATTTTATATCAAAAATATTTCAATGATACAGAACAGAGATGAACCAGGCATTTTTCGCGGAACTTATAAATATTTTATAAAAATCTAATCCATATAAATGCAGGAAAATGACTTAATTGCAGAGATATAACTTCAAGGTGACCGCTGACTCAAGTCGATTCTTGACCCAAGTCAGAAGACCGACTTAAGTATATAAACTGAAGGTATGAATATTTTTATATTTTCAGTCGAATCATTTATCTCATTGCATAGGGTGTACTAGAAGCAAAACATCGATTAATCAGGCAAGAAAGGGCGTCTCTAAAAACTTTGGACTTAAATATGAGCTTCAAAAGTTAAGTAAATTATCTTCAATCTAAATCGAACTGAAACCATGTTTCTGCAACTCAGCCAATGTGTTCACAGCATCCAATAATTAAGTCGCTCACACTAGATAGTTTCAGATTTTAACTATAAAGCAAAAGAAACGTTTTGAACTGTTGCTGAACTTCAAATTAAATTTGTTTACGGTAATAAAGTCTACTAGTCTGCCAGCTTTGCGCAATGTGCAGAAGTTAGCCAGAAGCGCAAAAAATTCCTTGCAAATATTTTTTTCATGGAACAATCAGGCGTACTTCTTAACGAATTATTGTAAATAAAGTAATGCTGGAAAGTTTCCCAAAATACGTATGTGGGGCGTTCCAGCTTTAATATATAGATCATAACACTTCCAACAAATTATAAAGCCTCCAATGTTGAACACAGGATGTTCGCACAAAAGGCAAGACAATAAATGTGTCAAAAAAGTTTAATGTTTTTCACAAAAATTACGTTGCTACAAACTTATCGAAAAACTTTCATGAAAAATGTAACAAAATAATCGTTAAATAATTAATGCAAGGTTTAAAAACGGGAAATACTGGATTCTAAAATTAAACTCGTTCGAGTGACACGTAACAAAAGCGTACGGTACCACGTTGACAAGCAACATTAGCTCAAGTCCAACTGTCACCGTAGTCGGTTCGTCATCGCTTCCATTAAGTACTGGACGGACGACGTTTTTATAGTTTTTAAACAAATCGATCAGTAACGCATCTTGCGCTTGTTCGGTACACCAGTCTGTCAAATAATGCTTTTTCAGAAATCACATACGCATTTGAGTACAAAAATTAAAACGCGAATCTAAAATCAGTACCATGTACAGTAAAGTATGGTCTGGGTGAGAAATTACTGACGTTAACAAATTTCAAAGTGCTGGTAAAAATTTGTTAGTTTTTACCTGCCTAAAATTTGGATAACAAATGGCACACAAATGCGGTTTATTTAACAACTCATTTTACCGTTTTGTGAAAAGTAATTGTTACTCAAATTTTCATTTTAGTCGGAAACATTTCTGTATTTGCGGCGCAAAAAATAAGGGTGGGTAAATGTGGGTGACGGCTTAAGTATATACTAAAGTGACCCGAACAAGAGGGGGGTAATAAAGAAGGGATTCCCAATTTGAGTTCCAATCAGTTGGATTCCGTATCCCTAATAATCGTCCGTAAGCGGATAGCGTCCCTAAACCCTAATTAGAGTCCAATAAGGTCAATTATTTCTAATTGCAGCTCATAAATGAGCCCAGGTCCAAATAATTTGAGTTCGAAACTTTAAAGCGTACTTAAATTTTAAAAGTACATTTCTAAGTATAACATTACATTATCGCGCAAGTTATTGACCCAAGACAAAAAAACGTATAATTCAGTGGTTAGTGGGAATACCAGATATATTAGTTTAACTGCTTACCTTCTGTTGTGCAAGGATAACTTGTCGTAGGTTGAACCAACAAGCAGATAAACGTCAAATACGCTACATGGTAACTGTTTAGATATTTTAAATCCATAATAAGCTCTAAAATACATAATTAATTGCGGCTGACGCTGAACTGTGTATTTGCAAATACTCAGGTAAAATTACTGAATCAGCAAAATACTAAGCGAACAAAGGTGTAAATTATTTATTTGGATTGATTCAAAAAGCAACTTCAAGGGTATGTTAAAAATGAAATTTTTTAACTTGTTGTGTTTGTGATTTGTTGCGCCGTCTAGTTGCAGTACACGCTGTGTCAAAGCTAGTACCCGCTACCTTCGCTCTGATTGGCTCAGTAAATGTTTTGGTCACACTTGAAGAATATTAGGTGACGTTCTAGCCATTCCAAAACCTTCAAACGTCCTAACACATCGAATGTGAAGAAGTACGCAAAATATGTTCATTTGGATTACTTTTTCTTTTGAATCGGGCATATGCGAACGGCAATGGACAACTAACAAGAGGTCATTTCGTGGGCCAATGTATGGAACAGGGCCAGAACAGTAGTATAAGCATATTCCTAAGCCTAAGCCTAAGCCTAAGCGTATGGATGAACCTATTCCTAAGCCTAAGCCTAAGCCTAAGCCTAAGCGTATGGATGAACCTATTCATAAGCCTAAGCCTAAGCCTAAGCCTAAGGCTAAGCCTAAGCCTAAGCCTAAGCGTAAGGAAGAGCCTATTCCTATGCCTAGCTCTAAGTCTAAGCACAAGCCTAAGCATAAAAGTTAGTCTAAAGCTTAAACTGAACGGCTCCACCGGAAAACAATCGGGCCCTGTTCTATACATGGGCCTTTAGGTGCATCACATTGTGCCTTAATGAATCATTTAGGGCCTTATAGAATCTAATGTTGGCATCATCGGTCACTTGATAGGCAACCTGGCCTGGTGTACTCCCGGCCGTGACCAAATATATAGCGTCTCAAAGCGTAAACTCACTGAATAAAAAGATTTAAAACGGTAAAATTACGTTGCAAAAACAATTAATCCATAATGAACCATAGCATACATAAGCTATAGAACTAATTCTAAAATAAACTAAAACTCCACTATTCAAACTGTTTAAATTTCATGCATAGGATTATGCAGTTGGTCACAGCAGCAAAGAGCAGAAAGATCAATCCCTTAAATTTTTAAAGTCAGAAGAGTTTGCACGACATAGAATTTAAGATTATCTGAAAAAATTAATGTTGACCCAACCTTACAAATTTTTATATCAAATTGTATTTTTTTGTTTCGTGATGGCTTCGGTCACGATGTTTAGTTTGCCAATATATATCACGAATCGGCGTATGCCCCCCTCGTTTTTGGATTAGCTGATGCCCCCCTCGTTTTTGGATTAGCTGATGCCCCCTCGTTTTTGGATTAGCTGATGCCCGCTCGTTTTTGGATTAGCTGCTGTGCCTTCGGGATTATGCAGTTAAGCGAAGTAAAGGCAGGATTAACTGATGTTTACGGATCGCAAAACAAAGTTACTTTTAATCTCTGTAACGAAAATGAATAATGGTTCAAGCGCATTTGCCGTGGTATAGTTTTAATCCTGGGGGCATTGAAGCGGAACATTTAACATTTCTTTTACATTTAACGAAAGGTAGATAGCTTTGCGTCGGTTCGAACATTAAAATGGTCCTGGTACAGCTACACTAGTCGCATATTTTACCCTCTGTGTGATATTTTGTCACCCATATGACAATTTAGCACACTTATCCATGATATTTTGGGCCCATTATGGGTTGCTCACCATCATACGGTATGACAGTTTAATCCAGTCATGATATTTTGCACCCCATGTAGGAGAATGTAGCTCCCTCCACATATTTTGTCCCCATAAGGCATAACACCTTAACCCCCATGATATTTTGCCGAAAAAATATTTTGGTGTTATTTCATTGTAAAAGTAATTTCAGCGGCTCGGAAGATAGAAAAAGCTTAAGATATACACAAAAAAACAGCAACATATTTGTAATTGGCTGTTTTCCACTCATAATATCTCCTTATGGCTATCATCGGATATTTTTTCATGCGGGGATATCCGGCAATTTTTGCCGGATATTTATACGGATATTTAATTTTCTATTTCAGATATCCGAAACTCGACTTTGCGTTTTTTGGTGTCCAAACCTCAATTTTGGTTTCTCAAGCACTTGTTTTAACTTGTTGCTCTAAGGCAAGTACCCTGACCAACAAGCTAATTATAATGAGCGTAAAACATACAATTATAAAAATAGATTTTAATTATGCAACAGCTTCAATAGTGCTGGGTATTTGGTTTAGAAGATTGGTTACTTTCTAATAAATTGCTTGCTTTGGCCACCAGAAATTTAGTTGATTCGGTTGTCTGTAAGGCTACGTTCTGATATTTGAAAGCAATCTAGTATTAGATTTCAATTCGGGCTCCGGCCGGATATTAGATTATTTGGCTCCGGATACGTCCGTTTTTAGTATCCGGTTGCACCCTGATATAAATGTATGTATCAGGGTGCAACCGGAATGAAAATTTACCAGAACCGAATCCGGAACCGGAATTTGAAAAACTACTAGAAACGGAACCGGAAACTGTACCGTAAAATGAAGAATACACTCCCCAAAAAATTAATTTTAATCTTTTTTGCAATATTATTGGTGAAATAACCCTTAGGTATTCACTTTATCTGCTGTATTTTTACATTTTCATAATCCACGAAAGCGCAATCTATCGTCTATGGTTTATTTTCGGCGATTGTCAAGGTTTATATACTACACAAATGAAATAAGTTTTATCGTCATTTAAAATATATATCTTATTTTCCACCGTCGAAAATTTAATACCAGAATTTATATTTCCGGTAAAAGTTTACCGGAACCGGAAAGTCCAAATTTGCCGGACCCTGATATATATTTGGGTGCAACCGGAATTACAACTCACCGGAATCGGAATTTGAAAAAATTACCGGAAACCGAACCGAAAAACAAAAAATACATGCCACCGAAAAATTGATTTTAATATTCTTTTTTTGCAATATAATTGGTGAAATATCCCAGTTAAAAATAAGTATTCACATAGTATCCACTTTATTTAAGATTTTCATAATTCACGGAAGCGAAATCTATCTTCAATGGTTTATTATCGGCGATTGTCATGGTTTGCATACTAGGACTAATGAAATCTACTTCATGTTCATCGTCATTTGTTAGTAAAATGTCTTAAATTTTCACCGCCCAAATCTTAGTACCGTAATTTATAATTCCGGTGAAAATTTACCGGAACAGGATCCGAAAGGTGAAAAAATGCCGGTCCTGGAATTCCAACTGCACTCTGCATTGTATATAAATAAACAGAGTTATTATTCCGTTTCGCTTACGCTTTGGTGCTACGTCTAATTACCATCTCATTGAACTGTGACGCGTCTTTATCTAAGGGCACAACTTGAAGAACCAACCATTTTCTTATACTACGGGCCATCGTAACCTGCAGTATAAATGGCTCAGTTTCTAAATGAGCGTACGTGTATAAAACGATTATTCCACTACGAACAAGACTGATTACACTGCAAAAAATGGTGAGTCAAATTGACTCTCTCCGAAATAGGCTCTACGGGACTACACAAACTGAGTCGGATTCGACTCCGTCAGAGTCAAATTCGACTCAGTAAAGTCGCACGTTTGACTCTGGTGGAGTCGAATTTGACTCAGTTTGTGTAGTCCCGTAGAGCCTATTTCGGAGTCAATTTGACTCATCATTTTTTGCAGTGTACAGGCGCATTGAGTTGAATATAATCGTACGACAATTTTTATCATATAATTTTTTGGCGATAATGTTTTGGCAAGGAAGGGCGAGCATGTATGTGTGGGGGCTTTCGTTATTTTTATGAGGACTTTCTATAAAACTTTGCCATAAATTTTATTGATCACCTCTTTTTTGACTGCGGCTGATATTAATATTAATGTGATTGAGTAAAAATGTTATGTTTATGATGTGCCAAAGGTACTTTACGACATCACCAAAAAATTAGGTGCAAGCAGAATTTAGAAATTAAATATTGTTTTCACAAATGATTCAGACTGGAAGCATCGCTGTTTTATCCAGTTCCATCTAACCAACTGTGGATTGGATAATAATGAAATTTAAAGAAATATTTGTAGAATTTGGCAAGTTGATTTATATATATGCCATAGCGTGCAGTAAAATCAGCATTATGTACTGCAGTTAACAAAAAATTTGTTTTCAGCTCACAAAATTGTGTCTATAACTCATCAGATTTCGTGACGCATGTATTAAGCATGAAGGTTTTCATGTCTCTCGACACCACCTGGGTGCAATCAGAATGATATAATACTACAGGAACGTTAATAATATAACACCGGAACTGGAAAATAAAAAACTTATGAAAAATTAATTTTTAACGCTATTTTATCGCTTTAATGCTGGAGACAAACCGTTTAGAATGCCAAAATCTTGAAACAAATGCAGTAGGTGGAAATATATGACGAACTGTGGAGTACTTAATGCACAAAAAATTTTGGGAAAACACGCTCGGGCAGTTTTAGAGAACTAAGTTAGAATATGCCAAATGTTCTAAAATCTTCAAATGAGAAATAATTTTCAATACCAAAAATACCGACGGAATTCCGGTTGTACCCTGCTCAGAATATTATCTATGAAACGTAACTCTAAAAGTTGCTCAAAACAACAGAACGATCAAAGGTATTTCAAACAATTTTGAGGTTTAAAAATCAGTTTCAGGGTAAACCCAGTGACATATGTCATTGCGATAACAGCTAATATGATGCAATAAATAAACGACGTAATTGATACGGGGTTGGGTATAACAGGGAGACCAAATAAAATGCGTAGTAGTTTGTAATAAACCGCTTTTGTTTGTGAGGGCAAACCACGAACATTTGCAAAGGTGAATAAAAGTTACGTATCGTTGCGCTATGTTGCTGAACGGAAAAATATGGGAGAGTACTCTTGACGGTTAAAAAATCGAGAAGGATTGTCACGCACAAGCCTAAACCCGAGCCTATGTGCCCAAGCATGACTTAATAAAACCACTAATCCAATAAAAAGTTGGGCGTTAGTTTATCATATTTTGACCTTCCAGTTTTTGAACACGCACCTATTCAATTTTCCGTAAGTGCGGAACTTTAGGATATTTAGGCAGCGCTGTTATAACCATGGCACTTTGGGAAGCAAATGCCCAATGGGCACACAAAGGCAAAGTTTGGCCTATTTTTGTGTATCGATGCAAAAATTTAGGCCCACCGCACCAGAATTGCCTTTAGTCCCGACTATACGGACTCGGTATAAAAACGGCTCACAAATTTGAACCTTAGGAAGCTTATTTGTGTTAAGCATAGTTTTGTTGAGATTCGGTTTGCAAATAGTTTAAGGAACTTTCGTGGTTCTTTGGTGGTTAAACGATGGGAACTTTAAAACGAAACAGGTCGCACTTTCAGGGGTTGCCATTTTATCAAAAAATCCGACCCGTAAAGTTAAACCTCTTTCAAAACTTAACTCTGAAATTGACTTGTTAAAGTCTGAAGTTAACTAAAGTCGTGTCTCAGCAACCCATCCAGAATCACTCAAAAACGAGTTGTGACATGCGGATGCATAGAGACAAGTCGGCAAAACGTTGATGCATATGTAGTGCCTTCATATGCAAAAGCGATAAAAGATTGAAGAACCAAGATGTATGTGTATGTTGAGGTTCTAGTAAAGCATTTGCTTGTGAGGCGGCGTGACTCAGTGGCGATCGCGCTGGACTGATAATCTGTCGACCGAGTTCGAAACCTCCTGGGAACGTCCCTTATTTTTAGCTTCTAACTCAGAACTAAAAACCGTCGCACCCTAGCCCATCCAACTTATCACACGTGTAATTTTTTAATTTGTAATTTACTTAGCTAGGGTCGTTCAGTTACAAGTAACGTTGGGATTTCTTTTATGTATGTTGTCAGAGGTTCTTCCAGCTGTTGTTTGAATGTTTGATATATGCACAAAAGGCAACATGAAAATCAGATTATATGCTATTTTGCAAACCAATATACATGATGTATAAATATTTTGTTATGTGTGTAATGCATTTGTAGTGTATTGTATGCGTGTCAACAGTGTTGGCATATGTGGTATAATATGTGTATGTGCATAGTGTATCTAATGTCACACATGCATGCACGTACACTACTTAAGAAAGAGATAGTATCGGCCGCGTGGTGTAAGGGGTAGTGCGCTTGCCTCGTGAACGAGAGATCCGAGCTTTGATTCGCGGCGTGGCCATATGCTTCAGAGAAATTTAGACCGATCAAATATTCGCAGCACTTCGAGAAAGGGTCGTTCCGACCGTGCATTTCTGACATGCAGCATTATGATCGACATGTAATCGGCGATAAACGTAGCTGAAGAGGAGGGTGTAGTGGTAGAGCGTCGTTTAGGAAATCGTTTGTTTCTGTGATAAGTGGAAGCATGGAGTAACATAAACCTCATGCTGATGCTGCGCGCCTGTAAAATGTTGATGCACCTTTAGGGCGTAACAGAAGAACGATGGACGAAGCAAAATACATGTATAAATATTGAAGTTCGTAAAGGTATAAAACAGAACAACTCAGCAGCCAATTGTGAGGCGGCGGGGCTCTGGTTACGCGCTGAAAGTCCGTCGGTTACAGGGTCCGAAAGCTCCAGCCATGCAGAACTAGAACCGTCGTACCCTTGTATACCCAACCCATGACAGGTCGCTAATTCGAGCGACGCCGCGTATGCCTATTTTACCAGTTGCTCAGTGAAACAGTATCAAGTCCAAATTTTTCCTACTTAGGCTTACATAGGCACTACACCGTCACCGCAATGAAAAATACCCGCGCTATGAACACTGTATTCCGTCGTAAATAATAGTAACGGTCAATGGATGACCCTTTTGAAATTTGCGCATGTAACCATATCGAAATAAGCTTTTCCGTTCTGTGTATATGCTGTGCTATGCTGTTCTCTGTATATGTTTGCCCATAGTACACGAGCGACATATATTGTTGATGTTTGAAACAGTTGTAGATGAGCCGCGCGACGTTGTCGTAAAGCGTCCGCATTGTGATCAGAGGGCCGTTAGTGCGAAACTACTCCGTATGCCTTCTTTTTCATCTGTATAATGAAAAGATGTAATTAATGTTCCTGATCGTTCCTTCTTAAACTGACAATATGAAGCGAACCGAAATATAACGAAAAGTGTTGCACAGTGTACAGGACCAAACACTTTAGAAAAGCAGGGCTATAAATTTGCCACCACGTTAAGCTGTTTTGTTAACTGTAGATTTTTGTTAATATTACTCAGGTTCGTTTATTGTTATAAAGTCGTAAATGCAAAGTGCCATAAATGAGTAACATCCACTTTCGTAGGAGTACGTAGAAATTATTTCATGATATTGATTATGAAGTCAACTGCGGCGACTGGTCTCAATCTTAAAATTCAGTTCTAGATGGTATCTTATTTAGTTTTAAAAGTAAGATGAATGGTGCTTGTTTAATCGATTCCGAGAATGTGATTTCCAATTCAAGTCAGCAACTGAACCATGCTATAACGACTTTAACTTCAGCAGACGCTAAAAGTGACCATGGCTCCGAACCTGAAATTATTTCATTGGTACACATAAATTCGCCCGTCAATGCAGTAAATTCTAGTAGTAGCAAAGACGTTAAATCGTACCGAGTTGTTGAAAATGAAAAGTGTTTAGACAAAGCTCCTTTGTTAGAGTATGCTTCGGACGCAAGTTCAGACAGCGAAAATGGATCTTCAGTCAGCGAATCGGACGGTAAAGTTGTTATTCGTACGGCACGTGCTGAATCAGCTAATATAACCAGTGAAACATTTTGTAGCATTCTTATACAAGTATGTTCACAACTCAGATACGTGTATATAAGTAGTTTATGGGTCTATTGAATGGTGTCGTGACATGTTCTGTCACGAAGGTGTTTTCAGGAAGGTGCTTTCACGATCTAGTTTGCCTAAAGCTGAAATTATTTGCATAAACTGAAATGATAGCTACGGGGCATTTCGAAGGAGGGTGTATATACGTGTAAAATATAAGTAATTTGTTCCTTTTTTACAAGTGGCAGTATGTACTCATTACATAACAGTTTTAGCAGAAATCTAATACGTGCTTATTGCATTCGTTCTTGATTTTGAGCTATGTAGGTATTATCGGCTAAATGTTCATCGTTTGCTTAAAAGTGTGTTTGTAAAGATGATACATCTGCTTATCATAGGCAAATACTTAATCGTTTTCTCGTTTAGGTCGTTGTTCCATACCTGGTCGCAGGCGGTGGAATGGTTGCAGCAGGACTTGTTCTTGACGAAGTCCAACATTGGCGAGCATACATTGATATCCCAGAAATATTCATTCTAGTACCGGCGCTACTCGGTCTAAAGGGTAATCTAGAAATGACGCTTGCATCCAGACTGTCGACACAGGCAAATCTTGGTCGCTTAGATAGCTCAAGAGAACGTTGGTCACACATCGGTGGAAATTTAGCTCTAATCGAAACGCAAGCTTTAATTGTTGCGTTATGTGCTTCGCTGTTTGCAGTAGGATTGAGTTGGATGACAAAGCATCAATTTAGTGCTTCCCATGCTTGGATTTTGATGAGTTCAAGTATGGCAACTGCTGCTGCGGCGTCACTGTTACTCGGTCTAGTTATGATCGGAATTATTGTGTCGTCCAGTTTAATGAAGGTAGTGTTTTGCTACATGATTGTTTGTGGTTATTTATTTTACATAAATTTTTAAGATAGACGAAAAGATTAATGTATTGCAAGGTATGGTTAGCCAGTTTAGCATGCGTTTTTTGCAGTCTTTGCCAACTGTAACACCATTTTCGAAACATGCCTATGTATATTTAGGGTGCGGTTTGAGATTAATTTGCCGAATTCCGAAATCGGATTCGGTTAGTCAGTAATTGTAACCAAAACCGTACCTAGGGATGTTCCGATTAATCGGCATCGGTAAAAATCGGAACTTTTCGTTAATTTTTTGCCGATACTTTTTGCACATGTAACTGCCAGATGGAATGCTATCAGTTTCCTTTCTGGGCACATATCTGTGTGTCTCGTCAGGAAAACTGATATCTCTTTTACATTTGTGTTTGAAAAATATAATTGAAATTGTAAAATTTTAATCTTTCATGATGGTTAGAGTTTAAGTCTTCATATAATGATGTAATGTAGTATCCTATCTGTTCATTAAGCACGGTGTACGAAAGCTGGAATTGGCATCGGTTCGGCATCGACAAAATTGCAAAAAAAGAATCGGTATCGGCAAAAATTTTGATATCGGCACATCCCTCCGACACAGCATCTAATTTGGTGCTCTGTTTGAAGTATTTGAGTCACGGAAAAGTACATGTTTACTAAATTAGATTAATTTGTTGAATTGCATTCTTCATTTTTATCCTGTATCTCAAGTTTAATCAACTTGACTTACCCAGGAATGCAATCACAGCTAGATGTTATTGACGTTTTCACCTTCCGGTTCAGGTAAATTTTTACCTGAATTAAAAATTCCGGTATTAAAATTTTGTCGCTATAAATTAAGGTATAAAATTTTGTCGCTTGAAATTAAGATATTTTAAAAAAAAATGACGATAAAAATTAAATAGATTTCGCTAGTATAGGATGCAAACTTTCACAATCGCAGAAAATAAACCATAGTGAAATGTTGCAAAAACGCCTAATTTAGGCTTATCAATTATACTTATATGCAAATTATCTACTAGCAAACGACTCAATTATTGGTTTTAGTGTTTTGTAAACAATTTATTCAGATTCCTCGCACCCAAAAACGTTCAGTAACCATAATAATTATTGAAATAATTTAAAAGTCTTAATTTTGCCTTGTCAATTAAGGTACAAAACATAAAACGTTTCGCTAAACTCCGGGGTTCGCTCAACTAGGGTAATTTCACCAATAATATTGCAGAAAATAAAATTAAAATTAACTTTTCTGTGGCATGTATTTTTCATTTTCTGGTTCCGTTTCCGGCAATTTTTTCAAATTCCAGTTCCGATAAATTGTAACTCCGGTTGCACCCTGCCAGTCACACGCTTTTATAAGTTCAAGTTCCTATACACAATGAAACTGTGTAGTGGACCAAATTGTGCCTAAACATATCGAGTGTTTTTTATTGCTATCTATTGCAGTTGTAACGAGGCCGAGCCCCGGCCCAATACAAATATATTCAGTGAGGTCTTATCGATCAAATTGAACAGCTACAACTGTGTATCATTTTGGAACTCTGATCCCGGGTTTGTCACGGCCCGTCCTTGGCCCAGGTTAAAATCGTAGCCCCGGGACAACTCTACTATTTATCAATTTGTTCTATCCAGATAGGATACATTCGCTATAATGTTATTTATACAGATCAATCCTGATAATGTTGCAACTCCAATTGCAGCTTCAATGGGTGATATCACAACGCTGGTCGTATTGTCGTTTATTGTTAGTGGTTTGTATCATGTCAACTCACGTTTGTGGGCCCTCGCGCCGTCCTTAACTATCGTTCTAATTGCTGCCGTCCCAGTGACTGCATGGCTAGCTTGGCATAATGAACACGTCCGTCCAGTGTTAATTTCAGGCTGGTGGCCAATTCTTGCTGCAATGCTTATCAGTTCTGTGGGCGGTTTTATTTTGAAGCGGTCAGTGCGAAAATTTAGCGGCATTGCTGTATTTCAACCGGTAATCAATGGTGTTGGCGGAAATTTGGTCGCAGTTCAAGCCTCGCGACTGTCGACGTGGCTTCATTCAAATGCTCCAGGTGGCTTAGGTACACTTCCGTCCGACGAATCTTCCATTCATACTTTGAAATGCACATCTGCAAACTGGTACTGCCCAAGCCCAATTTCAGTATTCTGTAGCGCTTCTGTTCATTCTAGAGCTGCTCGTGTTTTGCTCACTTTGGTGCTGCCAGGTCATGCGGCGTTTATGTTGCTCATTTATGTTGCCGAAGCAGGTCATACACGAATAACCGTTGCGTTTGGTGTAACGTATTTAGTTGCTGCCATGCTTCAAGTGGTAATTCTGTTGTACGTGTGTGTTTGGCTGGTTCATTGCATGTGGGCGTGGCGGATTGATCCAGATAATTCGGCAATACCGTATTTGACAGCTTTGGGTGACTTGCTTGGGACTGCGTTGTTGGCAGCATCGTTTTGGTTGCTCTATTTGCTTCATCATCCGTCTGGTAAGTATTTGTACTTTACAGAGATGTGGGGTTAAGAAGTATATTGTAAAATGATTAAACAATTTGTGAATTCAAGCGTCAAGCTCCTGTAGCTGAGTGTTGAAAGTAAGCGCCTTCTACTCGAGAGACATGTATTCGAATCGTAACTTCAAGATATGTCTTAGATGAAACAGAAAATACTAATGTGAGAAAGGTTTAACGATCCCAGGAATGTATTTCCAGGTTCTGCATCCACACCATTGTAATATCTATCTGAAAATGCAGCCTCCATTTTCATAAATATTAGTCATTTTCTAATTTCTTACTAAAATTATGTTTTGTTTTCTTGCAGTAACTGAAGACGTTTTTAACAAAGCAAACAATCATACGTATCCAATTCATCATTCAAGGGCAACCGGATAAATTCTCCCAAATGATGACGGGTATTGCTTATTGCGCACACATAGATTCTGTTGCTTGGAACTTGTGATATAATCTTAACTTTTACTTTGGACCAATTTTAAGCGTTTTCCGTTTTATTGGTGGTCATTTTGAAAATAACCTTAATTAAATTATTATATTGCAGTTGTAATTTTGTTGCATTGTCATTTGTTATTTTTTATGTATATTGTGTAAAGCAAAGGTTCAACTCCAAATTATTGAAAGGTTGCATCCGTAGTGCATGTGTGTGAATGTAAATTTGTCTTGTTGAGTGAGATTTAAGTCTTGAATGACGAGTACCGTTTATGAATTTTGTCATTATACTTGGTAAGCTAATGAATGAGCTTGCCTGCTGTTTTACTATTAGACTTGCAAACTTGCTAGAATTTGTTCTTTTCATTGAACGCAGTTGAAAATGCAACTCAAAGTAATTTTTGTTTAAAAAAATTAAATAGTCGCGGTACGGTTTTAACACGAGGTTGCAGGCGAAAAAGCAAGTTTGTCTCAAATGTAAATATATACTACCTGCGGAACAGTAAACTAAACCGCGTATTTTCATGTAGTTTTTTGCGATTATAATGCAACCAAGATTTTAACTATATGCAATATTTGTATACCTATTGTTATTATTATTATTATTATTATTATTATTATTATTATTATTATTATTATTATTATTATGACATGGCAACTGAAACGTTCGTATGTTAACCTTGTATTTTCAAGTTACAACTGGACGCATTTTAAAAATATTTGAAAATTCGCTAACTGCTGTTAGTTAACAGAATTTCATGATCAGGACTGGAGGCATTTAAAGTTTGATTTCTTATTCTACATATTCTGTTATGCATTTAAGGTGTTTTATTCAATGTGTATATAACCATTTCACTTGGAAAGGGATGCAGTATATATGCACTAACCATTTTGAAGATTTACATACAAACTTCCTTTTGTGCGTTTCAGCTGCAATATTTTTTAACGATTCTTGCAATGGTGCCCCACTACAAAGGATTTAGTCTCTTATATACGGACCCTTTGCGTTTAATATTGAATTAATGGCTTGTACAGCTAGCACAGCGGTTTGAGTCTACTTATAGAAATGTTTGCCAATAATTGATCTAATTATAAACTGAAATATTCAGTTTCTCAAATGACCACTGATTTCAAACAGTAAAATGCTTTAGTGGAATTGCATAAGCAGCCTATACTGTACGTAGCATACACCAAAACAGTAAGTTAAATTTGTTTCGAGATATAAATTTTTTTAAAAAGGGTTCTCGGGAGGTTGTTTTTAAAAGTTTTTTTTTTTGTTATTTTTTTAGTTTTTTTTTTTTGATTACACGCCCAATTACCCCTTCTTCAATTCGCTCAAAGTTTGATTTTAAGATTAGCATAAATAAACATTTATTACGCTGTAGGTAGTGTATAGTGTGGGCTAGTCGCCATTTATTGCTCTGCTCTGTTCCAGGTTAAATTGAAAAACAATATCTTAGAAATAGGGTTTAATCGGATATCGGCATCTAGTAAATATGGGTGCCCCGGTTCCGTTGGAAATACTGAAAATTTTGTCATGTTTTTCCTCAAAGTTAGTTACAAATCCCGTATATATGTATATATATTAAAATATGTTACAAACTCACAATACCCGTTTTCGTTGTTTTTACCATCTATTTGATACACCCTGCCTATAGCCGTAGACGAAACGTTGCTACAACCCATGTAAAGGCCAAGAACGGGCCAATATGAAAAACAGGGGCGGAACAGTATTATAAGCATATTCCCAAGCCTCCGTTTAAGCCTAAGCCTAAGCGTCAAAATGAGCATATTCCTAAGCCTAAGCAAAGCAAAGAAATTAGTCAAAAGCTTAAACTTATCTTTTCTAGTACCACAGAAAAACGTTCCACCCCTGATCTTTACATGGGCCCAGGAACGGAATGACATCATACGTATATTCATATGACGTTTGCAGGCCGTTAGGAAGAATGAATACCGATTGGCTAAGCACAACTTAGATACATCGATTCACGTGTGTGATGAACATTTTGACCGTATATTGTTGTATATGTGGTTTTGTTTTAATTTGTTTTCTGGTCCTCACATTATTTCGTTGGCAACTTTTGCTTGCTATCCATCTGTGAAATTATTCCCTTAAAAAGTAAATTCTATCTGTGGTGTTTATTGTTGGTGAAGCGTTTCGGATGGTTTATATAATTTTCTCTTATCCTTTTCGACGTATAGTAATGTCTAATCATTGATTTGGGATTACGATATTTGGCAGGGATTGTAAAATGTAGGGACAACGGGAACATGCCGATGTACGCCGTAACATTATAAACCAAATTTGATCTTTGTACGAAATATGCAAAGATTTAACGTTTTCTTTCTTTGTTTTGTTTCACATACGGTTCGTTTTTACCTTTGGTCCGCTTTCTTCGTCAGGTCTGCATTTTTACCTGTTTTTCATTTCTGGTTGCACGCTGCGACTACGACATTCGAACACAATACCATGATCTGAGACAAGGCTAGGTTGCAGGGTACAACGGGAGGTCTGCCTCCGTCTCCTGCAGAAAATCGGGCTCCAGATCCGGTAGAATTTTTGCCGGAGGTTGCGTCAATTTGTGTAGTAAAATTTAGCATAATTTTGCAAAATTTGTCTGTTTAGCGCGTTTTGTTTCAATTTTGTTACAATTTTCAGGAAAGAATTTCCAAAATTTCGCAGAAAATTAGCATAAAACCAAACAACTTAACAACATATAACAGATATTGGCTAAAATTAACTAGTTAACCATTATTTTTACAACCTAATTTCGCCCCACCTCCGGCTTCTGGAAGTTTCATTGGCCTCAATTAGCTAGTTAAAATGATATTTAATTTGCTATTTTTTACTAAATACTTGTCAGATGTTGTCGAATCTTTTTGCGTTACGCTTACTTTTTACGAAATATCGGTAATGTTTGCCTTAAAATTGAAACAAAATTTAAAACGAAACGCACAAAACAAATAATTTTTTTGTAAAAACATGCAAAATTGCTTTATCGAAATAGCCGGAACCTCCGGCAGAATTTCTTCCAGAGCCGGAGCCTGAGGTCGATTTTCTGCCGGATTCGGAGCTGGAGGCCGACCTCCGCTTGTACCCTGGCTATAACCTGACAGTGTTGTTGAATTTAGTGAATCATGCTGTATAGAATGGAAAAACTCATATAACGAAGTTCCAAAATTGTTTGCAGAAAAATTTTAAAAATATATAAACGTCCCGGAATCTTTATCCACAATTTCAGTCGAGATGAAAGCCGATTTATACCGAATAAAAACCGGGGCAAACGGTTAATCGCAGCAGGCAGCTGCATCAACATGATCGCCAATTGTTCAGGCAGTCCGCACAACAACTGAAAAGCAGCTGAAAATATAATTGGCAGGCTGTAACCGGATATCGGTTTCCGATAAAAATCGGTGTCCGTTTAAGTATGTTATAGAAATAATGGAAATTCTGTTGTTTTTACGCTCAAAATTAGTTATAAATCACGTATATCTGGCAATTTTTTATTACAGAGACGCAGCAATTGTTCAAAACGAAATAAGAAATATGAAATTCATCAAAATCTTAAAAATTTCGCTGCAGCTGCTATTTTTAAAATTTTAGAAAGTCTTGTGAACATTTGCACGTATCAGTTGTGCTGACAGGAAAATTAAACATCTTTGAAATTTTTATACTTCAATATCCGTTTTGTGTGTGCGTTATTTTCATCACTGTCCGTTTCCGTTATTTTTACTATTCGCTTACATCCTGATACTTGGTGCTTGTAAAAGCATATATATGTCAGGTGTTTGTTGTATTTTATAGTTGAAAGTTTGTGGCATATTTTAGTTGTTCGTGTTTTCATTGATAACTATTAGCGTTTGGGATAGCTCAATTGCCAACTAAGATATATGTCCAGAGTACATCGTCGTATATTTTAAGTTTCAGAGTGCGACCGAACGCGTAAAATACCCGAGTCGTAGCCTAAGGTCAACAAATGCCGCAGGCAAAGGTAGACCTTTAGATGTATTTGCAGTGTTCTAATGTCTAAAGGATATCATGGAACTGTGCGCATAGGATTGAACGTCAACTTGTAATACTTATATAATATTAAAGGTATTGCAGCCGTCTTATTTAGAACGCCTCATTGCTTGAAGTTTTTTTAAACAGTCAGATATTACATTTTCACCCTAGAGATAGTAACTGTTATTTTTGCGGTCTGACCGTTACACCAACACAAGGTTTCGCGGTTCGAGCAGTTTTTTTTTCTTTGCTACTTTATTTGTATCTGTCTATGTTTTTTTGAGAGTTTCGCTTAAAAAGAGCTGTGAGTTGTTTTGCATTGTTTTGTTTATTAACTCCAATAGTTGTTGACGTCAAAGAAATGCTATGTAGAGCGACTTTTAAAATAATTTCAAACCTATACCTACACTGGTTTTTAATGTCGTATTATTGTCTCGTTTGTTTGGTGAACGACAAAATTCTGGAATACACACACAGAATTAAGCGTTGTCGTTAATAGTGTTGGTTTTCAGGAAGTTTTTAGCCACGTTACTGTCGAAGATTGAATGTCAAATGATGGTTTAGGGTTCACGTTTTGGCGTACTTTAATGCTGTGAAATTGGGCACTTGCTTATCTGTCCTTAACACGAAATTTGGTTGTGGCCTGGCCACGGTCGGTTCCATATTTTTAATTGGGTTCGGCTGGCAGCTTGGACTCAGGCTCACAGCTATATTTAGGATTTGATGTATGCTTTGGTTTTAGCATAGGGATAGTCTTCGGCTATACACCTCCTACTCCGTAAAAAACGTTTATCTAAACTGAATATTGATAATTATAATATGTTCAGACTGATTTTAATTGAAATGAACAGTATATAATGTAACTCTGTCAGTTAACCAATCACTGTTCTAATTACAATTGCGAATATCTAAATTTAATTTAACATGGTGTCTGGTTCGTCTGCTAGCGGTTCTGGCGTTCGACAACGCACAAATTTGGCAAAACACGAAATTTTGACGTCCGATTCGCAACCTACTGCTGAAACCGACATAACGACCGGCGATGAAGAATCTTCGAAGCAGTTGTTATGCCAGGTTAGCAAACTTTTTTATAGGTACGAAATTAAGCAGCTCAGGCGAAGCCTTTAGATAGAAGGTGAAATATGGGCATGACAGGGACGGTCACAGAACAGAAAGCGGGGGGCGTCACAAACAGTTAAATTGTTAGAAGAAATGCTATTTTATTACATGGTCTAAAATATAAAATCTAATATCCTACTGCCCACGAAAAAATCCTGGGACTGTCAATGGGGCATGACCTAGTTATATAAACTTGAGCAGGTTCGTTTCACTTTTAACAGCTGTAGCATAAACGTTCTGCTTAGTATTATTCCGGCATGTAAAGAATAATAACAGAGGCGCCGTATCTTCCCCTCATACCTCGAATTGGGCGACCTCGGACTTCTTTGGAGGGCCTCATGATATAAGCACAATCGGTGATTTTTTAGTATATATTTTGTCCTTCTGTATTAACCCTTTTTGTCGAAAATAATCTTCACAATTCGCGGCATATAACGTTTTGTCGTATTCAGGCGGCGTGGCTTGCCGGGGTTTGGCGGTTCTGGTACCCCAGCGGCAGTCCCTGATTAAGCGCAAAATGTTTTACACATACGGTGGAAGTATCAATTATTTCGGAAAAATGCCAACTCAAAATCAAAAATATTTTTAACGCATTATCATAAATACTCTTCAGTTTTGCTGAGGTTACGAGGTAATCGAGCACCCAAAGCGGGATCAGGACCAGAATACCCACTCCATACCTCCCATTTTGGGGGGCCTCACCACAAAGAGACACCACGCACCCTAACCAAATTTTAAACAAAAATTACAAAAATATTTTGGTCATCGCAACGGGCTTCCATCTCGGAATTTTTGGTGAACCCACCCTAGCCGGCTACGGCACTGAGTGGGGTAGGAAATGATAGCCACGGCACACTGAGTATTTCGCTGTTAATGGTTGGATTTCTGAAACCCTAAGGTACGACTTCATTTAAATATTTGCTAAGCAATTTCTTAAAAAATTTCAGTTATTGTGTTTTTCGAATTTGTAGACTTTCGGACTGTACCTGCTGGGCATATAGCTTGACCGTCTTGAGAATTTAATGCTTGATGCTTTGAAAGAGAAGTGTCATCTATTGAGCGACGGGGCACTAAATACCAGAACTGGATTCACATGCTGAATTTTTTACCGGAATTGGATGTTATATCCGGATTTTTGTTTTATTTCAATGTGCAAACCATTAGCTTCTATACTTGACCGGAAATGCAGTTGCAGCAAGATGTTAAATAAGTTCACTTGTAAAAAGCATTTTTATGATATTCGGCATCGCTACCGTAAATATCTGGCATACCATACGTTCATGTCGGATTCTGCTACTGGATACGCTATCGATTTTTGCCGGATATTACACCGGAACCGGATATCCAGTTTCTCCTCGGGTCATTTCAAGTTTAGTATAACATGGGAATTACGCGTTGCTTGTGCATTTAAGATTTTCGGGCCTTACCTAATCGCCGGCACAGGTATGGTAGTCGCAGGTGTTGTCTTGGACACCGTTCAACATTGGCGCGTATTTGATGAAGTATCAGAGCTGTTCATTCTGGTCCCAGCGTTGCTCGGCCTGAAAGGTAACCTAGAAATGACCCTTGCGTCTCGTATGTCAACACAAGCAAACATCGGACGTCTTGATACTCGTCAACAACGATGGAAACAAATTAGTGGAAATTTAGCGCTTACTCAAGCTCAAGCCCTGGTTGTTGCGTTCTGTGCTTCAATGTTTGCGTCGATTTTTGGTTGGTTGATGTCTGCGGTGCGATCTGTTGCTATGGGTGACGCTACAGAAGGAGATGCGGCACAACATTCCTATCGCGTGGCGCATACCCTGCTGTTGTGTGCGGCGAGCATGACAACAGCGGCGACTGCGTCGTTTATACTCGGGTCGATAATGATTGCTGTTATTGTGTTGTCGCGGAAGTATAAGGTAAGGATGCCGAAATAATGACAGAGAATCGCAAATTGCGCAAGAAAGATTCCGTGAAATTTAACAGATTGGCATTTATACGACTCACCCGAGTCCGTGTTCAAGTCACGGAGTGAAATATTTTCTTTATAATTGGTAAAGGTTTGTGCTCTGATAATTAAAGAGAAAGTGTACGATAGCTCGTCCTGTTTAGTAGATATTATGTAGAATTGCGTGAAATTGGCTTACGTTCTTGAATTTTGTAAATATTTTTGGGTTTTTTCATCTTTCAGGTAAATCCTGACAATATTGCAACACCGGTGGCTGGTTCATTGGGCGATATAACAACGTTGGTGATCCTTGCAGCGACAAGCAGTGCACTGAATTCAGTCAAAGATACACATCCATTAATTGCTTCGGTCGTTGTTGCAGCATGTCTTGGAGCACTTCCAATTTGGATTTGGTTGTCACTATCGAACCCAGCTGTTGCACCGATTATTTACAATGGTTGGACTCCGGTACTTGGCGCCATGTGCCTTAGTTCTACAGGAGGGCTCATTTTGAATACGTTTGTCGGCCGATTTCCAGGGATCGCTGTGTACAATCCTGTGATTAATGGGATTGGTGGCAATTTGGTCGCAGTTCATTCGTCTCGGTTGTCGACATGGTTGCATGCACGGTCCGCTTACGCACCAATGGGTACACTACCACCAGATGCAGTATTGAAAGACAAATCGCTACCCAGCGTAGTTCGGGTACTTGGGGGAAGTGATGTCCACGCTCGTGGTGCTAGGGTCCTATGGTTTTTGGTGATACCTGGTCAGTGTGTGTTTGTGTATTTGATTAAACTGGTCGGACACGGTGGTGCAGAAATGTCGATGATATTTTTGGTTGTTTATTTGTCGGCTGCGTTGCTGCAAGTTGCTATACTGCTTTACGTGTCGACGTGGCTTGTTCACGTGTTGTGGTTGAACCGTCAGGATCCGGATAATTGTTCAATACCGTATTTAACTGGACTTGGTGATTTAGTGGGTACGGCGTTGCTAGCGGCGTGCTTTTGTGTTTTGTATTTGGTTGGGTGCGATGTTGCTTAAATTCTTTAGTGGTTAGTCACGCTACACAAATCGGCCTCAGGGCCCGGTTAAATTGTGATCCGCCCCTGCTGGTATGATACTGACTATTATGCAGATATTAAGTTTTTTATTGTAATGAAAGTACGATATACACCAGGGTACAACCGGAGCTCTGCCTCTCGCTCCGGCAGAAAATCGGCCTCCGGCTCCGGTAATTTTTTTGCCGGATGTTCCGGCAATTTTGGTAGTAAAATTTTGCATAATTTTGCAAAATTTGTCTGTTTTCAACGCGTTTCGTTTTACTTTTGTTGCAATTTTCAAGAAAGAATTTCCGAAAATTCGCAGATAATTAGCGTAAAACCTAACAAATTAACAACATATTGCAGATAATAGGCTAAAATTAACTACTAAAACCATGGCCAATGTTACTTTAAAGGCCGTCCCATTTTCCCGGGACAGAAATGTACCAGGAGTACCTGTCCCATTTTCCCGGGACGGCAATGTACCAGGAGTACATTCAAAAAATATAATTAGGACAGCGGGACATATGAGATAGATGGGACAGCTGGGACACTTCGGACAGATGGGACAGCTTGGACAGTTGGGACAGTTTGGACAGTTTTGACAGTTGGGACAGATGAAACAGTTGGGACAGATATATACGTAAATATATCTGTCTGTGCATATGTAAACAGGAGCGCATAAGTGTGCACTCCGGGTATATTTGTGTCGCAGGAAATTGTGACGGCCTTTATAGTACGATCGGCCAAAACCATCATCGCCACTACTTAATTTCGCCTATCCTCCGGCTCCGGCAAGTTTTGTGTACCTCCGGTTCCGGTATTTTTCACCTCCGTTTGCACCCTGATATACACTTGACGTATTTTAATTTCTCTGTTTGTATGTAGCAATAAATGTGTGGATTGTATTTGGGAGAGCGGGTAATTTCCATTATTCCAGCGGTGGCATAATTCGATAAATTTTTGTGTCAACGCTTAACAGATATATGTAGTATACATATATACTTTAATATCTTTCTGTGGGTTCCTTAAGTAAGCACCATTTTGGCCGGAAACAAAAAACGTGCTATGGCTCTGGTTAAATGCATCAAACTTATGGCTTAGCCGAAACAAACTTTCTACTTTCGGTTTACGTGATGGACAGAAAAGATCTCATAGACATCTTATCATGGAAATTACTGTCATTTTAACAACGACGTTTCATAGCTTTGTAACAGGCTGCAACCGGAGGTGAAAAATATCGGAGCCGGAGGTCAACGGAACTTGCCGGAGTTGGAGGTGAGGCGGAATTAGGTGGTAAAAATGATGGTTAATTAGTAAATTTTAGTCAATATCTGCAATATTTTGTTTAGTTATTTGGTTTTTGGCTAATTTTTTGCAAAATTTTGGAAATTTAGATGCGATAAACAGATAAATTTTGCAAAATTTTACTACCGAAATTGACGGAACCTCCGGCAAAAATTCAACCGGAGCCAGAGGCCGATTTTCAACCGGAGCCGGAGGCAGACCTCCGGTTATTTCGGTCCAAGCCACAGGCAGTCCATCGACTATAGTTCCATCACCTGTTGCCGACTTTAAAAGAGCCGATGACGTTACAGAATATGTTTTGTTGTTTAGCTAGACCACGTACAAGGGCGAACTATTTTTTGCGGGACTATATTAGAGTAAGCTTAGGTTTAGGTTGCGTAAAACCAAACAACTTATAACAGCATATTGCAGATATTGGCTAAAATTAACTAGTTAACCATCATTTTACTACCTAATTTCGCCTCACCTCTGACTCCGGTATTCTTCACCTCCCGTTACACCCTGGCGTACACTACTATTTAATAGTAAGTCTTGGTTGCACGTTGCAGACCGTGGAGTAGTATACATCATTTACCTTTACAAATCCCGCGTATATATATTGGTAAGGTTCTCAAAATGTACTTTTTGCTGATGCCCTTTTCTTGTCCCTAGGCGTCGACTTTGATTCACGCATAGCATGGTGCAACCAGAGGTAACAAATACCGGTGGCCGAGTTCAATAAACTTTTCCGTAGCCGAAGGTAGGGCAAAATTAGGTAGTTAAAATGGTTAATTTGCTACTTTTACCAAATATCTGTCACGTGTTGTTAAACGTTTTGGTGTTACGCTTAATACCTTTTACAAAATCTCGGTAATTTTTACCTCAAAGTTGAACCAACTTAAAAACGAAACGCAACAAATAAATTTTGTAAAAATATGCAAAATTTCTACACCGAAATTTCCGAAACATTTCATAGAAATTCTACCGGAACCAGAGGTAGTTTATCTGCCGGAGCAAGACATCCGGTTGTACCCTGCACATAGTGTTGAAAAGGGAATAAATTTCAGGAATGTGTGTTGCTTTGGCAGGATTCAGATATGATTCTCTGCCAATTTCGACAGCAAAAACATTACTGGCTTATTCATCACCAACCCTTGTTTGTATGTTGGGGAGAATTCGTACTCTATGAACATTTGTGTTTTGGATTAATTCTTTAGATTGAGCTGAGATCACTAGTCACGAGAAACAGTTCAAGTAAAAACCGCTCCGCGGACCAATCGCTCAATCAAGAGAAATAATAAAAATCGATATTCTATTTGATAAGATAATGTAAAAAATTAACAACAAACAATATAATACACGAAATAATCACGAATCACCTGTTGCTACTAAAAGCAATAAATTCTGGTATCCAATTTTGACGTCAGGTCTCATCAGTTCGACTTGGACTCACGAAAAACAGGTTTTAAATATAAAAATACCTTATATACCCAAGTGTCACCCGTTCCAACTAACCTAAAAATCTGATTCCTGAATACCCTGAGTGGTTGGGAAAACTTTGAAAACACCTTTTCAATGAAAACCGTTGAATCAGTAAATTAAGATCAAATACACGTGCAGGAGTCACACAGTACGAATGATACAGTATCAGTAATGTTTAAAAATTGTGAGTACGAAAGTGAACAAATCTTGGCGCACTGCTCAATTAATATGCTTCATCCAGTTCAACCAATATTTACAAACTAAAACTTGACTCTAAAATATAGTTAACAATCAATATGTTAATACCGACCTTCTAAAGCCAAAGATTGCAGGTAGGACTAGCATCATAAATACGGCCCCAAACTATTATTTTCCACCAGAATTCAAAGATGAACTACTCGAATTTGCACCTGAACTACTCGAATTTGCACCTGAACTACCGTGAGGAATGATGTCAGCTTTTGAGGAGGCTTCTTGCGACGCTGCTTGATCATCCGCGGACAGTAATTTATCAAGCGATTCCTCATCGTCATCGGCCATTTCTTTGCCGTACAACTGCGGATACCTTGACATACACTCAGACATTTTTGACAACTGTTCGTAGCAGTCAGAACCTTTCGGCTCCGCTGTAGAATAATGAAAGCAAGTAAACGCTTCACGAAATTGATAGCCACACGGCCCGGCTACCATTCCTCCCATACAAGGACAACTCCAGTTAATTTCTCCGGACGGAAGAAGCAAGCCTACAAATAGAAATATATAGAGAATATACATGTTCATATTAGTTTGCAGCCAATAGCCAGCCATACGCATAAATGTAATTTTGTGAAAAATAATATGAATTGTCACGCTCTTTTCTTTTTATAGAAATTAATCAGTGGGCTAACTTGAGTAATTTAAATATATACAAATACGACGAACAATCGACATCCGGTTCTGGTATTCTACAATGCATAATATTTTTACGTACTTAGACTCTTGTAGAAACAATTATAACATACTATAGCAAATACGTAGTACTAAATTAGGGTGATTACGTTTAACTCTTTGTCGAAATATGCATCCGGCTCCGATATTTTGGTATACGGTTGAACCCTTATATATACACATATCATCGTGCGTAACAAGTACATTTTGCTCAGTAGACAAAATCTAGCGGTCCAAAAAATAAACTTGCAACATTTAAAAACGAACAACCTGACACGGTCTCGGTGAAATTTTGGTTGTTATACCAAACAATTACATTTTTATAACAAATTATAAAATTCTAATGCTTTCTTCATAGTTTTTTATGTTTTTGAGACCATCTGGTCATAAGTTTCTCGCGTGGCTACGAAAATCCATAGATCTACAGCGAATTTTTTTAATACAAATGTTTATTCTCGTAACGACCAAAACATTTTACCGGTCTTATGTCTCAACTGTGCTATGTTCGGAAATTTGCAGACCTGAATTTCATTACATAAATACGTTGATTTCGTTCTTTATGATAGAATGGTGTTTTCAAAACATTTGAACAGTCGCAAAAGAATAAAGCTGCACGATCCATATAAACACAGACTGCATAAGCAAGAGCAAAATGTTATATGCTACTACTAGATATAATTCAGGACTACGACTGCTCCACACTATAAAAGCAATACTGACAGATAACAGTTTACTGCAATTATCTTCTACTTTTTGACAAGTTTCCCAGTATTTGCTGAATCCTCGAGTTCTGGTCTCAGTTCCAAATCAGCGATGCTCAAAAAACCGAAACAGAGATCTGCCGAACAGCGAGATACCATCTCTGATAGGAGACACCCTGACTCCTGAGACTGATACGGTGCACTGTCAACACTCGGAGCCCGGGTTTTATACATGTTCATATGTATATAATATACGTGTTGAAATATGTATAAGGGCTAGCAGCCTCCTCATACATTTCACACATAAACACACGTTAAAGCAATCGCCGCGGGCGAAGCGATCGAGAATCAACAAACTTTATGTATATATTATTGAAAAATTTTAATGCGGAATCGAACCAATTGGAAAAATACATACGAACGTATATATTTTGCGCTAAATCATTCTGTTCGTGTATTTGCCCAAGACTTTATGCAATTCCCAGACTTAACGGAACACTACCCAAACCCGCACACGACTCTACCAACAAGCATAATTATATAATAATTATGCTCCTACTATTTACAATCGGCCAATAAAAATGAGAAATGAAAATTACAAAGTTGCCATTAGATAAATTTACGGCTTAGTTGTTTCATTTAGAGGTTATAACGAGTAGCACTTCCGACTTTTATTTAAATGTGCAATCTAGCTAAAACTAGGTCAATCGAAATAATGGATTCCGAAGCAGGCTGACACTTACCAGGTTCATCGTCACTCCCATCGAAATCAATAGTTGCTAACGCTTTCACCTCGCTGCTAAGTGGCGTTGCATGATCTTCTTTAGTTGCAAATATAACTCGATGTTTTGATTCATCTAAATTAAAGACGATAAAATGTAGGCCCAACAAACACTGATGTTAATTGTCCAGATAGCAGCAAACAATAAACTAACCTGAGTAAAACAAACCAGTTTAATTTTGAACAACGATATTTAGACCTTCGTCGTAGAATTTTTCAGCAATTTGTATTAATATATCATCACTCCATTTATCATTTCTCATATTACACTTATAACCCCTAAATTGACTGGCCTTGAGAGACGAAAAAAACTTCTAACTGTCCAAAATCGCGGACAATATCTAACACGCCACATATCAAGTATTGTATCTTGTCAATTAACGTATGTACACACTGCAAACGTGTACAACGAAAAATATTATATACTAGAAGCTAAATTCATGAATATACGTACATATACTTACCTTGTTCTTCAGAATGAGTGGCCATTGAATCAATTTATACAAAGTATGGGATATAATTGTCAGTAAAAGCAAGATCGCTCGGAACTTTCAAACCTTATTACTGAAGAACTGAAAAAGTAGGCATACTGAGGTGGCTCGAACTTCAACCCTTCGCTCTACTAATACGCAACGTAGTACGCCTCTCCAACTGGTTTCATTGTCGACTATATATCGACCGTATGATGTCAGCAACCATACGCTATCAATGCAGATGAAACAGAAATCACAGAATGGTGCGTGCTTAGAAAACGAAAATTTAGCATATATACATCGTTCAGCAATGCAAGAGCAGGCAAGGGTGGGGGCTGCCCTCAAATTCCAGGGTGAGGGCCCCATACTCGCGTGCGAAGCGAGCTACAAACCAGACGCATTTTAAAACTTAAACGGTTTTTGATTCAACCTGTTTTTAGACAGTTTTACGAACTAGCTAAACGATTAGATAACGTAGCAAAATTTGTTACAGTTGCTATGCAAACTGAAGATATAGCCCTTCCTTTACGCCACATTCAGCTCAGGGAAACGTTTAAAACCTCTAGTTTGTCATTTAAACTTATAAACCATTTTCATTCGAACACTGTCACACTGCATAACTTTGACATTAAATAGAATAAACTAAGAATTAGTACTGGTTTCATTGCCGGCTAAATAGGTTTTTACTCTTTTCAATTTATTTAGAGTTAAACAAACCAAATTACGCACGGTGTGCGAAACTACCAGATAAAGAAAATTAACAATGAATTTATTCTCTTGGAAAAATATCAATTGACATCTACGTACATATTTTACTTTTTGATAAATTTTAGTTTTTCAGACAGAGTGAAACAATCTTGACTTTGTATGTAGGGGCAATAGAATGTGTGTTTCTGCGTTTTCTGATGCAGCTGAATTTTGTCTGAGGTTTCTGCAGGTTCGTTAGCAGAGTTTTTCGCACTATAATTGTGAAAGTTGGGTCCACTCTATTAATTGTACCTTACCGGTCACTGGAGATAGATGGTGTGTGCTACTTATAGACGGGAAGCTTGGACTTCAGGTTCAGACTGAGGTAGGTTTAGTGCTGGCACCTACCACGTTGGCGGAAAATAATTCAGTCAGTTGTTTTGTTTATTGAAGATATCTGTAAAGTTTTATTTGGTTGCCGATATTTCATAAATTAGCTTAACAAATTTTTCAGGGCACTTAAAGAAATGTTTATAGTGGATCATTCTATTATATTGTCTACGTGGATGTGAAAAGTTATCCGGTCTCTTCAATTCGATTGGGGTACATAACATCACTGTATTAAAATTGAGGTACAGCGCAGAGATTGTGCCTGATCACTGATCAGTATGTCCTGTGCCGAGTCTGACGAAGGAATGTTTGATCAGTAAGTAGTCAAACTCTTTTTAAAAATTTGAGAAGTCGAAGCACAATAAAAACATTTATCTACAACATGCAAGGTAATATGTGAATAAAACCAAAACTATAGGTACAGCGAGTGTTGTGAAAAAAATGGTTTTTTGCGCATTGTATTGTCTTAGTGGTTAATATGTGTAGGCACAGCAAACATTGCATTAACAAAGCGTGTACTAACCGAGGCAGGGTTCCGAAAAGGTGGTATTCATTTTTCACGTGAATAACCCATAATTCTAACAACGTACTTCTATTCTACGGTTAATACGGCGATCTTGTGGGAAACAGTTCAAGGCGAGACTATCCCTGTTTTATGGCAGGTAGTGTCTGGCTTTATTGCGTGCATGCTTGTATTGCAAAAAGAAAACTGTGCAAACCTGATGAAATCGTCATGTAGGTATCATATAGACTGTCACTCAAATTTTCAAAAAACTTCAATTTGATATCACAATAGATTAACTGAGATGGCCAAAAAACATGAATGCCGTTCCAGCAAATTGTTACGCTAAATAGTGAACAAAAGGCATATAAGAAAAACGAAAACTTGATACCGATCAAAAATTGTGCCTTGGTTGATTTTTAGTCAAAGATACATATACATTTATTCCAGTAAAAGCAACGTTGTATATTTGGTACAGTTGGTATAAAACGTTAATATATACGCTAAAGTCTACAATAAAGGGCAACTACCAGGTTCAAAGATAATATTTATATCAAAGTTTATAAAAACTGTAAAATTTGTGCAGTCAACTATGAATTACACTTTTACTTACCGCATGCTTTCAACTTGATGTTGGTACAGTGAAAAAACCGGTGAGTCAAATCGATTCTCTTCGAAATAGGCTTTTCCTGACTACACAAATTGAGTGAAATTCGACTCCGCCAGAGTCAAATGGAGTCGAATTTTGCTCAGGCGGAGTCAAATTTTGACTCAGTTTGTGCAGTCAGGAAAAGCCTATTTCGGAGAGAGTCAATTTGACTCACCATTTTTGCAGTGTAAAAATATTTGTAAAAGTGTAACCCTAAGTTTGTTTATGGCTCAAGCTTTAGCAGAAAATCGACCATTGTCTCCGGAGTGAAAATATTTATTCCAGAGTAGACCGTATGTATTTTGTGTTTTATAATGGAATAGTTGCTACAATTTCATGTTTTTATTTTATTGTGGGAACCGGACGATACCGTGCTTGGCATTGTTTGCCCCGCCGTGATGCAGTTAACGCAATTCAATTCGGTTTACGAACTCTTGCTTACTTTTTAACCCACCCTGCCGTTGTTATAGAATTTTTAAAACAGGATAAGCCTGCTGAGAAACTTTTTGCTGATTACCATGTCCGTTATTATCTTCATTTTCAAGATCAAAACTTGTTACCAAATCAATTTGTTTGCTAAAATTTTCAGGTTTAAGGAAAAACCTGATCAAGGAAAACTAGGGTCCTAGATTACTGGACAGTATACATCACCGTACTGTATTAACTATTAACACTCAAGTGATGCAAAGTCCAGCTCATGTTTAGACTGCTCCTAGGCATACAGGGAGACTTGGGACTTCGAATATGGTAAAGATAACAGGTTATGCTTTTAGATTAATAGATAGTTACGCTGATATGCTTCGGTTTGGGCTTATGGGCTTAGGCTTACTGGGAGAGCTCCTAAGTACTGTCAATATGGCCCTAGACACATTCGGATTCGTAGTCGAAATAAGTACCACACCCTTTCTAGTACTTCTGGTTTGTTATTCTGTCCTCTTTACTTATGTTTGGTTAATTTGCAAGAGCAGCTTCAATAATAAACAATTTCATAAATATAAACGAGTTGGAAAAAAGATAAGCATACACTTCGCCAATCATGCATTAAACAACGGTTTTGTCGGAAATTTTAGCTGCCGATTTCTATACATTAATACCTGCCGTTCTGAGTAAAACTACATTTCAACTGTAAGATTGCACCTTTGTGATGATTTGATTTCGAAATTTTTTCAATATTAAACATTTAGTTCTACTTCTTTCTTGTCATATCCTTCAATTGCCAAGATCCCTTGCCCGTACGCAGGCTGAGGCTGGCGTTGGTACGGAGCCATTCCGGGAGGATGTTGCTGTTTTATTTCCGGTGGACTTTGTGACGATTTTCGGCGCATGTTAAATAGTTCACCGACAATATCGATCGGAAGCGGAAGTACAATGGTGTTATTGTGTTCGGCAGCGATTGTATTCAGTGTTTGAAGATATCGTACTTGAAGCGCTGCTGGCGACTGGGCAAGCACCTATATAAAAACGAGGAAAAAATATCATTTTGGCTACCATGGTGAATTTATCGTCCGGGTGTAAGTTTCACTTTACTATGCCTGAACACACAAATCTGCTGTAAACACAATTGCATTAATATTATTTTAAGTTTAAATTGCAACAGATACGACCTTTTTAGAAGACATCAAGAAATGATCTCATAGACAAAGAGGGACTCAAGGAAGGCTCACCGTCTTGAAATCTTTGTCTCTTCCTGGAAAATTTTCATCCTAGCTAAGTCATCTGAAATCCCTATGTATCCGACTCCTAAACACTTTTTAGTCTCCCTAGTAAGGTGAGCTGGCTACACGCCTGTTTAAAAACTCCAATGGTCAAACGCACGCTGCAAAAAAGGTGAGTCAAATTGCCTTTCTCCGAAATAGGCTCTACGGGACCACACAAACTGAGTCAAATTCGACTCCGCTAGAGTAAAACGTGCAACACAGTGAGTCAAATTTGACTCAGGCAGAGACAAATTTGATCCAGTTTGTGTAGTCCCGTAGAACCTATTTCGGAGAGAGTCAATTTGACTCACCATTTTTTGCAATGCAGAGGCAATAAAAGTTGCAGGATTTCGATAGATCTAGCAAAGACTAGGTACTAGCTAGGTATGTTCTAAGTGCACCAGCGATATTTAGTAGTATTTATCTCAATTCATGGTTTATTTGAACCTGGGTGCGACGATCGTACACTGCAAAAAATGGTGAGTCAAATTGACTCTCTCCGAAATAGGCTTTTCCGGACTACACAAACTGAGTCAAAATTCGACTCCGCCAGAGTCAAATTCGACTCACCGAGCGACTCAACTAGTCAAATTTGACTCAGTTTGTGTAGTCCGGAAAAGCCTATTTCGGAGAGAGTCAATTTGACTCACCATTTTTTGCAGTGTATGTGTCTGTCCGCACCGCTAGCGTTTTGATAACAAAAATATCAGAAGATAGAAAAAAACTTACTTGTGCTGCTTCTCGCAACGACCGAGATGCTTTCAGTTCACCTTCTGCGATTGTCACTTTTGCTCGCGCCGCACGTGACGCTTCTGCTTCGGTTGCCATTGCTCGCATCAGTTGTTGCGGTAGACGGATATCTTTAACTTCGACTCGTTCTACCTAAAAATCGATCAATCGTATTGAAATAGGCGTCTTTCATAGTTAACTATCGTGTTTCTATAAAGCGGCCTGCTGAAAGAATAAAAACGATGGAAATAGTGTAGAATATAATACATCTTTTTTCAAAAGAATGGTGAAAGTTTAAAAAACAAACACTGAAAAACCGAAATTTTTTAAGATTTTGATATTCCACAAAATGAAAGTTCAAAAAATATTTAATTATTTAAATATTGCAATCGTTTTACTTATATTAAGATTATCCGAAACATCAAAAGGCGACCCAGAAGATGGCAGAGCTGGAACAACCGCGCTAATCCTCAATTCAGGATGCTTAACGCTACGGACCATACCCAATCAGTGTTTACTGAAGGATCCTAAGCTATTTGATTTAATTGTTCAATTTAAGTAAGCTTAGCATTTATTCTATTCTACGCAACTTTATAAAATATTTAAAATATATATGAGGCGTTCGCATTTTGGTTGTTTGACAACACATCGTTCGCAAACTTTTCCTATGAGCTAATACATTTGATAAGTACAGAAACAATTCTTTGTCGAAATTCGGCAATATCGACAAAAGTCTTACATGACAGGACGTATATAAATTGTACAGCAAGGGGGGTGTCATTAGTGTCAAACTTGTCTTTAGTCCAGCGGCTTCTCCAAACTTTTTAATTTGCAACACGAGAAACATTGCCTTTGAAATTTATTACAGAACGTAACCCCTTTATACGAAATCCTACCTACATCTGTGGAGTATATTGATTGGTTTCATGTGTATTTTCAACACTTCCCGCCACATGTTCAAATTTAGGCTCTGGCCTAGGTTAAGGAAAAGACTTACCTAAACCTAAACATTTAAGTAAACTTTTAGGTAAGCCTAAGCATGAGCCTATGCTTTGATATTAGCCTTAATAATCTTAAATATATCCGGAAAAGTATACAAGAGTCGATTTGATGTTTACCTGCACTCCCCATGCTTTCGTTGCTTCATCAAGAACCGACTGAATATTTCCTGATATTTCGTCGCGTTTCGATAACATTTCACCGAGATCCATTGTGCCGAGTGTGTTCCGTAAGGTTGTTTGTGCGAGTAATTTAGTACTATACGACGCATCATTAACGTTTGTGATCGATACAACAGGATCCGAAATACGAAAATACACCACTGCATCGACTGAAACTGTCACGGAGTCCTAGAATTGGCAATCTCATTTAGTTATCGTTACAACCTGTTGCTAAGGTTTATATCGGCGAAAAGAAAATTTGCACGCAGATTGTTGTACATTCGCTAACTTATGCGCATTGCGCAAAACCAACTGGCTAGTTTGTTTAGTTTTAACTTGGTTAATTTTTGCTTATTAGGCAACATGACACTGTCGAAATAATCAAAGTGTTTTGTTAAAGTAAGTATTCGAACGACAATGAACGTGAAAATTCCACGAAGGCTGTGTTCGGTTAGAAACAGTGGCCTGTTTAAAGATCAGGGGCGGAATGTTTTTCTGTGGGACTAGAAAAGAGTAAGCTTAAGCTTTAGAATATTTTTTGCTTAGCTAAGGTTAACGCTTATGCTTAAGCTTAGGTATATGCTCATACTTACGCTTAGGCTTAGGCTTAGGAATATACTTATAATACTGTTACGCCTGTGTTGTTCACATTGACCGAAACAGCTAACCTTTGACAAAATTTCTTGTGGCGGTACACTAAACGACACTACGCGTAGATCGAGTTTTGTGTACGAGTCAATACACGGTATCACCCAAAACAGGCCAGGGCCAACTTCGGATCCGGTGAGCAGGCATCCCAGGCGGAACACAACTGCTCGTTCGTATTCTTGGCAAACTTTTGTCGCAAAAAACAACGAAAACGGCAAAAATATCAGTATGAGAAAGAACGAAAACGCGGTCAAAATCAGGGCACAACCGCTTGCCCACAATTCGTGTTTTTTCTCGACGGGTGGATCTGAAACAATGTTTCGGGAATAGTGCCGAAGCAGACAGGGATGGGGGCTCCGTGCAAACTCCAGGGTGAGGACCGCGAAACTCGCGATCGAAGCGAGCCTGAAGCCAGACGAATTTTAAAACTTCGGCGGTTTTTGTTTTAACCGGTTGGGGTGGGGACCGCTATAGAGGTGCGGCCCTCCAAAAACAGGGGGTATGGGGATGACTGCTCCAGCCCTGTTGGGGAAGTATATATTAAATGATTACAATTGTGAAAAATCTAGACATCCGTATTCTTAAATCGTTACGGTCTCGTAGAACAGGCTCCGACCAAAATTCGAAGGTTTGACTGTCTAGGAGTGAATCTAACCCTAGGTCTTATGCTGACCCTGGAATCTGACCATGAGTCTAATTCTACACCTATATGAACGTCTAAAATTTATGGCGTTGTTCGAGAACTGTTCTATACATTCAGAATTGTTCAATAAAAGCACGCGCAAAAAATGTGAGTCAAATTGACTCTCTCCGAAATAGGTTTAACTCAGGAGGAGTCGAATTCTGATTGAGTTTGAGTAGTCAGGAAAAGCCTATTTCGGAGAGAGTCAATTTGACTCACCATTTTTTGCTGTTCACCTATTACCAGTTGATCACTCACAGATCTTGTATAAAATACAAACCACGTGAACCAAATATTTTAATTAAACCATTCGTTTAGTTTTTGACTCTTTGCTTGGCAAATTTTGCTATCTCAGCCTCCGCAGCTCGCCTGTCTGGTTATAACTATGATGACTAAAGATGGCGCTATACTTATCGTGCTGCGCCGTCCGACGGCACCAGACGGCACCGGTCCATGATGGACGGCGCCGGATGTCATGAAAAGGACAGCGCATAAACTATTGTTTGTCTTGTGTCAAAAGCTTGAGCGATAATGCAAGGTTAAACTAATTAATGTACTTTCAAAACTTAAGTACGCTTTCAAGATTTGAACTCAACTTTATTTGGACCTGGAGTCAATTATGCACTACAATTAGGAATAATTGACATTTATGGACTCGTGATCGGAACTTAAAAAAATGGGGGATCCCCTTCTTATTACCACCTCTTATTCGGCTCAATACAGTAAAACGCTTATGTTTTTGCGAGTAACATTTTGAATTATCTAATTTCTATCAGTGGCGTACCGAGAAATTTTGATTGGGGGGAGGCTGAATCCTCATGTTTGTGCCTTTTATTTGCCAAAAACCAAACTTCGAAACTCTGTTTAAGGTCCTTATAATTTGACAGATTGAGAATCTGGAAAGGCCGAATTGTTTGCTACGTGAACACATTTTGAAAAAACCGTAAGCGAAGCGAGCAAAAAGCTAGACACTATTGTCTTTTACTCTAGTACAGAGCTTCAGTTTGAAGTTTGTGGGGAAATTTTTGTATAATATGAAATATTTCTAGGCAGTAGGAGTTGAAACAGAGTGACCGAAGGTTCAAAACTAGAACTTATACAGAACTTGAAAGAATTCGCGGGTCGAGAAGCGAAAGAGAAGCTATACATTGTTAATCCTTCTGTAACAGTCGAAACACTTCTATATTCATGTAGCGCGGCGTCTAAACCGAAAGACCGAACCACCCCTGGTCAAGTGGTTATGCAGTTATGAAGATTTGCACAATTTTTATTACTATCTTTAGTTTTGAGCTGGTATTAGATTGGAGTATTTAACTTTGATGTCTATTGTTGAAAACCGCCGCAGGCAAAATTTTTCGAAACTTGATCGGTGAAAAACATCGCGAGCGAAGCGATCGCGAAACCATACGCAATTTTTGTGTCTAATATAAAATATGACGCAAATACTGATTCCGATTAAAGGAGGGGCGCGGCGGCCCCCCGCCCCCCCTCTCGCGGTACGCCCCTAATTTCTATAGCTTTAATTTAAAATTATTTTAAAACGTTGGTGAAAACCCAATCGAATGTGTGTTTAATATACTAGTCCGGGTCATTTTTTACCGATCTTAGTGGCATTTGGCTTATGCCTCTTGATGGTGTTTTAAGTGATTAACCTATTGCACATACTATCGAGATCATCGTCCAAATCAAGAGCACGTTCCGCAGATGACATATTGACACAGTTAACACACTGACTATTTAAGTAACATTCGCTATACCATGGTTGATTATATTACTTAACTGTCAATCACATAGCTAGAATATGAATATTGTTCTGAAATAAGCACCTGCAGATATGCACCGCAGAGTGGTGAAAGTTGGATTGGGGGCCCCCATTGTTGAAGATTCGTGCCTTGGGTTTCGACCTAAAAGTGAACTAGTGACCCATATAAATTTTTTGGCTCGATATATGAGATTGGTCACGCTTTCCGAGCCGCCTCAGAGGCCAATTTCAAAGTTCTTTTTAGGTCCCCGAAAACAATAGAGCTGGTTGTGCACCTGATCATACCGAATTATTCGTTACATGAATAATGACCACGATTTGAAGAAAATAATAAGAGTGAAGCGAGTGAAAGCCTACACACTACTACCTCTAACTCTAAGTACAGAACTTCAGCTTTGAAGAATTGGCGAGCGAAGCGAAAGAGAAACTATACATTGTTTCATTAAACACCTCTGTAACAGTCTGAAAATGTTTATTTATTAATGAACTGCTTAGTATAAATCACCAAACCTGAAACCCCGCGGTAAAGCAATTGTGTAACTATGAAGCTTTGTACAAATTTTCGGTTTTTTTGGTTATTCATCCAGTTCGCGTAGCCCAAAAATGGTTCGATTATGCAAATTTTTGCATGTTTGAGCTTCTCATAACGTTTTGTGATTATTTTTGCGCCTAAATTTCCCCCTTTGGGACTCAAAAGTTTTTTTATCAAAAATTTGACAAATTAATAATTATATATCATTCGATGCAGTTTGCGGAGTGACCAATTACTGATTTGGCGCGCCGCTGCCAATGATTTGGGATGGCGCCAAATCAATTATTTGACCATAATTCGTCAACCAGTCGTCTAATTGCGGAAAATTTAACACCAATTCGACTGAATTGAAATGAGTTGCCCGAATAAGATGGTGTGGGATAATATAAGAGGGGGTCCCCATTTCGAGTCTAAATCAATAAGATTCCGTATCCCTAACAAGAGTTCGTAAGCGGATAGAGTCCCTAACTCCTAATTAGAGTCCATGAAGGTGAGTTATTTCTAACTGTAGTGCATAAATGACTCCAGGACCAAATAAAATTGAGCTGGAATCTTTAAGCGTACTTAAATTTTAAAGTACATTCCGTAGTCTAACCTTGCATGATCGCTGAAGCTATTGATACAAGACAAATAAACGTTTAATTCAACGGATAGTCGCAGTACCGGATATATATCAATAACGAAGATGGCGGAGCGTGGGTTAAAAATAAATAACAGTCCGTAACCGAATAACAAGGGGGTACCCTCTGGAGAGGCCAAATACATGTCAGCCCCCCTCTTATTCGGGTCACTACAGTACTTGGATTCGATATCTTTCATTTATGTCATTGTCTATATGATTTAACAATATATATGGCTACTATGCATTCAAACTTGGGTATACCTACTGCAATGAACACGTAACATATATACTTTGAGTAACAAATTTGTGCTGAACCTTATTTCAAAATTTTTTTACTCTGTCCAAGTACAGACTCTAGTAAGAGATATAGATTTCTATTGATACAGACTAAAAATAGGGTCCCTCGACACTGTTGTTAAAGTAGCGCTATGCTTTTGATGACGTCTGACACCGTCCATAACCCTTACGGTGCCGTCGGTCACCGTCCATCACAAACGGACGGCGCCGTACGACAAGTATAGCACAAACCCTATTCGGGAACCTACAGTACCTGAATGCAGCTATATCTTTAGCCTGTGACAATTTTAAAGATCGGGAAAATTTAAAAGCAACGGTAAAAACTGAAACTAAGACAAAAACAATTATTCACAAAATTAAATGTTTTCAAACAATTTATCCATTTTAAAATATCAGTGTAACCTTAGTACCTTGTGCTTTCTAGGCAGCATTCAACTTGTTTACAGAATAAAGTCTTATACCGAAACTCTGAGTTATAAATAAACAAACCCACAACTAAGAACAACTGTCAGAGGGAAGGCGGGCTCATCGAGGGAGGGCGCTCAGCCCCCCTCTGAAAAAATTTTGCCCAATTAAAAAAATTTTCAACCGTGCTTTATGAAGTCATCGAAAACCCTTGCATGCCCCTCCTGAAATATGTTTATCCGCCTGCCGAGGTGAGCTGGTTACTGGCCTGTGTCACAAAGAATGCGGGCTCATCCAGTGAGTGCTCAGCCCATCTGAAAATTTTTTGCCCAATTCAAAAATTTTCAGCCTTGCTTGTAAGTCTTCATCAAAAGTCCTTGTATGCTCCTCCTGAAATATATTTATCCGCCTAGCCAAAATGAGCTGGCTACGGTCCTAATAGAAGGGCAGCTACATTAACGCATGTGGCATGAAAAATTTTGCTGAAATATCATTCTTTCGTGACTGCTGTTGACTAATTGATTACGGCCTGGCAACACGTAGCTGTTCATACGGGTTGTGGGCCCCTATCACTATGTTTGACGCTGCTGGTTCCTGTGAAATAAAAGCATAAAGCCAATGTTTACACTTAAACATAAAGGAACAAAGTTTAGTTGGATGAAAACCATTCTAGAACACACCGTCAACAATAATAGAGTTGGCGGCTGTGTAAAACAAACAATAGCAGCCACGCTACATTTCCTTTTAGATACATGAACTTTACTTCTCTAACATTAGAAAAAAAGCATTCGATAACTAGCGTATAAATGATAGACGGAGGAGTGGCAGAAGACCCCTTCGAAAGCCTTTTAGTTCCGTTTTAGAAGATTGGTTAGAATTTTGCCGCAAGGGTTCTTAGAAAACAATATTGGGGACATTTTTGAATGAAACGGTTATTTTTAAACAAATTAGTTTCAGTCCCTTTTGAAAAAACGTTGGCACATTATGTACGTATGTTTCTTACAACTTCGCCCATAGAAAAGCTGAAGCCCTGTGGAATAAAACTGAACCACGATCGCAACCGGTCCGTAGCCGAAGAAAGGCCAGAGGGGCGGGCTCAGCCCCCCCCCCCGGAATAGTTTTGGCACCCCTGGAAGATTTTCCACCTTGCTTGTAAGTCAATGACAACCGTTAAATGCCCCTCCTGAAAATTTTTTTAGCCCCCTTAGCAAGATGAGCTGGCTACGGGCCTGGATTACATGTCATCAGAAACAATAAATTGGAACAAAAATTGAAATTATTGTATGGACGCTGGAACGATTTTTATCAATAGGTGTCAAACAGTCGCATTAGTTTACTCCTGGAGTCGATCCGTTGAAAATTCCGATCATATTTTGTAGCAACCGAGAGCCAAAGGTGGCTAGCTCACCTTGCTATAAAGCTAAAAATATTCAGGAGGGGCATGCAAGGGTTTTCGATGACTTACAAGCAAGGTTGAAAGTTGTCCATGGGTAGCCAATATTATTCCAGGGGTGTGAGCACCCCTGTCCGTCCTCTAGCTACAGGCCCGAAGACTGAGCAGATATAACCACCTTGTGAGCGAAACGAGTCAGAAAGGGCAGACCATTTTCTGCATTAAATGTTTTAAATTCCAACATGAAACATTTAGTTTTTGACTGGTTTTTAGGGATGTCAGTGACACTTGTTCAAATTATTACCGGTGTCGACTGCCACCCCAGGCACCCTTATATTTGAGTGCCTAAATTATTGTGTCAACAAGTCGCGATTATGTATAAAACACAGTTAATCAAACATTAGCTTTGCTCTGGAGACACACAATGGCCCATATTACCGGCTGAGACGAAAGCACCACTACACAGTTGCGGCCTGTAAGACAAAACGGGACAAGGCTTCCGTTAATGATGACCATATGAGAAACTAGCATTCTGGCAAGGGCGTATACAAGGGAAGGAATAGGGGGGATATATCACCTCCCGAAATCTGTCGACGTCACGAAAGATACACTTTGATACAGCCGTTAGAATAAAAACGATTTATTGTGCAATTTTAATATTGAAATCAGGTTACGCGTTTTCGACATGAAATCCGAGTTACAACCCTTGGTTTCTGGCCTATTCAACATCGAACAAAACAGAACTGTACGGAACAAAGAAATAAAGTCGATTTCAAGCCACAATTAAGAGTGCGCTGAAATAAAATTGAACTCTGTGGTTATGTTTTAAAATTGTTTGTATGCGTGCTTGATTATTGCTGTCTCTTTTTCAGTACATTTTGTTCTCGACAATCTCCGTCTATGATTCTATTAAATTTTCATGAATTTCGATATTGGAATAAAGTTTCGAAATATTGAAAATGAATTTTTTGGCCCATGTATAGAACAGGGCCGGATCGTTTTCCTGCGGGGCTGTAATAGAGTCAGTTTAAGCTTTAGACTTAGTTTTTTGGTTAGGCTTCGGGTTGGGCTTAGGCTTAGCATTAGGCTCATCTTTACGCTTAGGCTTAGGCTTAGCATTAGGCTCATCTTGACGCTTAGGCTTAGGCTTAGGCTTACGAATATGCTTATACTACTGTTCAAGCCCGGTTCTATACATGGGCCAATTTTTTTGTCCTACCCAATGTGAAAAGACTGGATTCATCGTATATATTTCAAACGGCAGGATATTTAATACTTCGAACAGATTTAGAATTTATATAAATTAAAAAGAAACTTTTTGGACAACAAATGGGAGTTCAACAAAAGGCCGAGTATTATCCGTCGATTCAAAGCAAGAGGGTTATTAAAGTTATTACGTCCTATACAAAGTAGCAATTCTATTGATTGGCCGCTACAAAAGCTTTAATAACATGGCCTTAGGTAATAAAAGGCTTATCGTAGACAAACTTATGACACATTGCTTTCTGAGTTAATTGATAAGTATTTTTATACGCTCACAGGGTGCTGTTGCAGAGTTTTAACCTTTCCTATGTTTTAGACGTAAATTTGTGGCTGTTTTGAACATAAAATCGTTGGCAAATGTTACTTTTAAGGTCGTAACAGTAGATTAACCGTATTTCTAAGCCTAAGCCTTGGCCTAAGCGTTGCAAAAGCATTTTCCTAAGCCTAAGCCTAAGCCTAAAAGCCTAAGCCTAAGCAAAAAAATGTAGTCTAGAATGTACAGCCTACTCTTTTACAGAGCAACCAGAAACCGGGACGGCCCTAAAAGTAACATGGGCCAAACCGTTTATATAGAGTTAAACATTTAAACCGCAGTCAGTTTTTCTGCGACGATAAACTAGTGGACCTTGTTTGTTTTAGAGCCGTCTCAGCTACTCGTGGGTCTGTAAATGAGTAGGCTTACATTCTGGACTACATTTTTTTGCATTAGGCGTAGGATTAGGATTAGGC
The DNA here is from genome assembly GCA_030248215.1 of Enoplolaimus lenunculus. Lineage (NCBI taxonomy): Eukaryota > Metazoa > Nematoda > Enoplea > Enoplida > Thoracostomopsidae > Enoplolaimus > Enoplolaimus lenunculus. The sequence goes on along the minus strand of JASANG010001414.1, from coordinate 338,109 downwards.
TTAGGAATATATTTTTTCATGCGCATATGCGTGATAATTATCGAGTGCTACGCCCTTTAAACTTGTTCTCTATATTGTAGCTGTATTCACGAATGGTAGATTTTTGGAGACACACGATGTGTATTAGAAATATCAAGGTATAACCGGATGTTTGTCATCGGCTCCTCGCTGAATCTAAATTCCGTCTCCGGCTGAAACCGAATTCCGCTTTTGGCCCGGCTCATGTAGACTTTTTGTCGAAGATTCGAGCAATTTTAGTACTGTACTTACAGCGAAAAGAATGGGGACTGATATTTATTTAGCCTCGCCAAAGGGTGCCCACGATTATCTGGTAACGCTCTGTCATTTATTTTTTATTCACTTATGTTAGTTGGACTCAATTAACACCTTTGTTTTTGTATGAATTCCTTTGGACTGACCAGAATTGTTCGAAGCGTTTTTATTGACTGTCATGTCCTTTAGCTTCCGGATTTAGTAATGGCTTATGCGGGTTATCTGAGTGTTGCCTATTTCAGCAGCCTGGCCATTGTTCTGTTTTGGTTTTATGGTCTCTAATTAGAACGTATGGACTCTATTCATCGACGGACTCTATATTAGGGATATAGACTCCAATTGATTGGCACTCAAGATGGGAACCCCGTCTTACCCATCCCCTGTATTTGGGTCACTACAGTAGGTAGTGATTGTTTCCATACCATCAAAATTAAGATTGTTCGCTGAGTTTGTAATACTATGACTGTAAAAACAAATTTTATAGAACACTTGACAGATAAATGTCGAAAATAGCGAATTGAACGTAAATTTTTACTGAATAATTTTGGTTCAGTTCCGGTACCGATACCAGGCTTCGCCAATATTTATCGACTTCCGGTTCTGGCACAGTCTCCAGAAGCTTTCACCTCCGGTTGCATCCTGATGTTTCCCTTCCTCGAAGGATTTGCAACAGATAGGTAGGTTGTCACATTTTGAATTTTCTTATATTCATTAGGTATTATTCACAATTTATTTAAAGCCAATCCGGTTTTCATTTTTCTTAAAATAATAAAATTAATAATTGATCGTGTAAACGAGGACATTTTCAATTTCGGTCCATTTATAAGTAGGCCATTCTAAATGGAGTAAACTGCGAGCAACTTAGCACTATTGTTATAGGTAAATTAGCATATAATACGCAATGTGTTACAGTTACAACGTGTACAAATGTGTAGTACCAAATCTTACACAAGACATGAGAGCCCCTCTCGGACTCGAACGTTTAACTTCTATAGCTGAGATGTGACGACGAACGCTTTTTGCCCGAAACTGGTGCGTTCCGAATCCTACCTTGAATTTAGATCTCATATGAAATAAAAAAATATTCATGTGATAAAGGGTTAAGAGATGTGACTTTCAACTTATTCTATTTCATAGGTAACACATTTGTACCAGTAATAGAGGTTTGAGTTCACTTTTGTTAGGCTAAAATTGGATAATTGCCTGCCGACAAGAGTTCAGTCACTCTGTGTCGTTGTCTCTTTCGTACCAGAATACAAAATGACAGATTAACATAATTAATTACCAATCGAAACGGAGTCACGACACAAACACAAAACCTCAACAAAACAAACCAGCAACGTCCAAAATGAAGCTTTGGTTGTGTTTGTATCAGCTAGAATTATCGCGATTTGAGTTCTACAGATTTATTACATAAGGATGACATATAAAAAATTTATCAACACTCGAACGCACGGGGTTTTATAGGGTCTTTTGTGTTTGAGGCAAACTTCGCGTAAACCGGGATTTGTTCAATTTGAGATGGGCAATGGACATACATTCAGTTTTGGATCAACAAATAATAAAAAATGCAATATAGACATATATAAGCTTAAATATAAAAACTGAACGTCAATTTCAACGCGTTTGCATAAATTTCTAGGCTACGATATCTCGCTTGTTTTGCTAGGACGAAGAGGTTTTATGTTGTTTTTCCCGTATTTTCAAAAATCACCATGATTATCAATATATAGCTTGTGTTGGTTTTATCCCAGAAAAATTTACACTCGGCAGCCGGTGGGGTGGTGGTAATACATCCCTCCATCCCCTCGTGGAACCGCATTTGTCAAAATTTTTTTATAGTAAAGGCTACGCGACGTATATTGGGAAAACCGCTTTCGAGCGGAACGAGTAGGAAGCCAAACGCATTTTTAGTATAAAACTGTAAATCTTTGAGGTCTTTCATCAGCAGTCACCTTTGCCGGCGTTCGCTCAAAAACGGTCCAATTTTGAAACTTTTTGCATATTTGAACTTTTCGGTTTACCCCAGCCGATCATTTCAGACCCAAATTTGAATTTTTAAAACATTCAGTTTTTTCCATTTCTAGGTCCCCATTCTTTAACGGCAAAAGGTTGTTTTATCAGAAACAAAGGGGCTAATTTTTGTTAAAATATTTTTTCGAGCGAACGTAGGAAGCGAGAAAAATATTTTTTTGCCTTCAGGATGAAAGAGTTTGTTCTAAACCGTCAACAGAAATTACATTTGTTTCGTCAAAAATTTCGGGACGAGGTGACGTATCCCGTATCTCTCTCACTGTATAGCCCCCTCATCGGCTTGCGGTCCATTCACATAGAAATGATCGTAATTTATTCAAACCAATTGAAATAGCTGAATATCTATACTGGAAAATTTATGTTCAGCACTAATTGGCAATTGGTAAATAAAGATAAAAGCAACAAACCATCAACATGAAAAACCTCGGACTACGGACTCTCAAGAGTTCATAAAGGGGGCACAAATATATCCGGCCAATGTTACTTTGAGGGACGTACCAGTAGTTGATGCATATTCCTAAACCTTAGCATAAGGCTAAGCGTAATGATAAACCAATACCTAATTCTAGCCCTAAGACTAAAAAGACAAAGCAAAAAAATTGTCTAAAGCTTTTGCTTTCTATCAGGTTTCCGCTACAAACAGGTACGTCCTTTAGAGTGACGGTGTGGGGGTGAATTTAGCAACTATATTTTCGAGCTACAGGGGCGAGAATTTAAGTTCAGATACGACACCGCCATCACTGAAGACAGGTGCAGTTTTGACGATGAAGCAGTTTCAAAATGAACACTTTGTGTAAATATAATTGAGGCAGACGACAGGAGTTTGTAGAAAAATCAATGATGTGTACATGGCACGGCGCTATTAATGTTTTAACCTGAAAAAGATCATCGTTAAACGCGGTCTCTTCACCTTCCAAATACCGGCCCATGTAAAGATCAGGGGCGGAACGTTTTTCTATGGGACTGTAATAGAGTAAGCTTAAGCTTTAGACCAATTTCTTTTGCTTCGCTTAGGCTTAGGCTTACGCTTAGGAATATGCTCATTCTTACGCTTAGGCTTAGGCTTAGGAATATGCTTATAATGCTGTTCCGCCCCTGTTCTTTACATTGGCCGAAATACTTTGCATTTGAATTAAAATCTATTGTGTGATGCTATTGTTATTTTTTGGACCGAAAATAAAACAGCTCAATTTTACAATAGAGAGACCAATTTATACTTAAGCTGCGTATCTGCTTATCGTAAGATGCGGGTGGTGATAATAAGGTACTTTCAGTCCTAAACTATAAAACCAACTTTACAGGCTTAGCCGTGAAAAATGGCCAACGCGTAATATAGTAGGATGAGCCATATGTTAGTACATTGAATGTCGTACTTGCAAATTATCCGCTGCACTTTAATGGTATAAGCTTACTTTAAAAGGATTTTCTTTGTTTAGGCTTTAGGTTTAGACTTATGACTATGTTTAGTTATAGGCTTCTCGCTACTCTCAGGCTTAGGCTTTTAGGACTATACTTAAACTACTGCTTGTTACGCCTCTCCACAGTAGCATTAAAGGATATGTTTAGTATACTGTTGTGAAACGAATAAGAGGGCAGACCCATTTTGAGTCCCTATTAATTGGAGTCCGTACAGTTGTGACTCGAATAAGATAGGTGGGGTAATAAGAGGGGGTTCCATTAAGTGTCCGTAAGCGGATAAATTCTCTAAACACTAATTAGAGTCCAGGGATGTCCGTAAGCGGATAGAGTCCGTAAACCCTAAACCTTGCGTTATCGCTCATACTTTTAATACAAGACAAATAAACCTTTAATTCAACGGATAGTTGCAATACCGGATATATATTAATAACGAATTGTGTCGGAGGGAGGGTTAAAAATAGATAACAGTACGTAACCGAATAACAGCGTGGTACTCTCTAAGAGGTCAAATAAATATAATTCTCACGTCTTATTCGGCTCACTACGTAATCAGTTAAAAATATTCAGAGCCAAGATGAAAAGTTCTCAATTTTATAAAATTCACGTTTTTTTCAAAGTCATTGAATACTAAAACTTTGCGTCTAACCATTGGATGTGAATCCTAGTTTCCTACACAAGCCATCGGCTCCGATACACTTCCACCTCACAGGCGTAAGAATAAGGCTTAGGTTTTGGTTCTAGCTTAGACTTAGGCTTCGGAAAACGTTTGGCTAAAAGCCGAAGCGCCTAAAACCAAAACCATTTCTTTCCTAAAACTAAAACTTAAACCTTAGCCTAAACCGAAGTCTAAGCCTTAACTTTAAATCAGGGGGGAATAAGAGCCCATGCGCTATAAAGCTGCAAAACTTCGCAACACAAAAAGTATCCTCAACCGATAGGAAATCTTGGATCCGCCACTAAAGACAAACCCACTGTTTCAGTACGCAGCATTCAACACACGTATCAAATAAAGGCCATACGATTATAGAACAACTAAAAACTGTAGCGTTCCGTTTTTGGTTTATGCCGAAACAAAATAGAACCGACGCGGCGGCCCGTTTTCAAAGCGATGAGGCCTTCCAAAAAAGTACTAAACCATAGATGTATAGCACTATTAGTAGCCCTACGCTCATCCGTCTAAAATTTTGTAAAATTTTACGGAAAAGGGGGGCTAAATTAGATACGACTCATGAAATATTTGCGTTTGAAGGAAACAATTTTCGATTTTTAGATCGATAATCGAATACAAATATTTACCTGAGCCGTATTATACGGATCAGAATTCATTTGTGAGGTTTTATGTCCTATAGCTCTCTACAATTTACGCCACTACCTATAACTAAAACAGTGGTACCAACTGAGAGCCCCATAAAAGACAAGATACGATCAAAAGACCGCAGAAGTGTTTCCTGTGCATACCGCGCGTGTCTGTATATTAGCTGGCTTCTGCGTGCCTGTTATTATGTGAATATTTTGTAGTTTTAGTTTTTGTTCTTGTCGGCCGAAAAGATTCACGCTACAATTGTCAAAAGACATTTACACGCATACGTATTCTCCCCCTGGGCTCAACGTTTTGATACGGCGATTACTACTGTCGTGGCGTGGTTTTTCATGTTCATCGAAAAAAACTTTATAGATGCTAGGCTTCTATGCCAACCGCTGTATGATTTTTGTATAATATATTTTCAATACTGGACCCTGTCAATTTATCGGGAACTACAGACCGCGCTGGACTGCGGCGCTAAAATAGGCTCTTGCAGTTTTATATTAACTGGTTCGCTATTGACAAGAAAGAATAATTACATAGCTAAGATTTTTTAAAGTTTTGATGACTGATATAATTTTCAACCGGTCAGGTGCCCGAGTCCAATTCTTTCTACGAAGATCAGCTTTAATAATGTTTCTTAGAAGCACGCTTGACTTTAGTAGAACTCATCCCGGTAGGATTAATTTATTTCGGCAGCAGAAGCGATTCCGCAAGATGCATACTGTAGTGACCCAAATAATAGGGGTCCCCATTTTGAGTCCCAATCAATAGGAGACCGTATTCCTAATAAGAGTCTGTAGCGGATAGAGTCCTTAAACCATAATTAGAGACCAAAAATGTCAATTATGTCTAATTGTGGTGCATAAATGATTTCAGAAGCAAATAAAGTCGAGTTGGAAACTTTAAAGCGTACTTAAATTTTGAAAGTGCTGCATTATCGCTCGAGCTATTGATACAAGACAAATAAACGTTAAGTCAACGGACAGTTGCAGTACCGGATATATCTCAGTAACGAATGGTGGCGGAGCGTGGGTTAAAAATAAACAGTCCATAACCGAATAAGAGGGCGGCACCCTCTGGAGAGGTGAAATAAATATCAGTCCCCCCTCCTATTCAGGTCACTACAGTATTTTAAAAAGTTCAACAGCCCCCCTTACAGTTTTTTACACGAATTACGAGTTGTGCTCAATAGCTTCGTGCACGGTTTTATTGCTTTATGACGGACATGGTATGGTCAAATATTTCGTACAACTGGGGCACATAAACAGCTCTTTGTGTATTGCTAAATGCTATATACCTACCTGCGTAAACGGTTTATTATGGGGGTAGTGGCGCCGCCTTCCTGCCATCCTGTAGTTTTTAGCTGCGACCCTGAAGCGATTGAAATGTGTTCGAATTAGCTATGTAATTAATGACCGGATGGAGATACATTGAAGGCAATTTTTACGAGACCTATTAGGAGCATTTAAGTACAGTCGGTGAAAAATCTTAAAATATTGTATATTTAAACGACACGCACATTTAAAATACTGGACATTTTTTTGCTACGGTTGACGTGTACAAAACTAGACATAGAGATAGTTTGACGACTAAACCAATATTCGCAGCTATTAGGCTTTGTTCAAAATATCACAGGTTACAGGAGCAATTTGTGTACTCAGGTGCAGGCAGAGGCGAATCCAGAAACTGTGACATGGAAGGGGCGGGATGGCTAATGTTTTGAAACGTAATATTTACTGTATGCTATCTGAAGATCCGCTAGTGTTTAGGTGCTGAGCTGTAGGTGCATCAAATGGGCATGTACAATACAAAGATTGTGAATTTGTTGCAGTAATACACAAATCTTTTAAAACATTGATATAATATTCGGCTTATGTTGCTTTTAGGGCCGTCACGTTTTTCGCACGACTTCAACAGAGTAGGGTGATTTTAGAGTATTTTTTGCTTTGGCTTAGGTTTAGGCTTAGCAAACTGCTCTTACTGGCAAAAGATTTTGTTAGTATACGTGGTGTATTTTTTGCATGTGCATAGTGTGTGTAATGCAAAGTTACACGTACACATATAGCACTAAAGAAAGATGATATCGGCAGCGCGGTGTAATGTTTAGCGCGCTTGACTCGCGGGCGAGAGGTCCGAGGCTCGTTCCCCGGCGTGGCCAAATGTTTCGGAGACATTTAGGGGTAAACCATGTATATTCGCAGTACTTCGGAGAAATTAGTCGTCCCGACCGTGCAGTTCTTACAGATTTGTCCGCAATGAGTTTTGACACAGAAACAATATTTTGAATAAGTTAATATATACGCATGATACATGTTTGGATAAATTATTTTCAGCCTGTGCTACAATAAAATGACCCACGAACACATATATGCTGACTAGGTTTAAGTAAGGGTGTCGTATTCTCAAATATACGTCAGAGTCGGATGTGGGTAAGTATTTTTTACACGACCCGCGCTTTATTCAGGCAAATAAGAATTTTTTTAAACCACAACCCACCTTTTATCGGCGCATGAGGTTAAGCCAGTATAGTATTTTGAAGATCGCTCACCCACGGCTAGAATTCTTTATCCGACCCGCGATTACCAGAGTGTACCCGTGGGTAAAGTCTCACTCTGGTGCGTAAGCACAGAGGTCTAAGTGGGTAATGATTTTTTACGCGCGGGTATACCTGCGCCAAAATTCTTTGTCAGCTTCCCGCGTGTACAACCACGCAAAATTCCTTTGCCGTTACAGACTTTACCTGCCCTTATCTGTTCTTTTGTGTTCAACACATTCACAGTGCATGAACGTTACACATACGATTTACATTACAAAAAATACTGTTTATCCTTAATTTGTAAAACAAACCATTACGTGAAAAATGTAACACCGGACAATATTGCACATTAAGTACACCTATCACCGTTAAAACTAGGTTTGTTTGAAGATGGATGATTAGTGAATGAACACATTCTTGTCTGTACAAAGTCGTTGCAGTTAAGAGAACATAAATGACACATTTCTTTACGGTTTCATCACAATTTGTCTTAAGATATCTTTCAAAAAGCTGTAAACAAACATATTGTTCCAAGCCAAAGAAAAGTATAATTTTTATAGGGATTCGAAGAATATGAGCAAATGGGATAAGATATATTGTTGCTGGCGTTCAAAAAGCCGCAAATATTTTTCGATTTAACAGTGCCGTTTAGAAGTGTAATACTTATTTTGAACGCATACGGTAAAAACAGTTTAAAAATTCGCGTTTTTCTACATTATCTGGTTTCAAGTTTGTAGACGAAAATTTGCGCCATTAAGTAGAGGATCACAAATTTTTGCCCGCGCTTTGAAATTCTTTAGTCGCGGGCATACCAGCTCCAAAATTTTCTTACCCGTACCCGCGTTACCAACGGGTAGCGTGCAGCTCTGGCGTGGAACCTATCATCAGCTGATGAAAAAACCTTAACCAGTAAATGAAATAGTTCCAAATTAACATAGTTTCCGGATTTGATTTCTACTATTATTGAGTCAATTTTGAGATTTTCAATAACAGTATTTCGTAACTGTGACAACCTGTAAGCTAACATAGAATAGGCGCAGTTTATACGCATTTGACAATATGGGCCAAGAAGCTACTCTGTTTCTTGTAAGCAAACCCTTCAGAAATAATCACAGTGGTTGAATTTTAGAATTAGAGATCGAACGGCTGCGTTTTTTCATTTTAACATATAAAAATCCCGGTTTCTATATACAAAATTTAACACCGCCTAGCAAACTGTATCCGGTTTTAAATTAACAGTATGGGTGCCAATTTTGTTAAACTGTTCGAACCATTAAAAATAAATGCTATATCATTAATCAAATAAGCCACTTTTCAGGTGATATTTTTACGTTATGCCCAGTTGAAAATTAATAACTTAAAATTGAGTACTTACGCTATTTTCAGCAGGCTTTCTGGATATAACCAAAGCAAATTACTGTAGTGACCCGAACAAGAGAATGGGACTAATACTTATTTGGCCTCTCCAGAGGGTACCCCCTTGTTATTCGGTTACGGACTGTTATTTATTTTTAACCCGCCCTTCGCCGTTTTTCGTTACTGATTTATATTCGGTATTAAACGTTTTTGCCTTGCATCAAAAGCTTGAGCTATAATGCACGGTTATACTTTGGAATGTTATTTTTAAAACTTAAGTACACTTTAAGTTTGGAACTCAACTTTATTTGGTCCTGGAGTCATTTATATGCTACAATTAGAGATAATTGTCATTTATGGACTCTAATTAGGGTTTAGAAACTCTATCCTCTTACGGACTCTTATTAGGGATACGGGATCTTATTAGGGATACGGACTCCTATTGATCGGGACTCAAAATGGGGACCCCTCCTCTTCTTACCCTTCCCCCTCTTATTCGGGTCAATACAGTACTTTCATGAACGTTTTAGACAGTATTTCTGAAAAATATATGATTGAAAATATGAGTGAAAAGCGGTGGTTTAAAAAAGTTATCGCAATAGTTCAGACACTAGCAGTCCGGATGCAACCGGAGGCGAAACAAACCGAAGCCGGAGGTCAACAAATGTTGCCGAAGCTGGAGTATGAAACAGAATTTTGTAAATGAAAATTGTTCGGAATTTGCTAACTTTAAAACAATACTTACCTAATCTACGAAGTCTTGGCAAAGATCCGTTTTAACATTCTTTTTTGGAAAATCTCGGCAATTAAAGCTATCACAACTGCTCCAAAGTTACACTACAAAAAATAATGACTCAAATTTACTCTCTCCAAAATTGGCTTTTCGGACTACACAAACTGAACCAAGTTCGACTACGTCAGGGTCAAATTTGACTCACTGAACGACTCGGGTGAGATGAAATTGGTTCTGGGGGAGTAGAATTTGATTCAGTTTGTGTAGTCCGGAAAAGCTACATTTCGGAGAGAGTCAATTCGACTCACCATTTTTTTGCAGTGTACAGATAAGCTCACCAAGTGACACATTTTTTACATTTAAACAAAATATTCACTATTGATCACATATTGCGCCCCGATGATACGTTACAAGAAGAACCCAATCTTGGAGGCTGGCGGATGAACCACGGAACGAAAACTTACGGGGCTGTGGCTCTTTTCAAAGAAGGGTCCCTTAATTGGCTGTTTGTGAATAAATTGTCAGATTTTTAAATGTTTTACATATTTCAGCTTCTTATAACTGCCCCTAAATATTCCACGTTGAAATTTGGATTTTCAAAAACTTCATTTCTGTCGAACGGAAATGCCACCCAGAGGCCCAAACTTTTTTGTTGCATGTATGTATATCATTCGACATTGATTGCCAAGCTACATTGCATGATATCGCTTTTATTCGTACAGACAAACCGGTTAACGAATTATGGTCCAATAACTGACTTGGCTCCCTTCCGTACCGTTTTACGAGGGTCAAAGCAGTTTTTTTACTATAAGGCGATTAGTAAATATAATCTAATAGCGATGAAATAAACGCTATTTGACCCCGTGTGACAAGTTACGTAAAATCAATCAACAAGTGAAAGAGATGAATTTGTCTGATGTAAATTTGAACGATTCAAATATTATGTATGTATATCATCCACCATAACTTGAGCGTACCGTATCATAAACGTCTGATACTTGAAATGAAAAGCGCATTTTTTAAAAATTGAGTATGACGTATGACTGATGTGTCTATTCGCAAGAAACCTGTTTCATAATACATAACAGGTCCATTTTTTATTAAAACGTTGCGAAAAATGCGTTGTATATGCCCACCAAGGCACAACCGAAGCTATGCTTCCGCGTCTGGTTCAGGCTCTGGTAAAATTTGTTAATCTCCGGCTTTGTCTCCGGCTCTGGTTTTTGAACTTTTGGTTGCACTCTGATGCTCAGAAATTCAACAGTCATAAACGCGTTCGCGAACTTCAAAATTTTGATGATCTCCAATCAAAAAAACTTAAGATTTTAAATAAATGTGCATGGTTTAAATGTCAATTCCTGCTATCGCCCTATTCTGCCTTTCTTCATAATATCCGTGTTCAAACACTCCAAAAAACTTTCAGGAGGGGCATACAAGGGTTTTTGTTGACTTACAAGCAAGGTTGAAAATTTTCTTGGAGAAAATTTTTCTAGGAGGGCAGAGTTCCCTCACCCCCCTTGGCTACGGGCCCGTTGTCAATAAATAGTTTTTAACAAGTGAATGCCAGACGCCGCCGTGGGGCACATCTAAAAGTTAGATTTATTTGTTGGGTGCGACGTCGTGCGGCACATAAGAATATAGCGCAACCGTAAAGCATTGCTGTAGGTGTTACCAAGAGTGGATAATGCATGCACTTAAACGAGAGTATGCAGCTGGCTACATTCTGTGTACCTAGCGCGTGTTGCGTTTTTGCACGACCCATCTTTATTTTCGGAGGGGGGAAGTGTTACTTTTCATTCGAAAAAAGCGATATTCCAACGACATGTTCCGCTTTATTCTTAAAAATTAAGTTGTTTGCAAACGTGGTATATATGCATGCAACATTGACCTTTCTAAACGTGAGGGAGGGTACAGCGAATACACAACGCGTGCTGGTACATTTAGTACCATGTATAACCTACCTAGTGGCACACTCTTGCCTAAAAGAGTGATCATCCACCGTTGGTAACACCAAGAGTCGATGATGCCCTTAAACAAGAGTATGCAACAAGACTTGTTTTGCATGGCACTAAATCTACCAACGCTCGTTGCGTTTCGGTCCCACCTCCCTTTACTTTCGGGGGGGGGGGTCGATGAGACGTTCATTAAACTGCCAGCCAACATCGAACACATAATCGGACCGCTTTTCAGATATGCAACAGCACATGAATTTCAGCGTCTATGAAGAGTTTGACCCCTCCCCAAATAAGGAGGGGGGGCAAAAATAGAACGCGCGCTGGTATATTTTTTCTAAACAGTATGTACCCAGTTGCCTACTCTTGTTAAAGGGTATCATGCACTCTTGGTATCACCCACATTGAAAGAATATTATGGTTGAAGGTCTTATATACAATGCGACAAATCTTTTGTTCAACTCTTTTATCAACTATATATACCTATTCGTGCACATTATCAATAGCGCATCTGCTCTAAAGCACACTAACAAATAATTTGAAAGCTTGTGTGAGCTAAAAGAAAACACACAACAGGCATACACACATACCTTACATGTATGCTAAAGCTAAAATCAGTTAATTAATATTTCGAGACACGAGAGACTGCTAGACTATTTGAACTTTAGATAAAGGCGCTATAAGAGGTATAGACGTGGATTAACTAGGCTAATTTAAGAGTTGGAACCTTGATAAACTTGTCAAATCGGTCCTTTTTAGAGCCAAATGTTTACTGCTAAAAGATAATCAAAGTTTTCCATCGCATGGTATCAAATTAAAGTTTTATATTTGAGAGTTGCGAGTGTTAAACAAGTTTTTGGTTGAATGTTGGGCCAATACATAGAACAAGCCTAAGCCTAAGCGTAAAAATGAGCTTAAGCCTAAGCCTAAGCCTAAGCAAAAAATTAGTCTATACACTCTGCAAAAACATTTTACTGAAAATGACTTAGCATTATTCTGCTGATTTAGTTTTACGCCTTATTTTACTGAATGTTAAGTATATGTTTACTGATATTGTATAATTAAGTAAAATTAATGTTGTTCGTTTTTAAGCAAACGTTTTACTTAAAAATTATATGTAATTTTAATTTAAGCAGTGTTTGAATATTGAGCATCAGAGTTGTCAGTAGGTATCGGAAACCCGCGCAAATAAAAGAGCAGTCATTAGATAAATGAGGTGAAAAGTTTAGCAAACGATTGCGGATCCAAAATTTCTCGGTAGGTGGGGGCCTGATCCGTTGAACGTGGCTTGCGAAAAAACTATTTTTAAAAATATCAATTTGAGCAGAAGTGAGAGTTGGGCATGATAGGTAACTCAGCCTAAAAAGATAGTATTGTTTGCCCGGAGTTGGTGAAAATGTTTTGCTATTTGGTCCCTAAATTTAACCAGGTGGCACATGTTTAAATATATGGTTGCATTTAACTGAACGTGATTGCAAGTGAGAGTAAAGAAAGCGGGAAACATTTTTGAATTGGAATCCATTAGCCAAAAGCTATACCTGTTCGAAATCGTGTATGCAGCAAGTCTCTGGTCCTGTTCGCATTATTTTAATTTGCTTATATTGTACCTATCTCTAAGCTTGAAAGAGATAACTTGCTCTTGGCAAATTTCTGGAGCCAAATTGTTACACCGCAGATGTAAGCTTTATATAGTTGACCACTAAATATTAACTATTGTTCAATTGAAATTATTTTAGAACCTAATGCATATACCTTATATAAATTATTGAAACAAGATGTAAATTGCTGTTGTCGAAATGATATACGCTAAGCTCAGCGAGATATATCTTGATTTTGCACGCAGATTTATAGTTTTTGTTGCATTACATGATGATACACAAAACAACGTTTGAACACAGATCACATAGCTAGGTTCTGGCGCTGTATGATTTGTTTTTGTTTGCTCTTCAATACTTTACGCTATGACGACGGTGTAGTAGAACTACAGCTATTTTCGGTATTGTCACAGCATAGACTGTGTGGAAGTTAAGTGTGTTGACTCTAAAGGTGAAAATGTCGGTTACTTGTGTCGGAAAGTAGCATTATATTGTGTAGTGTTTCTGCAAATAAAAATGTCTGAAACTTTATCAATTTTGGTGAGTTGTCCTGTGTGCGAAGGTTATATGCCAGCTTACAAGCTGGCTAAACACTACCGCGGCCATGGAAATCGAGCGACTGTTCCATTCTCTTGTCCCGCACAGAACTGTCAACATAGGCACACGAGTATACATTCGTACAAACGACACTTTTTACAACGGCATAACTATGGTCCTGTTAAACATCGCAAATCAAAAGACGACGGATCAGATTTGTCCAGCATTGGTTATCGATCTCTAGATGACGGCGATCATGATGCTAACGTTAGTATCGAATCAAACAATCAACTGCTAGAGGGAACATCGGATCCCAACATTTGCAACGAAAAGCAGCCAACGATACCGCAATTAATCGAATCAATAGGTAAATAACTTTAAACAAGTAGAATGATAGATGCGCTATGCGCGCAATGGTTACTAGAGCACTGCAGCAGGTGAATTAGTTTATTATGTTAACCACATCCGACTAGAAACGCACATTTTCAGCGTTCGGCATAGCGCATTCATTTTGACTGAGTCATCTTCAAAACAGATTGGGATATGCAAATCCAATCAAGCAACGTTTAGTGTCAATACCGCGTAATGATTGACTTAATCCGAATAAGAATCTTACATGTTACAAATTTCAGTTGTATCCATAAATTGTTTCAGTATATTAACGCAATGCCAGCCGCATAGCTTTTAAACGTTAATTTACTTCGTGTTCGACCTCAGTTTCGAGATTTGTGACCTGAAACAAAATTTTTTTATTAATAATCAAGATATTTAAAATTGTTAATGTTTGAAACTGAAAAAACGTATTGCCGAACACTGTTGGATTCGGCTTTTGGATTCAGCTTTTTCAAAACGAATCCGAATCCGAACCACAAGTTTTTGCCGAATTTGAATCCGAATCCGCACCTTTGCGGCCACTCTGGTTAGAGGTCATGTAATTCCAACCACATCGGTTACGTTTAGGTATGGACAGCCTACTATGGACGAGAAAGCAAAGATGGGTCATTCGATTGTCACACACTTTCCGTTACTGCGAGATGAAAATTCCAAATACGGATATGTAAGTATTGATTTTTAGCTCGGCTCATAACGAAGGGAAATGCTTTCTATAGGTTAAAAATCGAATTTTTAGATGTATAGCCGAAGCCTAGTGTACCTGATACCTAGCTGAACCTCACTGTAGTCACATGCCTAGATGCACCCGAGTGGAGATTGCGTTTTAAAATTGGACATTGTCCATCAATTGAATTTAATTGTATCTTTCAAATAGAGCAATAAAAATAAGTTTCATATTCTCATACAATAATTTTACATGTCTTGCGTTTCAGGAGCATATATTTGATCCAGAAACGTCCAAGGGAGGCTGGGCAAGTAATATAAACAAGCAGAGATACAATCGGATGAATACGGATACGCGCGCGAATCTTGGTCTACGAAATCCACTGAAAATGTGCAGATAACAGCGATGATTTAAACAGCGTGGATGATACTGTCGATGCAGTTGAAGCAGCTCGCCGCATGACAAGGCATCAATTGAAAAGATCACGGATCTCATGATTAAGACTCAGTATCAACGATATCAGTGGATCAAGTCTACAACCCCACATGCAGCGAAGTATCACCAGTTGGCCAGATGAAGACGTTCCTACTTTGGTAAATTTTTTATTGGTGAACTAGCTACATTTATATCTTGAACACTAAATTTACCGCAAAACTAAACCAAGTTGCATAGTGCTAGTTTAACATATTTCGCTGATTGTGTGTTTATAACATTTTCACCCGCAAATTACACGTTACTAATTAAGTAGATTTAATAACGGAAAAAAGACCTTTACGGAACGAGTTGCTTGTACTATTGCATCATTCCCGTTAAGTTTCAGATAAAGAAGACGCGAAATTTGCCTGAATACGATGGGAAGTCAGCAGGAAAGCCATTGACCGAAACGTCGAAACTGGCCAATTATATTGACTGAAGCTTTCCAGAAGTCAGGAACAAGAAGTAATAACCGAAAAACGCTGCCCTAGTGCTGTTACTCGTGGAATTTCGAGCACAGACGACGTTGAAACCTAGAACCTGGTTAGTAATTTTTGTCTAATGTCAAGCGTTTACCGAAACAAATATTTGCGTCATGCTTATCATGTAAAATACTAAGTCATTCCGGATTTTAATATGAAAAAGCAATCTATCGAATCGTTTGTGCTGGTCGCAATGTTTGTGGCTAATAAACTACCATGTAATTTTGTCTACTTATATGGCTATATCGTATTTCAATATTTTAAACTGTCTGCTAATCACTGCTGCCATCATGATTACGTAACGTTTAATATAGGATGCGACAAGTATCCATTGCGGGCTCCAGCAGAAATTCCTATCTTTTCCGGCTTCGATTTAATAAGTAGCGCTTATTTATCGCTGAGGCGTAAGAATTAACGATGATACAAAACAAGATGGAAAAACATAGACCGTTAGTCGGGACAATCGAAATCACACATTGTTTAACCTATTATGTACGTTTTATGACTCGACTTAATGTTCTGTGCTTTTCTAGATGAAACGAGTATGTGGCATTGATTGTTCTGCCATATATTGTCCATGGGCGTAACAACAAGCTGCAGAAATGACTCGGAAATTTTCAATTTTAGAAAGTTAAGACATTGTCAATTATGTTAATTTTTAATACAAAAATCAGCTGAAAGTTGTGGCAAGATAGAACGGTGCGTATGATTTTCACCTATAATGTTTATATTGATATAATTACAACAGGGTAGCATGGAACATGTTTTGTCTCTAATGGCTATTGGGAAACATTTTGTCTGCTAGTAGACCCCATATCATACTCAACAATTCGTATTTGTCTGCTATTATCATATGTAAGGCCTTTTTGTTTCTTCAATATCATATGCTATTCGACGTATTGTCTGCGAATGTCGTATGATATATTTTAAAATGTCTACACGCTTAATTTAACAGCGAAATATTTATGTTGAAAATTTATTTGTTAGTAGAATTTTAAATAAAATTTGAAATTTTAATTTTTGAATCTGACGCCGTAGTGCTGAGCCATTTTGTGTCAGAAACGAATTTTTCAGCGTATTACCCCACCCTCTTATTCGGGTCAATACAGTATGTCACATGATACTAAGGGACATTTATGCGAATACCACATGGTATTCCAAAATTACAACGAATATCATATGATATTCAGCGGGGGACAGTGTAATCTTCTGGTGCTAATAAATCGATCACAGATGTGGTGTGCATAAAATACCGAATACACGTCTGCAAACACATTCCGACACAAAATCGCATAAAAAAGTGTCATAATTCAAAAATTCAAATTTCAAATTCTAGGATCATGTGATATTCAGCAGGATAACTTGGGTATTACCTTAAGTATGTAGACATTTGAAAATATATGATATGATATTCGCTGACAATATGTCGAATATCATACTATATTGAAGGACAAAAAGTGACCAACACATGATGGTAGAAGACAAATACGACTTTTTGAATATGATATTGAGCTGAGCAGACAAAACGTGCCCAATAGGCTAATAAAGACAAAACGTGCCCAAGCTGCCCGGTATAACGTGAACGCATTAGGTCTGTTGACCCCATATATGGTAGCACTATTCAGACGTTGATGTCGAATCATCATCGGAGAAATTGGCCCACCTGCCTCGATTATAACGCAAATCCCGCATAAGTGTGACTCGCCGCACTCGAAGTTTATGCATAGTTTGCTGGGTTCTAAGCTTAGCCGCTCCAAATTGGACTTACTTGTTTTAGCCTTCCCACAAAAGTTTAAACGAAGAGTTGCAAACGCGCGGCGAAGGTAACCAACCTTATTTGCTTGTATTCACACACGATGGTACTGGGGCTGGTACTATTATACAAATGTTGAGTTGTCAACCGCATACCACTTCTACTATCAGGATCTGCCAACATTCTTCACGGCCTCGAAGTTGTGTATTCAATGTTTCATGTGTTAAATTTAGAATACCCCAAGGATGCTGGGTGTGTCTATGAACTTCTAAGTTTTGTGAAAGAGCAGTTTTGGTGCAAGGTTCCACAACGATACGTCGGACTATATTCGTTTATCAAGGAAACTTCATGCATCGAAATCAGGCGCCTTAATTAGCGTCGAAAACGGCAAACAACAGACAGCACAGCAATCGTGCGTAAAGACTGTGAGAAGTGGGTTCGCAAAAACGTCTTCAATTCAAGACAAAACCAGTGACATCGACGAATTAAATGCGCAGGTAAAAAAGGCGTGCAACAATATCACTCTTACCAACGACGCTAAAATCATAGATAGTGCGTTAGACATTGAATTCGACGAATCCAATTCTTACCAAGAAAGCGACAATGAGGAAGGCGGACGTATTTTGTACAATGGCAATTGCTGGAATATTAATACATTACAGCCATGTGTTTATCAGCAACTATAAATTAGCCTTCATGCTTGCGTAAACGAATAGTAAAAATTTCGGAAACGGAAACGGATAGTAATCAAAACAAAAATGGAAATTGAAGTACAAAAGTTCAGAGGTCACGCCTGGACGCTTTCGCGTTTTGAGAAAAGCATTGTGAGCGGACAGTTAGCTTTTGTCCACTAAAGCGTGTTTGTAACGTTGTTCAAACGCAAGTAGCGTTTAAAGTAGTGTTTTATTTTTGACATGATTCATTAGATAATATGTGTCATACAAGTCCGCGAGATTATGTAATACTGCGAGGGATAGTTATAGTTGTTTTTGTAAAAATGCCGGAATGTATGCGATTTGAAATACTTGTAAGCAACTTTTGTTAAACTCGAAGAAATGGTTCATGATCAGATTAATACTAAGCGAACCGTACGTTTTACTCAATTACCCCGTTTCCATATGTTTTCAACAATACGCTAAACTGCATTTGGTCAATGAATTTATCTCTTTATTAATTTCATATCATTTAGCACTTCAGTTTTATGGATTTTTACCAAAACTTTTTGTTAAACGCGCCTAACTCAAAATGTTGTTTAGTGCGTTACAAAACCAGGGGGAAACTAAGTCACAGATTTAGAAACATTGTTTTCATTTTTGTAATGATAAATGTTCATAATCAAATCTTTGGTTAACAGGCTACAACTGGACGTGAATAATACGAACGGCAAGAAAGTTGGGGGGAGGTGAGGAAAATAGGTAGTAAAAAGGATGGCTAATTAATTAATTTTTATGCTAAGTTTCTGCAAAATTTCGGAAATTATTTACTGAAAAATGTGACAAAAGTAATTAAAACACGCTAAACAGATTAATTTTACAAAAGTATGAAAATTTTACTACCAAAATTGCCCCGGAACATCTGGCAAAAATTCCACTGGAGCGGGGCAAGAGGCCGGTTTGGGGAGCGGAGGTTGGCTCGGTGTGCCCTGTTGCTTACAATGAAGGCTCATAATTCTAACAAATTAAATATTCATTGTGAGCGTATTTCAATCAGTTTCCTTTCGCCCAACTTATGTTTATGTTGCTACGACAACCCGCAACGGAAAATGTAATTTCGCATTTTTACTGTTAATTATTTTGCATTGTTGCCTGAGCGCGAGTATTAGTGTTTGAGTTTCAGTTACGTTGTATTACATTTTTGTTTTCTTTTTATTTGAAATAAAATAAAGGAAATAGTTTTCGGAGCTGCTAAAATGAACAACTATAATTTTAAGTATTACACTTGTTAAAGTATTAAGCATTTGTTTCCTTAAAATTTTAAGTATATAACTACTTAAAAATTAAGTATAGTTCTGTAACGCCGCTACACAATCGCTTCAAAAATAAGTACACATTTACTTAAAAATTAAGTAGAACTAAAAAATTCCTAATTACTCAAAAATTAAGTAAAACTTTGCCAAGCACCATAGTAAGTAAAACTGGTGCTTAATTTGGCAATAGTTTTACTTAATTTTAAGTAAATTTTTTTGGAGAGCAGCTTAAGCTTACTCTGCATTGTAGTCCCCAAAAAACGTTCCGCCGCTGAACTTGAGATGTGCCGAACATTGGATAAAAACAATAAAAAGACTATTATTAACTAAGGTAAATTTTAGAGTCGAGAGCAGTATAAACTAGAGATGTAATTGGAATTTTTTAGGATTAAAGATTCACCCCTTAGATATCAATTAAAGTTTCCCGTATTAATCAACTACACTTCAAAATATAGTGACTCACCTTGACTCTCTCCGAAATAGGCTTTTCGGGATTACACAAATGAGTCAAATTCGACTCCACCGGACTCAAACGTGACACTCAGAGTGTCGAATTTTACTCTGGTGGAGACGGATTTGACTCAGTTTTTGTGACTTAGTTTGTGTAGTCCCGAAAAGCCTAGTTAGGAGATAGTCAGTTTGACTCACCATTTTTTGCAGTGTACAAAATTGCCAATTTAGTTGTATGGAACAGAAGTTTAACTGATAAATAAATGAGTATTTAAGTTGCAAATTTAATGATTCAGAGAAACTTTATAAACTTTGAGCGATAAACGGTTAATTGTAAACTAAAACGTATATCTGGCGAATTCAACAACTCTGCAAAAAATGGTGAGTAAAATTGACTCTCTCCGAAATAGTCTTTTCCGGACTACACAAACTGAGTCAAAATTCGACTCCGCCAGAGTCAAATTTGACTCAATGAATCACTAAGTGAGTCAAATTTGAACTCAGTTTGTGTAGTGCGGAAAAGCCTATTTCGGAGCGAGTCAATATGACTCACCATTTTTTGCAGTGAACGCTGCCTAAAATATAAATTCAAATTAGACTAAACAATTAAAGTCACTAAAAACCGGTAAACTTTTAGCAACCGGAAGCGAAAGGTAATGTTGGCAATTGTAAACGGAGTAGAAAATTAGCCTGTCAAGCGGAACAAAGGAACGACGCTTTTATACAGGTTTAATTCTACTACTTAATTACGTGTCCATTTTGTAACATTGACCAAAACCTCAGATTCGAATTAAAATTTACCTGCAATGGTAATGTGGAACGCAGACAGGAGATACTCTGGCGCCAGTTAACCCGCATCAACCAACGTCAAGCTGAGGGCGGTAGCAATAGTATAAACATATTTTACTAAGCCCAAACCTAAGTTTCAACATGTTTGCGACAAGCCTACGACTAAGCCTAGGTAAAAACCTAACCTTAAGGCTTATCAAAAATAGTAGGACAACTAAAAAACTTGCGCTACTGAGAAGTCTGAAGTCCACGGAAAAACGTCCGCCCGTCAACTTCCGCTCAGAATAGTGTACAAACGTATCATTATTTGCTCAAAGTGCCTACTTATTCGCTGAAATCTAAAAATTCTACATCGACGCATGCCTACAGAACAACCTCTTCAGGCTAAACTTAGGCTAGTTTGCCTAAAAATACAGTATGACTGATTGCTAAACCTAGACTGAACTTTTAATCGGCCGGATCGTCTGACTCGCTCAGAAGGGGACCATACGATGAGATCCAAATATTTTGTTATACCAACCCTTATGGTACAGCAAGTACAACACCACCTTGCAATTGACTAACGTTGGTTTAGTATTAAGTTACAACTTAGTTATTAATGATCGGTACATTTTCAGCGGTGTTATAAAATATGAACCTGAAAGAATTGGGTTGGGCTGGTATTTGATACGCCATCCTACGGTTAATGGAATACAACAGCTTCACAACAATAACGCCAGAAATAATTTAAATACACAAGTTAGGAAATGATAGTTCGGTACTTATGTTTACAAAATTAGAAAACTATTGATTAGGATGGATTTGCAAGGTGCAGTCCGCTTGTATTTTAGTTCGGCAGCTGTAGACTGTCAGACCGATCTGCCGGGTAGATGCCGGTGGTGCATTGCAGTTTGGGTCATTCAACAAAATGAAAATATCTTGATTCCAATGCCGATTTTTAATTTTTTACCAGTGCCGGAGCAGACAGTGGTGGGAGATCATCCCAAACTTCAAAGTGGGAGTCCCCACAGTTGCGTTCGAAGCGAATGAGAAGCCAGACGCATTTTAAAACTTCGGCCGTTTTTGAATCAACCGGTTAGGGGCCCATTTAGGGCTGAGGCACCCCTAAATGGGGGTATGGGAAGTGACTGCTCCGACCCTGATTGATTACTATTCTCAAACTGGTTGATTTTTGCGATAAACCATTTTTTCTTCCTAGAAAACGTTTAGGTTTCCGCTATACTTGCTGCGCGTTTTTTATTACTAAAAATTTCTGCACACCACCAAATAGGTTTTGCCTAAATTTTTGTTATAGCAATGCATAGCGGCGTGCGGCAGCACACGGCAGCATCCGGCTCAGTAAAGTATAGCGCCGCCGTATGCCATACGAATATAGTACTGTTGCTGTGATGTTATAACGAAAACAAAAATCTAGTCAAACTTGTATAATCGAAGCTGTCACTCAATATAGCGTGTTCCTATATTTCACCTGAGATTTTCATTCCTTTAATGGTACCACCAGTTAAACTAAAATACCTGATCAACGTTTAAACCAGAAAAAACCTGTGTACAAAATAAAAACTTGCTTCAAAATTTACAATTTAAGAGTGAACATTTCGTATTATAAAACTGTTCCGACTGTAACAACTTTCAAGTTTGGTACACTTTAGACTTTTGGTTCCGGAGCGAAATTGGGGCTTAGCAGCACTTTCAACTGAGCGTAATTAATGTACCCCGCACACCAGGTGAGCGTTTTGGTACCGTTGGAAAGTGAGGTTGTGTGCGCAATTTTACTATATTTCGTGGTAATATTTAGACAAAAACAGCTACAGTTTCCTGTGAGTTTTGAACGTAATGACGTGTTGTATCTGAATGTTATTATGTATATAAATAAAAACAGAATGCTATTTAGGGTCCTCTGTCAGATCGGGTAGAGAGGGTCTATAGCATCCTTGGCAAAATTTGCCTTGAGAAGTTTTAAGCCCACTCATAAGCTTGTGGTTTTCTAGCACTTTCGCCTTTTACGCTCATCTTTGCTGTCACTGGACCAGAAAGTATGAACAGCAGTGAAATTTTTGGAAAATTTTTTCACACCTCTTTCACACAATTTTATAAAATATGGAATTATAGTGAAAATTGTAAGACATTTCATCAACGATTTTAGAACTTTAGGCTTTCAGCCAAATATTTAATAGGGAAATTCGTAAACGAAAACATTTCTGAAAGTGGCAGCCAAGAACACAGCTGTTAAAGCCGAATGTAACGTATTCGAAATGTATACACCCCATACATCTACCCAGAAAGTGGATTGGGATCCTCGTCGCCTAAGACATTAATCCTATAATATTTCACTCTTATAACAAATTTAATAGTAATCAAAATTTTCATTATACCTTAACAGATTTTGAAAATTTGTGGCAGATTCGCCAAAACATACAGCTTAAAATTAAAATTCATAAAACTAATGGTTCTTGTTGTCCAAGGGCGGATCCAGTTTCGGGGATGGGGGATGAATCCCCCTCCCACCGGCTGCCTAGTGTAAATTTTTGAGGGTTAAAATCAAACTTTACAATGCAAATTTTTCGTTCCGATATCTCAAAATTTCACAGTTGTTTAAAAGCTTCGTCCCGAAACTCAGCGAAATCGCCGTGGTAGGTCTGTCTGTCTTTACAATGACTGTCGACTTTTAAAACTCGTATCATACTGAACATTGAACCGGAACTGTAATATTTCAAGCGTTGTCAACGAAAGTAAAGCTAGTAATTACTGCTGTAGAAGGATATATAAGTTAGTGAAATAGCTTTACAAAAGCGTACGACCAACTGGTTCAGCTTTACCTTATTCCAGAACAACTAAAACATTGAAAATATGTGTTTCGTCGCAGAAATTTAGCAACAACTTGTGTTTTAAACTCAAAAGTAGTTTGCTTAACATTAATTTAACTGTATGACCTCGGGGTGCGTGTACTTGAACAAATTGATAACATATGGTTAGCAAGCACCGGCCACTGTAAAAATCAGGGGCGGAACGTTTTTCTGTGCGATTGCAATAGAGTAAGCTTATTAGCTTTAGACTATTTTTTTGCTTGGCTTAGGGTTAGCAAAATGCTCTATTCTTACGCTTAGGCTTAGGTTTTGAGGCTTAGACTTAGGCTTAGGCTTAGCAATTGGAATAAGCTTATTATACTATTCCGATCTCGTCCTTTTGGCTCAATTACCCATGTATAACGTATACTTCGAGAACGATCTGCAGAGCATAGTAAAATTTCAATTTTTTTATCTGTCGAATATTGATTGACTGGCAAATTATAACTGATACAGTATAGTTATGCATGCTCCAAACTTTAAATATTTCAGTCAGAGCTCAGGCGTGTCGATTTGTCAAAATTTAATGTTCACAATGTGTTGAATAGGCTCTTATACACTTCCACCCAGTTTTGGAATTTTTAAGTTTTAGCATACTTTGGATTTTACAATTAGGCTAATAGACTTAGACTTTGGATAATAGAAGACTTACAGTACCCGAATAAGAAGGGGACTGACATTTATTTGGCCTCTCCAGAAGGTTCTCCCTGTTATTCGGTTACGGACTGTTATTTATTTTTAACCCGCCTTCCGCCGCCCTTCGTTACTGATATATCCGGTACTGCAAATATGCGATGAAATAAACGTTTATTTGTCTTGTAAACAGCTTGAGCGATAATGCAAGGTTATACTTAGAAATTTACTTTCAAAACTAAAGTAATTGATTTAGAGACTCTATCCGCTTACGGACTCTTATTAGGGATACGAACTCCTATTGACTGGACTCAAAACGGGACCCACGTCATATTTGTCCCAATCTTATTCGGGTCACTACATGTTCGCAATCAAGTGTACAAAAGTTGTTGTTAACGTGGAAAAAGTTTTCTTTTAGCTATATTATGCTTGTTTAGTGATATTTATGCACTTTATAGATAAAATGGTTCAAGTGAGCAGAATGCCCAAAACAATGAAACTATAATCCTGAAGATAAGGGGCGCGGAACGTTTTTCTGCAGGACTCCTACAGAGTAAGCTTACCTTTCGATAAAATTTTTGCTTTAGGCTTAAGCTCAGGCTTAGGCTTACGTATAAGCTCATTTAAGCTTATACTACTGTTAAGGCTCTGTTCTATATAGTGACATTTCACGCGTGATTTTGAATAAAATAGAAACTTTGAATCATGTTTTGACGTAAATATAATTTCTAAAATAAGATTTCATCACATTTTTAGAAATATGGCTATTGATTGAATGATACTTGAGTCTATTGTTTTATCTCGTGAAAATGTTAAAAATTGATTTGGAAAACTTGAAAGAATGATTCAGGATAGGGGTATTAAAAGTATAGTCGATGTTGCTTTAAGGGGAACTAGTAGTGTAAAAATCACACACTGAACGGCGTTTCTTCTATCAGGTTTCTGACTGGATTTGATTCACAACTGCGTGCTAGTATTTTACTTATCGATTCGTGGTCATATGATTTTGCGAGGTTTATTACGATCACCAACCGTAAAGCAACCGGACTCGGGTAAGTGGTGTAATTAATTAAACAGGCGTTACAGTATACATTATTCAAATTTTTCATTTTAGTGGGACAAGGTGCAACTGCAACCAGTTTATCTGTTCGTTGCGGATAAAAATCGGTGTCAGTTTCCGTTGTTATTCGTATTGATTGAAATACGAATAAAATTCATTATAATCTTAAAAAATTTCATTTGTGCCCACAAAGTTAAATTTTGCAAAATTATGCAAAATTTTACTACCGAAATTGTCAGAATCTCCGACAAACGGGAAAACCAATTGTTTTTCGCTGTCTCACAGCTGTCATCTTTGTGTTACTAAGTGTATAGGTTGTTTTAAATGACGCATGTGTTACACCACTCAAAATAACATAACACGTAGAATGAGTTTAATCGCGCCGAGATTGAGAATAAAATACGGGATGTAATCAAGCGGAATCAAAAAAGCAAAACAGAGAAAGCTTTAGCAAGATAAGATTGTTCACATTCAACTATATACGTATCTAAGGAAAGAAGGGGTAAGGGTTGCGCTATACTTTACTGAGCCAGACTCCCGCACACCGCCGCGCGGTACTTTTTAATAGTTTTAGAGCGGCGCGCGGCGTGTCCGGCAAAATGTTTAACATACCGCGCGCCGGCGAGTATCGCACCACCCTAAGTAATCAAAAAAAGTGGTTGTAATATATACTACAAACTGTACCTACACGAATATCACTTGCATTTACAATTTAAAATCTTCTATCTTGATGTTCACACAATTTAAGTCAGTGTGAGACCGGATACTAAAACGTATTCAAGCCAGATACCTGTAGAGTGCATGGAATTACGGAATGCTGCCGCGTATATATGTCAGCCCAAATCTAATAACGCTGTGTGTTTTCTGATTGGTTACTTGACAGCGCCAAATTAGCTTAGTAAAACAAACTGCTTAATAGTCAACAGATACTTAACGATTTTACTTATACTTAACGATTACTTAGCCAATCAGAACAGAGTATTCGCATCAGATAATCGTATTTGAGTATAGCATTAATGGAGTAACCAATCACAAGGCGTGCACATGTAGCAGAGAAAGAAGTACGCCGTGGGCTAGCCAAACTCGGAATTGGGCTGAATTACGGCTTGGGCTAGAACATATATACTATCGACTTCTTAGGAAGATAAAATGTGTCCACTAATGTTTCATAACCAATAGACAACAAGTAGTTTTGTTGTATTTGTGTAAATCTCAACTCAGCACATATCGTACCGATTACAGTTGCCCCAGGGCCAGAATTTTTACGGCGCCGGGGGTACCAATTGGGGTAAATGAATGCTTTTTTAAAATTCTTTTCACACGTTTTGTCGAAAAGTGAAATGTTGAGTCGAACCAAAGTATTCTATATAATATATTGTTACATGTTCTATGAATTTTATGAACGACAAACATTTTTCAAGACGCATCGAATCAGGCAAAAATTGCATTTAAAATCAGGCCCCGGCAAATTAAGCGCAAACCGGCTACTGGACATATCTACTATTGCCGTCCAAATATCGGTGTATCGGTAGTTTACTGTATCGGTTCAACACTATAAATTACGCTAATATAGTATTTAATATAATTTGATATAATTTAGTTTCTTAATTGTTGTATTTCTTAGTATACCTTTTTGGCCATTTTAAACAAAAGTCACTACAAAATATGATTTAGCTCATAAATATATATCAAGATAAAGTTATTTCCGGTATACTTTTCAGCAACAAATAGCCGACAATGCATTTTATACCTACTGGAGCTGTGACATCGATTTTCTGCCAGAGTTAGATGTACAGTCGAACCCTGCTTGTAGCACTTATTTTCGATAATGCATTCGTAGGATAAAATTCATGGAAAATTGCTTTATTAACTTTCATTTGATTTTTCTGGCCAACCACTGGAGTATATATATCTTTTCGTTATCATACTATCTCAAAACCAATTAAAATACAGTTTATCCCAATGAATGGACACTCAGTATTCGTCACAGTGGATTCTAGAATTTCAGACAACATCCTTTCACTTGCTTAAAATAAAACCACTGGGCAGCAGGTGCCACACAAGATTTAATATGCCCGCCTAGAACTACATCCAGAAACCGACCACACCCCACTGTTTCGAAAATATTTATATTACGACACCCGTCCTGCAGATGGCCTAGTTTGATTTCTCCAAATACACAGTACAATCGTCGTATAGTAGTATATCTATTTGATTATTAATAAGTCAAAATGCTAAACGATACTCGGGGCGTATACAAGGAAAAAATAGAGGGTATAACAACATATCCCGTCCCGAAGTTTCTCTAGCGACGATAACATACTGCTTTAAAACATAGTTTAGCATAATATTCAAAATCCTAGCGGTCATAAAAAATTTTTAAACATAAAATTATACCGTCCCAAGCTCAAACCCTGGTACCGCCTTTGTCAATACTCTCGCAACAATGCACACCACCACCAGTTGATATAGCTTCCAGCAACACGTCAGACGCCACAAAAAGCAGCAACGTTGTCAAATGTGTCACATATATATACACACTAAAGCCTGGTTATGTAATGAAATTAAAACAATCAAAATAAATAATAATAATATCATAAATGTCAATTTTAACGTATATAAACACATGTATGTATGTATGTACTAAAAACGAATTCATCCTTATTCCAGACCAAACTTCAATCTGTAGTTTACTGGTTTATCTGGTGAAATCAGTTAGCTGTAGTTACGAGCACATCTGAGAATTTGTTTTGAACTATTGAACTAAGTACGTACACGTCTTCAATGTTGAAAACTGCTATACAATAACTTTTCATATAAATATATATAGAAGGTGAAATTTTGTGATAGCCCAGGGCTATCACGAGTTTCGAGAAAAGGGCTGACACGTGATAGCCTGGGCTATAAGAGATTTCTCTTATAGCCCAACGCTATCACGTACTCGTTTTGTAAACGACCTCGTGATAGCCCTGTGCTGTGCTATAGCATATTTTGTAGCACCGTTGACAGAATTATTGTGAACGGCGCATAAGGACCAACAAGGCGTCTGACAAAAAATATTTGGCTCTCCAAAATTAATTTAAAATTATGCACACATACATTATAGCTACGCACGTATATAAAGATTACAACACAACCCATACTTAAACAAAAAAAGAATCACAACAGGAAGACAAAAAGCACTGAAACATTTAACACAGCAGTGAATACAGCGCCGCAACTACGGAGTGGACAGTGTGGCAACCTGGCCAAAACATTTAACGGCAGCACAAAACATATCTATTGAAATACAATTCATGTTTTACTACACTAAGAACTCTTGGTGCGAGTTATGGGAATGAGTGAATAGTCATGAGTTATATATAAACTATTTGAAATCTTTATACATATAATACTATACTATTGTCCGATTACTTAACCTTCCACCATTACGCGACAGCATTAATTCTTGCATTCTGGATAAAATTTAATTGCTGAAACATAGCATTTCTTTAATTTTTTAGCTACTAACTTCAACTATGCACGCCGGTCCAAATGACAACAAATTCGAATACCAGCTCCTGTTCCAGCAAAAAAAAACTAAATACCTGCTCCTGTTTGACGAAAATTTCATTTCTGTTGATTCCTGTTTTGGGATTGTTAGATCCTGCAGAAATCATGCTACGCTAAGCTATTATCAGTTGAATACACAACGCCTTCCACCAACAGGTACATTTACGAAAATACTCAAAACAGTTTTAAACTACTACACAGAAACAGTTCCTTCAAACCTCGCAATGGTCGTCAGTTCAATCAACATAATATGCTCCTTATACGAGACTATACGCGCAAATCTCTAAGACATACAGCAACTATTTAAGCAAGAACAAATTAATTATGCGTATGTATCGAAGCATAATGTCGCTATCTTGTTTCAAATCTAAATATCAACATCACTATTTGCATACGACGGAAACCATTGACAGTTACTTTTTCTACGGTAATTTTGCGACAAAACGCTGTGTAATCATTAGCAAATAATGTCCTTCGAAACAAAGAATCGATGGCATTATAAGAAACGATGGTATTATATAGTGTTTGTAGTTAAAATAGAATAAAGAATTTCGGTTCGTAGATAAGTATTCAATGTTTATCATACACCGTGTTTAAGAAAGATATATCAAACATTGGTCTCGTTCACTGTTCCCAACATTTTATGCTTAAGCTAAGGCTTAAGTTTGGGAAAAGCTTTCCTTAGCTATGCCTCAGGCATATCAATAAAAATTGCAGAATATTGTCTTTATTTAGTGAGCCAAATATTTGCACACGGGTCTGTTTGAAAACTACTCAAAAACTCATTTTCTCAATCAATAACGTAGGAAACAAATAAATCTCGGTTTTGTAAACAGATCAAGACCAAATAGCGAAACCAACACTACCTTCACTGAGTATTTATTGAAAGAAACGGTTGAGCCAACCGTCGCACTTTATCACACTACGGATTCTTATTCTTAATACCACCCACCTAAAAATTGGCAAAAGAACGGATAAGATATAACCACACTAACAATTAAACAAAGCAGGGCAACCAAATACTAAATAGCACCATTAAATTTAAAACCAGATCAAAAGCAAAGAATACTGCGCAATAATAATAATAAATAAATAATACAAAACAAGTAAATGAATGACTAAGTCAAGCAATGGTGCGTTGTTTGAGTATAAACAATGTGACTAGACGACTAGACATGAGATTTCTAGCAAATCGATCAAAGATATGCAACACGACGAGTGCAATAATTGTATCAAACAGAAATCAAAACATATAACAGTACCTAAGCAAGTCGTTGCACTCAATGCATAAATAAGTACCTCGAACTACAATAATATGCAAAAACAGTTTTTATAATCAAACATTGGCTGGATTACAGAGATTGAACTAAAATCAACCACTCACTTCATCGAATTTTGTACTTAAACCAGAAAACAGTTTGCAGGAGTACAGTCGATCAATATGGCATTCATAAGTTTTTATTTAAACATCTGATTTAAGTTACAGCTAAAAACCTTAGTAAAATGTCCACTTAAGCCAAAATCAAACTTAAGCCGTGTTAATTTGTTCAATGCAAAATCAATAGTTACAAAACGACGTGTTGTGCAAAAGAAAACTTTTCTTTCCTCCGATTTTCACAAAATTGGCATCGAAATCACAAGCAATAACGACACTACGAGCCAAGGAATGCCCAAGCTGTAAAGCTAAACCAAATCATATGAAAAAGAAACTATGATAAAGGGGCATTGGAAATCAAATACAAGAGTCTGCTACGTGGTCTAATAACAAAAATGTAATATGCTCAAAAATTGCAATTTTGATTGAAAGTGCAATCGGTGCTGATTTATATTTAAATAGGAATTCAAACCGAAATCGCGTTTTGGTTTGCATCTTGCACACGTCCGTTACAGCATGCAAGCATTGCAGCTCTTGTCATCCTACTCATAATCAGCTTCAACATTTCCGGCTTCTTCTTCCTCAAAATCACCTTCGTCTTCTACGGTTGCGTCCTGATATTGTTGATATTCACAAATCTGCAAACTAATTGTTGATTCAATTAAACAAAATGCTAATAAATCAAAATATAAATTTATGAAATTAGCTAAAGGCTACTAAATTAAAAAACTAAACGCGAGAAAATCGTTGTGTAATTTTTAAAGTGTTAAAGGTCAACATCTTAATATGATGTACAGTTATTGCACTCAAACAAGACTGTACCTAAACGAACGTAATTTAAGATCGTAGGTGCAGCAATACAACATGATTGTTTGAAGACGCAGCTCTATCTAGAGATAATATGTCATACTTATATAGAATGTAGTTGACGAAATGATCATGCAGTTGATTAAATGATATAAGGCCATAACAAAATAAGCTTGTGAATGCGCAAAATATTCGTAAATATTAAATTTAACAATACAGCGAAGCTATTAATTCCGGAAAAACCAATTAAACCAAAGGTCATGGCGTATTCAAGCAAGTTACCGTCACACGACGACATTCTTAGCATCAGAAATTCCACCTTAAACCTACGAAAACGTAAATTATAATCGCACATTACAGCTTGAAAAATTATATAAATCATATTATAGATCTTACGTACGAGATCATTCATATTGGATGCGGCTTCTGAAAATTCCATCTCATCCATTCCTTCTCCAGTATACCAATGTAAAAAGGCTTTTCGACGAAACATGGCTGGAAATATATCCAACCGCAGCTTTTAGTGCCACAATAACTCTTCAACTATCTAGTAGATATATCGTATGTTCAAGCTTTTTCTGGTTAAACAAGTAGTAGACTGTACAATCTACACATGACTAATTATTCTAACACGTTTATCATTTAACAGTGTTAGAAATACAAGACCCTAACTAGTCATCAATAGAAAGATGCGTCCATCCTGTACTGTAACTTCAGAACATCCAATATGACAAAACTTTGGTTAATAACAAATCCCTTAGTGCTGGTCAGATAAAATATCAACGGTTTTTCTAAAAAATACTCTGTTTCGTCCGAGAGTGCCGGAAATGCCTGCGATCGCGGTTTCAACTAGGTGTAGCACTAGAACTATTAAACTTCTAAATTTCTGGGTTCAGCTTCGAGTGTTATGTGATAGACAAGAAATTTAGACGGAACCAACAAATTTATTGCACGTGAAAGTAAAAAAAAAACAAAAATTTAGGTGTTGAGGATAAGATTACATTCAACTCTGAGAATTATATTTAAATCGATACCTCGAAAAAGGTACGTTTTTGCAGAATCATTGTAACCTAGGCGAAACCTAAAAATATCGAAGAGTTACCAGTAAATTGCTCTGAGATGCGCTTAAAAAGTTCTTGAATGGCAGTCGAATTTCCAATAAACGTTGCTGCCATTTGCAATCCGCGTGGCGGAATATCGCAGACGGCCGTCTTCACATTGTTTGGAATCCATTCAACAAAGTACGATGAGTTTTTCGTTTGAACGTTCAACATCTGTTCATCGACATCCTGTAAAATTCTAATTCGCTTTTAGTTCACAATAGCAGCAATCAATTTTAACGTGCAAAGCGTAAGTAATAAGAATTTCGGCATTAATTAGCAGAGAATTATATAATTTAAATTCTTATGGAGTTATCGGCGACGTCTTCATGAAAAATCTCACTTTGCTTTATAGTACTCTTGGATACTCGAGGGTAAACGCTGTCCGGAAAACAATTTTTGGACCAGTGTTTACCCGTGATATAAGCAACCAGTGGTAAACAATGCTGTTCGACAACTCAATAGACAACGGTTGAAATGCTTTGACCAGGATCAACAATGTGGTGTTTTCAGCTCGATGAATAATTCAAATTTTTTCAATTAAAATTTAAACTGTTGGATACGCGAAAGGCCATCATAAAATGCAACAAAGTTAACTTACTTTCATTGACATACGACCACGGAATATCGTTGCCACCGTGAGATATCGGCCATGTCTTGGGTCGCACGCGGCCATCATGTTTTTGGCATCGAACATTTGCTGAGTCAATTCTGCGACACTCAAATTTCGATACTGAACTGAGCCTACAACAGCCATGAACACCACTGCGCACACAGATAATACAAAACTATTGATCACATTGAAAATTTTATGCAATATGCTGACACGATTGATTGTACCAAAATTTGTAATACAAACAATAAAATTAGATCTGGTTCACGATACAATATAGCTCATTTACAGTGCGAAATAAACTAAAGTTGTTAACAACCCTGGCTTCAATTTCAAAACAAATTAACCTCTTGCAGTCAACGGTGCAAATCCAGGCATAAAAAAATGTAGGCGAGGAAATGGAACCATGTTGACCGCAAGTTTTCGCAAATCTGCGTTAAGTTGGCCAGGAAACCGGAGGCACGTAGTCACACCAGACATTGTCGCCGAAACTACAATATATTAATACTACGTTTATTAGAGTTCTTTGGGGCGCAATTTTTGCAAGGTCTAATGGATATTTCTGTTACAATGTACTTTGTTTAGTCAAAATAGCTGTTTACTGCCAGACAAACATGTTTTTTGACTAATGAAACGGTGAGTCGAAGCCATATTTTCTGTATACAACAATGTAAAACTAAAAACAAGTACACTCTTTATCATGTTTTCGCGTGATCGAAACATCAAATTCTTATTCAGTGCCATTCAAGTTCAAGAGGTACCGAGTCAGGTAACAATCGCATTTATAATTTCACCCGGTTGTGTCCCGACAAATTTAATAAGTATCTATATTTACAATCTTAACATGAATGTTTGAAATTCTGAAAACACAAATCCCTTGGCCTAATGCTTTCTTACAAAAAGAAACACACTTAATTTAACCTAATGCATCAATGAAACTTACCTAAATGATTGAGGTCTCCGTATGTTGGCGTTGATAATTTCAATGTGCGGAAGCATATATCATAAAGTGCTTCGTTATCGATGCAAAATGTTTCGTCTGTATTTTCTACAAGTTGATGCACTGATAGTGTTGCATTGTATGGTTCAACAACTGTGTCCGATACCTGTCAACAACAATGCATATGATGCGGTTGTAGACTTACCATTTACTAATAATGCTAGAGGAGTTCTTAACCAATGCTAAACTCAAGACGCTGTTTTAACAACGAAAATTATGTACTTCAACAAAATCTAATAAGTTACTCACATACGTACCAGTTTGACAACAGTATATCAGTGCAAAATTTTGTAAAGTACTGCAAAAAGCGAACCGATAATTACCTTTCTAGATACCATTGTACGTAATACACAAGTATTTCAGCAGTGTTTACGTCCCTTAATAGACTGGAAATTTCCAGTCGGATTCCAGTATTTTTGTGATATATCCAGAGTATTAAATATACATATATTTACTTTAGGCGATGGAACTACAGAAAACGTGTTCATTATGCGGTCCGGATATTCTTCACGTATTTTCGATATCAACAATGTTCCCATTCCAGATCCAGTTCCACCACCAAGAGAATGTGTCATTTGAAAACCTTGCAAACAATCGCACGTTTCTGCTTCTTTACGTACAGCGTCAAGTACAGAATCAACCAATTCCGCGCCTTCAGTATAATGACCTTTAGCCCAATTGTTGCCCGCACCACTGTGACCTAAACAAACTAGAATGCAGTCACCGGCGCTAATTTTGTAATAAGCACAGCTTTTGGCACATAAAACGCAAGCCGGAGACGCGTTTTCATCAAAACCATATGTTAGTGTGTCTAATATGTTAATGGCTGCGAGTTTTTGAAATCTCGCTTTATGAAACTTGCTAGAGCTGATACAAGCGCTTTGGTGGAATTCTGATTTAAAATTACCCGAAGCGGGACGGAAAACTGAAAATATTAATAGATTTTCAACTGTATTATAACAAAATAGTTGTAACCGAAAATTTAATTTTTAATCTTGAAATATCATATCACCACTTAAGTGGGCCTTCGTAAACGCTTAAAGTTCAAATTTACAGACGGGTTTTTACAAGAAATATCTTCGTTAGCTAAACAAAACCATGTTACAGTCAGGGTGCAACCGGAATTCCGGTTCCGGTTCCGGCATTTTTTCACCTTCCGGTTCCGGTTCCGGTAAATTTTTACCGGATTTAAAAATTCCGGTATTATAATTTGGCTGTTTTCTTAACATTGCTAATTTTTAAGAATCTCTTTTGAAAGCCACTTGTACTCCGAATATAAGCCATTGATGGTGGATTTCACTTCAGTCGATGATGAAAATCTAAAATACAACAAATAAAATAAATACCTATGCTCGACTAAGGTTATTTCACAAATAATAGAGCAAAAAATAAGATTAAAATGAAATTTTTGGTGAAATGCATTTTTCATTTTCCGGTTCCGGTTCCGGTAAAATTTTCAAATTCCGGTTCCGGTTCCGGTAAATTGTAATTCCGGTTGCACCCTGGTTACAGTAACAGTAGATGTAATACTGGAATGCAACCACTTATGTTCCTGACTTTTTTAATTCAAAGGGCAGCAAAAGATGATTGGAAATAGGTTCAGGCTTGACAAGATATTTCAACTATTGACGATTCTTATTTTTAAAAGTTTCCGATATCGATACCAATTTTCATACACTACACTTAAAGAATTGATAGGATTACTTGCAACATTACGTACATCATTATACACGCGCAAGTTTAAACCCTAACACTCAGAAACGGTTATAGTTTTGTGAGAACGGTTCAATTCGATTAATTTTTACAAACAAACTCAAGAGAAATAACAGTTTCCTGATCAGACGCACTGATATGCCTAATAAGTGAAAGTGCATTCCAACTCACAACTACGTACGTAAGTGCAAAAAGTATTGGCAAGTGATCGACATTTTTTCTGTAGCTCCGATGCAGATACTCACGAAAAGTACAATTATTATCGATGCCAATCAATACTGATGATAATAAGTCGGCACATTCCGAATACTCACAACATGGGTTTAATACCCCGTAAATAGCCGACATCCGTAGCCAGTAAAAAGCCGATATCCGTATCCCGTATTTCGTACTGCGGTATGAACATATATACCGGATATTGGACATGTGCGGTTGTGGTTACCAATAGCATAAAACTGATTTTTATATGTAGAAATACTTAGATTCGTATTTTATGTCTTTGCAACGATTATATTTTCGGCAAGTCAAGAGCCGACATTGACCTAAAATAAAAATGCAAGCTAACAATTAATTCTAAATGAGTAAATACGTACATATTTTGCACGACTCAAATAGTTATAACAGTGAACAAATTTAGATATATACTGTACGTGATTAACATCCGTATCCGGTTTTGATAGAAAATTACTATTCCGTCGATGGCTGGATATTACCAATGCCGATTAATCGGTACATCCTCATTTCAAATTTAAATTCCGTCTAAATCATTAACTGGCTCACATGGAAGCAATAGCCTCAAGAGAAACCAGCATGCAAATGCAAACAATTGCACAACATAATATATATGTCAGCTTCTTTATTGATCTTGTTGGCGCACCGCAGGGTTCCGCTACCGATCCCGATCCGCAGGTACGGGGACAATACTACTCTGGCCTTAGAAGAAAAACTAAATTATTGGCGCCGAAAATACAGGAACATGTGACGAACAAAATAACGCATTTAATAACTGCCTTTTAATACATATATAGCCGACAACAATGTCCAATTTAAATATACCGAAGCAATATTTGATCAAAATACCAAAAACGATAAACTTCGTTATCGAAACACACAAAAGATACAAACCGAATACAAAATTGTCAGGCCTAAATATTTCTCCAAACGGTCCAGCACGCACAGAGTCCATTGTTCCTGGTTCCAAATCAATTAGAACTGCACGAGGTACGTATTTGCCTTAAACATGACAAGAAAAATAGTTTTTGCTGGCGGTTCATACCAATTTGTATATTAGCTGGCCGCGTCAATAAAGCCAGCAATATTTTTCGTTTCATATATTTCAGGGTGCCACCGGGATCCGATTCAAAACGAGTACCGATTGCGCTTCCGATTGCATAATAAATCGGAATCGGAAATTTGAAATTTTAAATTTAATCTTAGTTGTGATACGCTGTAGAAAAATGCTGTTTAAGTTCTCTATTAAACTGATTTTGATGAGTTAACTTATTAATAATTGATTGTTGTTTAGCGTTAACTTAACCAAAAATCATCGTAGCCGATATACACCGTAATCAATATTATGTTTGTCAATACAAATTATCGTACACTCACAAAATTTCTAGTTCCGATTCCGATTACAATTCCGGCATAAATATGCTGTTCTGATTCCGATCGCGGTATAATTCAATTCCTCTTTGCACCCTGATATATATACACCCATAATTCTTCTACAATAAAGGCATTATATTGCCTCTAACGAAACGAACGCTTGAAAACATTTACAGCCAGAGCCTAAATTTTGAAATAAGCATGAGTATATATTGCTTTTACCTAAGGTATAAATACGAACGGAATTTTGTTTGTAGCTATTCACAAGCAACTAAACTACAGAGCTACACATGAATTATCGATCGTATCAGGTTGAAAAACGGCAGCATATTTGTAAGTAGCGATTTCGTTTCGCGTTGCAGTAAAGGTATGACAGTGATGTTATTAAACTTAAAATCTGCTATAAAATTATTAACGCACACCATAGTTCATTTAATTACCTCCAGACGCTTCATTATAATATACACATATTCGTTCAAGCTGAAGATCTGACGTCCCAACATAGTTACCATGAGCATCAATGCCGTGCTCGTCACTAATCACTTCCCAAAACTGAAATTACAAAAGTTTTGGGCTTTAAAAATCAAATAATTTTATACAGCACAATCAACAACTTTTCTCTAAGTTGTTCCACGTCTGTAAAACATATTTGAACCGTTTGTAAAAATCGGAGCTCCAAAACAGCATTACATTTAGTCAGTCTTCTATATATCTTATTTCGATCGCTAACTTCATTCTAAATATTAAATAACACCAAACTGTGTGAAGTGAAAACTTTGTTGCAAAGTTTCGATTTTCGGCAGCAGAAATAAATTAAATGTAATTCAAACGGAATTGTCAGCTAAACTTGTTGGAAAAGCCGCCTTAATTTTGCGTCTTTTGTACGTATGTGCTTTTGAAAAGAAATTCTTTTCAGTTAGTATGGCGCTCTATTTGCGCGGCCCCGTCCGTCACCATACGGTATTGTGAGTAATTTACGCACGAAACTGCACGGTGACGGTCGGCACCGAACGTCATCAAAAGAAAACCAGATGCAAATAAATGACACGTCTAGGTAGAAGTCTTAATCGTCGTTTTACGTGCGTATGTTGAAGTTTTTAGTTATTTTCTTGTGCCACTACTTACAAAAACGTTCAAATCTTTCGTTAGACAGAAATTTTGTTACCGAGACCCCAAGTCTCAGTTTCGGTAGTTGGCAGAAAATTGAGGAACATCTGACAAATCTTAGTTCTAATGAAGAATGTATACTTAAGCTTAACTTATTGCTGACGATTGTATACGTAGATAAATCGATATCCAGTCTAAGAGTGAACCTGAGGAAAAGGTCAACACATACATGATCAATTAATGAACTGCACTTATTTAAAACAATATGAAGCTGTGTACATATAGATTTTTGGGTACAAATCGATGTTGGACTTCGCAATAATTACCGATCAGGAAAGAAACGCATAGTGACAGAAGTATAACTAACCGGCTTAATTAGCCTATGAAAGATTCTTCGAAACAGTATAAACAAATCAATTGCTTTCAACTTTGACATAAATTTATTCCAAGAATTATCATCGATAAGTAAGGTTTTCACAATAAGTTTTAAATCATTACCTTGGCGCCAATCTGATTGCCACACTGGCCAGTTTGCATGTGAACGATTTCTCTCATTTTGGTTTACTTATACAAAGCGATTTCTATAATGTATTAATATAAAATATGTATTTAACATTGGCGGTACCATGTTTTTTCGGGAGAGTGGGCTTTTAGATTTTATTTCTTATATTTTACGCCATGCAATAAAATCGCATATAATAAATAAGTTAATACTAACACTGCGAGTGTGAACCGAAAAATTGATCAGAGAGAATTTGATCAAACCCGATTGATTATACAGGTCCCATGAATTAAAATGGCCTGGTTTTCCGATTTAAGCCCTATTCACACGTGCAAGTTTTTGCAGCAAAAACTTGCACGTGCAACTTGCATGTGCAAGTTTGGTCACAAAGCAGATTTGAAGTTCTTTCAGCTGCAAATTATTCATTAGTGATTGAATTTAATTCGCACGTGTGAACGCCGTCGTAAATCGCTCGAATTTCTTGCACTTGCATTTTCATTGGCGAATCAGAAGACATGTTGCTGAGCGCCTTTTGAAATAATTCAGACCTATAGAATTTATTCAAGAAGTTTGAATTATTTCAAATATCTAACTTGTTTGATATTTCCCAGCAGACGGCGAAAGTAATGGGACTAGTTTTAAATTTTTAAGCACTAAACAAAGATTGCATCGCGATGAAACCCTTTTCTAGTCAAGAAATTTCGAGTATAACCTTCTTTGCGCATGAATGTTTCTTACAACTGAAACTTGCAGCCGCAAGTTTTTTGAAAAATTCATTCGAAGAACTTGCAGCTGCAAGTTATTCATGATTAATATATGCGAAGAATTAATTCGTAGGTATGAATAATCCTGCAAGTCGAAATCATTTATCATCATTGGCTAAACTGATAGATTATAGGTTATGTTTGATATTTAGTGCAGTGGTCTGCAAATAATTCACATAAATTCATGTCAAGATTCAGAATGAAAGTTATGATTCTTTACAAATACTTGCAGCTGCAAGTATTTCGTGCAAGTTGCAGCTGCAAGTTCTCGCAGCAAAAACTTGCACGTGTGAATAGGGCTGTACGTGCAAGTTTTTGGTGGGAGAACTCGCAGATGCAACATTCACTTGCAAGTTTTGTCAAAAATCCCGTTCGAAAAACTTGCTGCTGCAAATAATTCATTAAAAATCACAGCTAGGAATTTAGTTCACATGTGTGAATAATCATTCAAGTCCACTAAATTTATTGCAGCCGCTTTCTCATTGGCTGATGAAAAAATGCAAGTTCAGCATGCAATTTCCTGCTGCAAGTTCTCGCTACAAAAACTTGCACGTGTGAATAGAGCTCAAGTATATAAACGGTAAAACTCTGTACCACTAGCTATGCTGGTTCATGCGATATATGTAGTTTTATATCAGAATACAAAATCAAATGTTTAGAAACCTGGAATTCTATGCGTTT
This sequence comes from Enoplolaimus lenunculus, assembly GCA_030248215.1. Classification (NCBI taxonomy): domain Eukaryota; kingdom Metazoa; phylum Nematoda; class Enoplea; order Enoplida; family Thoracostomopsidae; genus Enoplolaimus; species Enoplolaimus lenunculus. The sequence continues at coordinate 298,042 of JASANG010001414.1, read as the reverse complement.
AAGACAAAGCAAAGACAAACAACAGGTTATTTTCTTGCTACATCTTAGCACCTTATACTAAACAAATAGTCTGAACTTAAGTCTTATGTGATTGGCTGTTGCATAGCCCCCCACAGTTTTCGAAATTCTCAGTAGGGTTTTAGCTTAAGAATTTACCTTTAGCTCTTAAATTACCGTTCAAACCTAGACTTTTTGGTAAACTTGCGTGGTAAGTATAGCAAAGAAAACGAAATTTAACTTAAACTAATGCTCATGCAGCTAAAATTTATATGTAGTGATATTGAAACAACAGTTCCGCAAAATGACATAATGACTAGGGTGCAAAAACTTTATATAGTATACCAAGAGTTCGAACTGATTTATACTAAAATCAGTTGAAAGCTTTAAGGACTTTGTAAATGTGACCCTACTGCTAAAATTACTGGTACCTTAGTGAGATCTGATAGCTATTAGTGTTTTACTGATCTCGGCATTTCTTTGCGCAATAGGTTATTTCCTGAAACTGAACTAGCGGCCCTACCGTGGGTGGGAAAAGGTCCCAGCTATTTTCCGCTTATTGGAAGTCGCTCGCGTCATGCTTGAATTGCATATGTTTAAAAATTATGATGTTCAAGTTGAGGTAAATTAGGTTGCAGAGTTCAACCGGAATTTCTGCAAAAATTCTATTCTTGTTCCAGTATTCAAAGATGCAGGAATCGGAATTTTCACGGTTTTGTGGCAGATTATTACTAATCGTTTTAATATTGGAAACTTTGCCTTTGAAAATTGTTATTTCGACGTACGATTGTATTAACTAACAACTAACATACTGTTTGATTTGTTTTCGGAAAACTCGAAGAAAATTCGCTTAAGCCATTTTTTGACAAGTTTTCTAAAAAGACCAGCAGTAATTCGGTGATGAAAATTATTTCAAATTCCAGTTCCTGATCCTGTTTCGGTTCCTGCAAAGAAATTCAATTCCTGTAAGTGAAAAATAGCTAGAACGTTTCGAAACTTGAATCGCAGCCAGACATTAAAGACGCTTACTTGTAAAAAACAATTTTATGATATTCCGCACCGGCACTACAACCATAAATATCCGGTGTGATAAGTTGGTAAGGCTAGGGTGCGACAGTTTTTAGTTTAGAGTTCTCAGCAGCGGAAAATGAGGGACGCTCCCAGGAGGTTTCAAACTCGGTCGACAGATTATCAGTCCAGCGCGCTATCCACTGAGCGACGCTACCTCACAATCAACTGCTGAATTTTTCTGTTTTTATGCCTTATAAAAACCTCAACATTATCTTCCACGTATGCAGCAGTGATTTTTCCCGATGTGCAGCATCAACATGATGTTATTACTTGTCTCTATGCATTGTACCGGATACCGGAGCCTGATACGGATATTAGTTTTAGCCGAATAATAAACCGGAACCGGGTATCTGGTTGCCAGCGATGGGCGGTCTCGGTCGCATGATTTGGCTGGTCTCGGTCTCGGTTGTGCTTTTTTCAGTCTCGGTGGTTTGCAAATCGATACAAAAAGGTGAAAAAGCGATAACCAAATGGGCAATCTCGGTCTCGGCAACTCTCGGGATTTGGCTGGTCTTGGTCTCGCGTTTTTCAGTCTCGGTGGTTTGCAAATCGAGACCGAAGAGGTGACTTGCATATTTCGCCTACCAACACAGACTGCGAAAGATTGTGGAGCCCCTCCGGCTACCCAAATTCTATTTTTGAAAGGAAACCAAAACACTTTTATTTTATTGTGACAAAGCACATACAGTTGCGTTTTCGCGTTTAAAACATTTAAGGCATCGTTAAAAAAATTATGGGTCATCCGTACCATGTCTTCCGCATTTATAACGTCACGCTTTGAGAAACAATTTTCCAATCTATTCGGTTTGCCCTGGAGCAAAAACAACATTATAGCTCTGAATTTTTACAGAGGGTGATTTGAGACCGTGTGAATTGTGCCGCACCTGTTCGAAGGGTATGACGACACAAACCAAGTGAAAAAAGAAGTAAAAAATATATATTTTGGGGCGGTTTATTACTTTAATTGTATGAAGAAAATGTAATTCAAAAGTTTTGTTTAAAAAAATTTATTTTTATTTTTAGTAACCGTTAAAAATTGGCCGAGACCGAGACCAAAAGCCTCGATCTCGGCGGGTTGGGTCTCAGTCTCGCTTTTTTGACAGAGACCGCCCATCCCTACCGGTCGCACCCTGATTGATACCGCTGTTCGTCAATGTATTGATGTTTCGGCTTGCTTTTCAGTTAGTAGTAATTATAAATGACTGCAAAAGGACCACTACAGTTAATCATGGGTGACTATTCTGATAGTGATAATTCTGAAAATGAGGTATGAATTTTATATAGGTATCTTTATATTTGTAATGTTTCGAATAATCTGAATTTATAATGTCTTCCACATTGCTGGTTACAAATTTTATAGATTTTCGATTTGTACATTTGCGTTCTAAACATGTATGACCAACCAGTACAAAATCTTACTTAGAATGTTTCTGTTGGAGAAAATATGATAAAAATATATTTCTGAGGTAAAGGAGTTTTATGATGGTTTCAAATTTTTTAAGTTTTAAAAATATCTGTAAAGTTTAAATACCGGAGCCGGATGTTGATTTTTTAACGAAACCGAATATCCGGACGCACCACGGTGTTTTTCTACTGAATCTCATATGAAATTTCAATTTTTGGGCCCCTAACCTCGCCCCCAATTGAAGTTTTTGAGGCTTCTAAGACCGGCTTTTGAGGGCTTCAAAGACCGGCACTGAATTTGCACGATGTATATGCCTTTAAATCAACAAACTCAAGAACAGTTTGGCTGTTCGCTGCTATAGTCAAATGTGCATATTTGAAGATTATAGAAACAAGTATATACGTATGTTTTCATAGATGTCGAACCATATCCTGAATCGTGACGGATCTGGTGAAATGTGTTGGCCGCTTGATCAAGCGGAATCTACGGTCGCACCAGAATATATCGACATCGATTCCGATACGCAGAAACGTTTGAAAACACTGTTGCATGCAATGGGTGAGCATTGATATATCAAATATTTTGCGCCAGGTCATACGCTATGGCGAAAACAAATTTTTCTTGCCGACTTAATACGTACATGTCCTATTATAGGGTGCAACTGGAGTTCCGGTTCCGTCATTTTTGACCTTCCGGTTCCGGTAAATTTTGCCGAAATTAAAAAGTACGGTATTAAATTTTGGTCGGTGGAAATTGAGATACTTTTCTAAAAAATGACGATAAAAATTAAATTGATTTCATCCATATACGTAGTATATAAACCTTGTGTTAATCGCCGAAAATAAACTATTGAAGGTATATTGCGCTTCCGCGGGCGCGGATTATGAAAATTTAAAATACAGCAGATAAAGTGAACACCTATCTAAAATCACGGTTATTTTATCAATAATATTGTAAAAAAGAAAATGAAAATGAAATTTTCGGTGGCATGTATTTTTCATTTTTCGGTTCTGTTTACGGTAATCTTTACGAATTCGGTTTCGGTAAATTGTAATTCCGTTTGCATCCTGGTCTTATACTTTATTCGTAATTGTCCTGTATATTCATATAAAGTGCCGTCCCCAGCATGTCTGTATAATTATAATGCCACACAGGACCGAATTAAGCTGAACGTCGGTGAGGAACTGTTTGAGGGCTGTGGACCTTCAGGCAAGCTCGCGTATTTTTGAGATTGAAACACATTTCAATTAAACATCCCAATGGAAGCAGTATATAACGGACGTGTTTTCGTTGTTGCGGCGACTTTTGCTCCTGCTTCGGTCAGCACACGACTTTTCCGCGGTTTCATGTTATCAGAGTTTTTTATGTTTAGAGCAAGTTATATATGTAACAACATTGTAACGCTGTAATTCCGGTTTCCGTATAGGTTTGCGAAAAATCATGAGGCTTGCAAAAATTCTGTTTGCGCGATATATATTTGTTTTTTGTGAGGTTGTCTTACATGAACTTTGCAACATTGGCAACCATTTCTTTGTTTTGCCGTATCTTTAGGTATTGGACGATTTCAACAGCATGGGTGTGTGCCTGAATCGAGCTTGAATGCTGCTACTGGAATGTTACAAGATGAACGTACAGTATTGCGAAATCGTAATTTACTTTCGGCACCTGGTGTATCGAATCTTGAGGCGAATGCGAGTTGTAACAAATTATCGCCTATTGTTAGCAGCGACTCAGTAGCAAGTGTTACTGGCACGACCAATTCACCTATTGTTTCAGGTGCTGATCTGCTTGCATTGCGCCAAGCTTATGCCAACAGCGTTGCAGCAGCTGCAGCAAATAACGCATATTACGATTGTATCGATAGTAATTTGTTCTTATCATCAGTTGGTGGAGGAATCGACCGAGTTGCTTCGGCATTACCCTTACAACATCATTATCCGTTGTTAGATTCACAGTTATTGGCGGCTGCGAGCCATACAATGGCCCAACAGCAGTTATTGTGCGGAGGTCATGCGCCGCATACGATGCATACCAACGCTGCCACGCCTCAGTTTCATAATTTGACCGCCGCCGCAAAGCAGTATTTACAGCAGAACGCAGTGGCGAGCCCGCGATGCAACAGTGGTAGCGGCGTGCCTTCGGCATGCGGCGGTCCCAAAGTTATTGGAGCACCGTCGTCGCAAAATATGTCAGGATCAGCAGCACTCATATCTAATGTTGTTGCTCAGCCGACTTCGCCACCTCCGAACCAGTATTGCTACAGTGCTGGTAACCAAGATATGCAACAGCAGCTAGCTTGCAGCGCTGCAAGCAACACAGGCGTGCCCACAGACCTTGCTGGACCACAATACGGCTATTCGCCAGTCGACGCGTCTTCTGCGGCTGCGTTTAGTGGTATTACGGCTGGAGATGCTGCTGCTAGTTTAATGATGATGCATCCGTTTGCGGCGGCTCAAGTGTCGGGCGCTTTGGGTATGGCACCAATGGGAACAACGACAACAACGACAACTGCCGCAATGCATCAACAATGTAATCATGGTCATTCGGCTGATTGTATCGCACATGAACAGCAACATCTGGCGGCGGGTCAACATTTGGTTGGAAATCATTCGGCGGCAGCGATGATTCCACCAACACTGCAGGCAATCGATAACGACGGTGCCGGCGCTTATGCGGCAGCAGCGCTGTAAGTTTTCCTTTGTAGGTAGCATGGGTCTAAGTAGCATTGGTGTGATCAGTCAAGACACGTGCTTTAGTAGATATATATCAGGGTGCAACATAAGCGCAAATCATGAAACTACTTCCAAGCAATAATAAATATACCACCGATGTAGACGTTAACATAGCCAGCCCAACATTGCTGCTGTGTAAACTTGTTTCGTAAACACTACAACAGCACTGCAGTAACTTTCTAAACATGTCTAGGCAAAATGTCACGTGCCACATCTTGGCCAGAATACGAACGCAGCACAGTAAGTTTATTACATTACCATACGCAAAATGTCACATGACGCGATATTGCAAATAACAAACGCATTAACAGTAACTTCACGACTTGGGAGTATCAACAAAATGTCGCGTGACGTGATATGATAAAAACGGTATCGTGGTTCCTAGTGCATGCTTACGCAAAAGGTACCTAAAATTTGAAGTTTAGTAAGTTATTATGTATTATAGTTTAAGAGTTGGGCCGACTTGTCGTAGCTGTTTGCTTGTATATATGCTTTTATATGCCACATATATTCGATGATAAATTAACTTATGTAAATTTCGGTAGTTACTCGAAGTTGTGACTATGAGTTTTGCGTTGCAGTTCCCGATTAACAATGGTCGATGAAGAAATGCCTCGCGATAAGGATTCTAGCGATGAAGATGAAAGCTTATTGTCTCTGGCGTGTTCTGCAGGCTATCGTGAACTTGTCCAGGTGTGTATGACGTCTGTTATGACAGGTTTTTGCTTTTAAATTAACAGCTGGTCAGCGCTTTCGATGTGTCCCGTTTTAGTGGGGGAAAGGTTGAAGCGTGTTCCTCCTGTTCGCACATCGAGGGAAGTTTCTAGCGTGGCATTTTCGATTTTGATATACGTTACATTGTAGCTGGAAAGCGAGAGTAAAATATGTTTAGCGGACCAGAAAGGTACAGAATAGATGCAAATTGAGTTGAAGCCGGTGGGCTGTTGACCGAGGGCAAATTATGTTTATAGGAAATTTCGTCGAATGAGAGTTAGAGATATGCCCGGTTCCGGGTTTTGACTTTGCGAAATCGCGGGTCCGGGTGTTTACAATATAGAATTACGGTAGCGAATTTGCAAAAATACCCGAACTAAAATAATTTATTACAAATGTGTTTATCCAAACGGTTGCTTTCCAAGTTAAGATTTTGTGTTGTAATAAAACATAAAATTGCTTTGATTTTGCCTCGCTCGCAAGGTCTCTTTCATCCGACATGGGAATCATTTATATAGTATACATATATCTGGCTTCTCCACAGCGGTGGGGGCAGCACTTTTCGAAATTTTCATTTTCCCCCCGGCGAAAATTTTGCCGCCCCCAGGAAAGGCCCCCCGGCGAATTTTCGGCCGCCCCCCAGCCAAATGCCCCCCCAGCAAGTTTTTTTGCTGGGGCCCCCCAGGACTTTTCTAAGCCAAAAATTTTCAATGTTAAAACATAAAGACCTGGACTTTTTTGAGGCGGACATTCGGCAAAATGTGATTTTATATTACGCTGAGTACTCATAATTTTTTAATAGCGTTACAAATACCGGTAGTAACTAGTACAATTCAATAATGAACTGAAAAAAGCACAATTATATAAAGACCGTTTCAGGGCATACAGCATTCGAAAGTACCTTGCAGCAACAAGTTCAACCCGCCTGAGCCTTATGATAAACTGAAGCTGTGACTAATGAGTAATCTTCAGTTGAGTTGGAAACACGATCTAGAATAAAAAATGGTCCAAAAAGTCGGCTTGCAAAATTTTGAGCCCCCCAGATCATCTGGGGGCCCGCAGGAAAACTGCCCCACCCAGCAAAATTAGCTGCCCCCCAGGAAACTCCTGGCCCCCCCAGGAAACGCCCCCCCGGCGGAAATTCTCAAGCTGTGGAGATGCCAGTATATACATGTTTGAATATATTTTATGCGTACATACATACTATTATATCAGGACTGCCAGTAATGCTCCCTACCACTTGAGCAGGGATGGGCGGTCTCGGTCAAAAAAGCGACACCGAGACCGAGAGCCAACCTACCGAGACCGAGACTTGGTCTCGGTTTCAAATCACCGTCAAACTTTATTTTTTTACTTTTTTCACTTGGCAACTATCTCCATACACTTCGAACAGGTTTGGGACAAATACCACTTTCTCAAAACACACTTGGTACAACCCTAATTCAAACCTTTAGTGTTGTTTTTGATCCCGGGCACACCGAATAGACTGAAGAATTTTTTAACATAGCGTAGATCTTATAAATGCGGATGACCCATAATGTTTTACACGATGCCTTTTTGTCACAATAAAATCAAAGTGTTTTGGTTTCCTTCCGAAAATGGAATCTTGGGTAGCCGGAGGTGTCATTTTGTTTCTCAAATCGCGGTATCACCAGGTAGTGGTGCGCAGGCGAAATATGCAAATCATCTCTTTGGTGTCGATTTGCAAACCACCAAGACTGAGAAAACCGAGACCATGACGCCCATCCCAGCACTAGAGCCGTCGTATTTGCGCGAAGGTACAAAAGCCCCACGAAAGCCAGTCTAGACGGATACCCATCGAAGCTGCGCAAAATTAAAAAATTGCGTCGTGAGTAAGTCGGAATTGCGTCTTGCTTCTCGCTCGCGAGTTCTCCTTTTTTCTTTATTTCTCGTAGAGACGTGTACTAATTTTTGAACAACTCGTTGTCACATACATTACGGAGGTTCTTGCCGCTCACTCGCAAGAGCTTTTACCTGGCGTTATGCCTTCCCGAGATGACCGAGGTTTTGTCACTTCAGCTGAAATTATCATTTTCAGGAGGATGATGTCGGTTATGTTCGGTCAACCTCGCATCTCCCCACGGTGAAATCCTTTCGCCGCGACTGAGCCCCACAGCATAGGCGTAAACACAGGGAGAAGGGTTTTGGAGGTGTCTGACCCCCACGTTTAGGAGATGGAGGGTTCAACACAGGTTGTAAACTGATAGTAAATATAACGGAGGCGGATATCGATTGAAATAATGGAAAGGGAAAACGGATATTGAAGTATAAATGTTTTAAAGATATTTTGTTTGTCTTCCTACACAATTGAGTAATGCAAAATTCACGGGGCTTTCTATAATTTTAAAGAATAAATTGCGGAAGCACCGAAATTTTTAGGTTTTGGATAAATTTCCTAATTTTTTGTTTTATGTCGAACAATAAATTGCAGCATATTTGTGATGAAAAATTCTGAGATATATACATATATATGTATACGTGATTTTTAATCCGGACAGACCGACTAAAGGTTGGGAAGAGAAGCATTTTTAGTGCCGCATTCCAATGTGTACCTATATAGGGTATTCCTCGCTAGAACTTCTGGGTTCGCCATTTGCGTCAGGCACGACACGGCATATATTTTGCTGTTGTTGTGAGTGCCAGGCGCGTCGAGCGTTAGCTCATAGGCGGCCGACGTCCGCAGCTACACTCTGCAGGACGCCGACTTCACGTAGGAATTGCACGGCTTTTTCTGGGGCGTCGAACAGATGTTGGATTGGGTCTTCCGTTCCGAATATCTGCCACCGCTTAGCTGCAGTTGCGGGGCATGTCTTCATTAGATGTTTCATGGTTTCGTCTTCTTGAAGGTCGCATCGGGTGCAGAGGGAGCACTCTGGCTCTGGGTTTCGCCGCGTGATGAAGTTCCTGTACCATGCGAGCTCCGGGGTGTAACCGCCACATCGTAGTCTGCTCAGGAGCGTTTCTTCTTTTTTGGACAGTGCAAGCTCTGGGGTTCTGGGCACGTATTTGGCGCCAGGTACGCGGGATTTTGCTGCATTGCTGGCGTACCATCGTTTGGCGATATGCTTCTTCACGGTAGCCTTTGCCGTGTTCATATCTATGGGGACGTCGGACTGACTCAGTGCCGTTGCTCTCTTCGCGATGTCATCCGCGGCCTCGTTGCCTGGAACGCCGCAGTGACTTGGAACCCATTGAAAGGCTACTTCGCAGCCACCGTTAGCGGCAATCTCGTCCAGCAGCTTCCATATGTCGCGTGCGAGTTCCTGCTGTTGGCAGCGGCCCGCAGCCAGCTTTTCTACCGCTGATTTGGAGTCGGTGAAGATGTTGATTCTTCCGTTGACCGGTAGTATTCCTTGGCGTTGGATTTCCCGGACTCTGCTAAGGGCTGCGTGGATCGCGCATATCTCGGCGCGAAAACTACACGTTAGTGCGCCAGCCGGGGTCACAATTTCCATCGCGGCGTTTTGCTCGTCATGCATCAACAGTAGCACTCCGCCTCCGCCGTTCCGGTTGGAGTCCACTACCGAGCCATCCGTGTAGATATCAATCGCGGCACCGTGGAGTGCTTCAATGGTCCGTTCAGTCACTATGCGCTTCCGGTGGCCCGGTTCGGACCTCCTTACCGGTTCATCCAGTGCCGGGTTAAACGTGGGCTTCGCCACCACTTTCCAAGGGGGGGCGTACGAGTGCGGATGAAGTCGTTCTCGAGGTTAGTCGACCAGAGGGGTTTGGTTGACTATTTTCTTCGCCATGTCTCTCCAGTTACCGCGGGATAGCCGGTCTCTCACGTCATTCTCGGCAGCGACCCGCCTAGGGTGCCCGTGAGGCATACGCAGAGCCTTCTCATAGGCTATGGCGGTCAGTTCAGAGGCACGAACTTTATATGGCACCAGGTTAGCTTCGATGAGCGCATTTTCGACCGGGGTATGTCGGGTAAGCCCTGCAATGGCACGAACAGCAGCGTTTTGAGCAACATCAATCTTTTCAAGCTGGGATTCGGATGTCCTGGCCGCCCACGCAGCAGCACAGTAGTCGGCTGCCGACCTGACGTACGATACATAGACCATTCTCAGGTCGTCTTTCCACCATCCCCATGTACGGCCTCTAACTGCACTCAGCACTTTGGTCCGGCTAACCATCTTCTTCTTGATCTTTTCGATATGAGCACCAAAAGTCAGCTGACGATCAAAGGTAACTCCCAAGAAGGTTGTGGTAGGGTTGTAGTTAATTTCTGTGCCAAACAGTTTGACATGGGGTCGCCAGGAGGCCTCTTTCGGCCAGTGATTGAAAAACGTGATTTCAGTCTTCTCCGCGCTGATGGAGAGTTTCCACTTGTGCGACCATCGTTCTAGCACCTCTATCGCCTCTTGCATAAGTTCGTTGGCAGATTCCTTCTTTTGAAATCCACCAACACCATGACAGTCCGCTTGAACGGCTTGTCATTGAACCCATCTGTTATCTCTTGCGCGATTCTCATGCACTGATCTTCGGTGGAATGTAGGGCTCTAAAACCAGCCTGGTTGTGGTTTAGCATCTTTCGAGACTCGAGTAAATACATCATCCGTTCTTGGACCAGCCTTTCCATCAACTTTGCCACGCAGGATGTAAGGCTAATTGGGCGGTAGGAGCCAAGTGCCCCTGGTGGCTTGCTCATCTTCAAGATTGGAATGATCGTGGCCCTTCTCCAGTCAGCGGGGACTTCTTTGCTTCGCCAGCTCAGGTTGATAATGGCTAGCAGGTTTTCTAACCCCTTCTGTCCCAGGTGTCGCAGCATCTCATTCGAGACCCCGTCGGCACCTTCAGCTTTCCCGAGCTTGAGCCGGTTCAGGGCGTGTTGTAGCTCCCCGTGGGAGAATGGGGTGCAAGGGCCGTTAGGGTCATCGGCGCAGTGGCTGCATTGACTATTCAGCGCCCTTATCGTCGGATGCATTTCCCGCCGATCTTGCTTCGTGACGCCGATATCAGACACCTTCGTGTACTCTTTTAGAAACCCCTCTGCTTTCGCTCGGTCAGTGCGGAGAACCGTTTGGCCCCTGATCAGGGGGGTAGCGGGGTGCGCAGATCTCTCTTTTCCATCGATGTTGCGGAGCACACTGAACGCTTCCTTGGTGTTCCTGCGTGGATCCAGCTCGGTCATGGCTTGACGGAATGTTTCCGCTTTGAGACAGTTGGCTTCCTTGATGGTGGCCTTTGAGATTCGGTTGAACTGAACTCGCTTTTCGTCGCTGGAGTGTGCCTCACTCCTCAGATCTTTGCGTTGCTGGGCCAGTTCTGTCATTCGGTCGTTCCACCATGGCTTGGGGTTTGCTCTGGAGCCTTTGGGTATTGAGGAGCTTGCTGCGCAGAGTACTATGCGTTTGAAGTGGGAGTACGATTCGCCAACCTTCTCCGGCACTGGGAAGTCGTTGAATCCTGCCTCGGACTGCTCTTTGAACCTGCGCCAGTCTGCCTTTCTGTAGCACCACTTGGTTTTCTGGCGACGCTGTTTGATGGTGTTCGCGGACAATGACCACTTGATCGGCAGATGATCAGAACACTGGTCATCCAGCAGCTCCCAACGAACGAGGCCAAACCAGCTGCTATGGTAGATCGTTGCGTCGGGGGCGCTTCCACCGCCAGTTCCACGGTTTATCCTGGTCGGTTCGCCGGTGTTGCCAGGTACGAGTTCTTTGTCAACCATCCACTCCTCTATTAGCCTCCCACGCGCATCTTCTTCGTGGTTGGGGTCCCACGTGGCGGCATGTGCGTTGAAGTCGCCACCCAAAAACGTGCGCTTCGTGACCCGGGCCTTGGACCTTCACTTTTCAGCCTGTAGCTACGGCAGCCCTTGAGACATCGCAAGTCCGGCTGTGCTGCTAGCAGTTGTATATAATGACAAAATCTACATTTTAACGGTTTGTCCTAAAATTGTTTTGAGTCTATAGGACCAAGTTTATGTTATGAAAAATTCCGCGTCCGGGTATTTCTTTTAAATATTGCAGCTCTAGTGAAAGGGGCCTTCCAATAGCGAACCCTCAAACCCTTACCGTATACATGTTTAAAAACCGATGTCCGGTTTCCGGTACAAACCTGCCAGCTACCGGATATTTCCGATTGCATTCCCAACAATATCTTAGTTGTGTTCTGAAACGCAATGAAAACTTATCGTCGTCTTATATTTTTGCGTCAATATTTAGAAGTGGCCCTGGACTATACGGGACATCTCTACTATTTAGATACGTACGTATTTATGGTATTTGTTTCATAGGTTTTGCTTGCTATGCACTCCAACGTGGATGATCGAGGATCAAAAGGCAAAAGTACACCTTTGATGGAAGCAGCGTCTGCGGGAAGTGCTGCAATTGTTGAAATGCTTATTAAACATGGCGCAGATGTTGATGCTCAGTGCAGCTCCGGTACATATTTAGTAGCGTTCAAATAGGAACTAAATTTAGCCGAAAAAGAACGGGCCTTGAACTAATTTTTCGCGATTTTTTATTAGATTTATTAACGTTTAAATGATTTAGCGCAAGACCGTCATTTGCAGAAATTCCGCCGGAACAGCAATTTCGGTTGAACCCTGATATTAAGGCTTCAATGTGATAAGCATTGTTAGAGGATGCATTATTTATTATTTTAGCTATATTTTGTAATGCATAGAAGGTTCTATTACAAGACTTAAAGGAGTATTTATCTTTAGTGTGAATTTACAAAGGGCGCCTGAGTCAGAATCATAAAGATCCTGATCGTGCGGTATGTTTCCAGGGAATACAGCATTGATGTACGCGTGTGCTGGCGGTTACGAAGATGTAGCGAAAACACTGATTGACGCAGGCGCATCTGTAAACGTTCATAACGTTAACGGACATACGCCGCTAATGGAAGCTACTTCTGCTGGAAATGTCACTATTGCTCGAATGCTTATCGAGCGTGGAGCGACAATTAATGCACATTCGAACGAGTTTAAGGTATGCTTTAGGGTTGCGCTGTAAAATTGCTCAAAATTCACTGAAGCTACTTTTTGGATAGTTTTCTAAAAATAAAACAGTAATTCAGTTATGAAAATTATTTCCAATTTCGAGTCCTGTTCCTGTTCATGTGAAAAACTTAACTTTTGTTCCTGTTCTGGTAAACACGGATGGGAGTCTTGGTCTCGGCATGTCTCTGTATTTGGCATGTATCGGTTCGATTTTTTAGCATCGGTTAAGTGGTGCACGATGAAGAAAAGATATCTGTGATACTATGAATTTTCAGTTACGCAATAATTGTGAGCTGATATTCTGAAAAAACACAAAATTTGAAAAACATAAAACTACGAAAAAGACATTTAAAAATTTTAAATTTTTTTCGTTGATGACCAAAATTGACCGACACTTCTCAACGTCAGTCTCGGTATACATATAAACATGTGTAGATACACAATAGAAGATATACATTTACATATACATCAAGGTGCCACCGGAATTACAATTTAGTGGAACGGGAACCGGAATTTGAAAAAATTACCGAAAAAAATCGAAACCTGAACCGCAAAATGAAAAATTCATTTTAATTTTCTTCTGTGCAATATTATTGGTGAAATAACCCTAGTTGGAGATAGGTATTCATTTTGTCTGCTGTATTTTAGATTTTCGTAATCCACGGAAGCGAAGTCTACCTTCGATGGTGTATTTTTGGCGAATATTACGGTTTACATACAATACTAATGGAATCTATTTAATTTTTATTGCCATCCCCTGGTTGCGCACCTGAACCCCCGTTAATTCCCTCCACTCTCCTGCGATACAGCAAATGCACAGACACGTATGACAAAATGTAAAAGAAAGTCATTCAGTTCCATGGCAGATGGCAAAAATACAAATGATAGTTTCAGTTTGTTGAAAGTTAAAAAAACATCTGGCAACATAAAATACTTGAGTCCTCAATCTTTGGAAGACCCACTTAGAAAGCCGAAGGCTGGTGCGGGCCGATAAACACGCTCATGTTCTAGAGTATTACATATTTTAATGCATCTCAGTTAGAAAATTCGCATTTTGAATTAGTTTAATTTTAGGAATCACCGCTAACCCTCGCGTGCTACAAAGGTCACTTGGAGATGGTTGAATATTTGCTTGATGTAAGCGTTGGCACACACGAAAACTTAAGTGTTGTCGCTGACGAAATGCATACAGCGCTAATGGAAGCATCAATGGATGGTCATGTGGCCGTTGCTCGTTTCTTGCTTGATCGAGGGGCGCCGGTAAATGAAACTGTTCATTTAAATATTTCTCGTTCATATACGTACATATAACGACTAAACTTAATATTGTTTTAGAGAAGGAAATTTCGCAACTTTGTTTGAATTTTCATTGATCTGAGTAGAATCGAGAACACGTGTTGCACTATACTAGCTGGATTATGTTTGTGCATCTATACATTTCTAATTGAAATATAACTGTAGATCATTAAAAGGTTGTACATGCTTGCATGGTTACAGCGTTTTTGTTGCGCATTTAGCAAACATTCAATTTTAACTCTTACATATCTATGTATGTGTTGCCGTGGTTCACATGCTTTGAGTATGTTTTACTATGTTAGGTTAATATGCCAACGGAAAGCTTTGAATCTCCTCTGACATTGGCAGCATGCGGTGGACATACTGATTTGGCGAAACTGCTGCTGGATCGTGGTGCACTACTAGAAGAAGTCAACGACGAAGGATACACTCCTTTGATGGAGGCAGCGCGTGAAGGACATGAAGGCGTCGTTGCACTCCTGCTTGACCACGGTAAGTTTTGTTCTTCTAGAATTAAGTGCAATTTTCTCAGTCAGCTTTGGATTATCTGTACACTGAGTCAAATAAATTAGTTTAATACCATGCGGAGCCGCATATCACCTCTTGTCAGCTCGAACAAAAGTCACTGCGACATATTATGTTATTGCAACTCATTACATATATATGTTAAACTGTTGAGCGAAACCTATCTGGCAAAATAGAATGCCAGAGGCTCGGGTCGATATTTTTAAAAAACCAGAGCATGACACGCAGTCGCATTATGGTACTTCGTGAGTCGAGAGTAAGCCATTATATAAATCATTTTTCAGACGCCGACGTAAATGCTGAAACTGACGAAACCGGCGAAACTGCACTGACACTCGCGTGTTGCAGTGGGTTTTTAGATGTCGCTGCATTATTGTTGCGTGGCGGCGCTGATATTGAGCGTGGAGCAAACACGCCGTTAATGGAAGCCACCCAAGAAGGACACCTCGATATTGTAAATTTTCTAATTAAAGAAGGTATGTTTGTTAAATTCTTGAAGATATTTGCAAGCTACCTAAGCAGAAGTGCATATTGTACGCTAGGCCGCGCATATAAGCAAAAGTGCGAAATCTCGATTGAGGTTTTAGAAGTAAAGATGGTTAATTCTTAGGTAATATACTGTTCCAATACGTTATTATTTTTACAGCACTTAATGCAGTGCGAATGCTAACATATTTTAAAGAGCCTAGGTTTAGTGTCTTTTGAAAAAAACGCGTTTTTTGATTGTTGATTTCTCACGAAATTTGCACAAGTGTAAAAAATGTTAAAACTAAATGTCTATGAATGCTTTTTTCGTACCTTGTACAGTAAAGTGTGTAAACTCATGCGATTTATGGTCTTACTCTTTTTGCTTTAGGAGCGAATGTAAACGTTGTCACAACAACTGGTGATACACCATTAACGTATGCTGCTGAAAATGGCCATTTGAACATTTGTGCGGCATTTATACATGGTGGCGCAGATATCGTAAGATCGGTTGTTTATTATACTTATGATTGTGTTAAAGTATTATCTGAAATTTTTAGCAAGGCATTTCACTGACAAACCAAGCACACATTTTCTCAGTATGCATCATTGATACTAAATAAATTTTTATCACATGGACACTAGGATGGCAAGTATTGATCATCGAATGTTGTAATGTGGTTTGCTTATTATTCACTTGTTTTTTCTCATAGTAAATATCTGTCTATCTTTACAGGAGCACGAAACCGAGGGTGGGTGGACAGCATTGATGAAAGCAGCGCGTGCTGGCCATACATGTACCGTCAGCTATTTACTGCTAAAAGGCGCACGAGTAGATCATGTCTCATCAAATCACGAACACACTGCGCTTTCGCTAGCATCTGCCGCAGGATTTTCGTCAACCGTTGAAGCATTGCTAAATGCTGGAGCTGATCCGAATCTAAAGCTTAAGGTACATGATATTTCTGCTTACGCCCCGTGTTATTTAGTGCTAGTACGCTGCGTATTGTGTATACATGTGTTATTTGAGACCGAAGTAACACTGACGTGCGACTGCAATTTTGACTTTAAATTTCTTCAAAATTGGTTTTGACCTGACTATCGTGCACCAGGAACGTACCAACAGGCATATTAGTGTAATTAACTCATTAATATACATATAAATAAGGTGTACGCATTGTAAATTCGTCAAGCGTTAAACTTTTTTGGAGTTTGCGCCCAATAATTTTTTATGCGGTGGAAACCAAGTATATACATAAATAATGTAAGCATATCGGTCAGAATTAGGGTTGCGTCCTGGTCCGGGTATTCCGGTTATTCCGGCTATTTTTGCCGAAAAATTGCGGGTCCGGGTTTTCGTTTCAATAAATTCCGCGTCCGGGTCCAGGTTTTCATAACAAATTATTCCGGGTCCGGGTATTGCAAAAACACCCGGACAAAATAACCGGAACAAGATTAGCTTAGTGATTTTATTAACATCCCAAGCCTACATTCTGAATAGTAACTGTATCGTACCAAAAATAGATTTTGCACAAGCAACACTAACTGTGAGAAACACTTACGCATACATTAGAAACAAAACACACCCAACATGTCTCTTAACACAACTATTGCATGTCGTATGTAAAAGCAAGCTGCAGAAGGAAAAAGTTGATCAACAGGCTTCACCTTTGCTGAGTAAGTTAACGTAAGCAGATATACTTAGGTTACGATTTCGAATGCTCAATTAGGAACGGTTGGAATGGTCGGGATACACAGACATGACATGTCTCATTTTAAGTTAGTAATTTGACATTTAACTTAAGTTTAGTATCTATCGCCTAAGTCAGAGATTGCTTGGTTAACGATTGCTTCAACGTCCAGGAACCTGTGAAAAATGCTATATTAGGCTCTAGCTATAGCTTCGCGAAACACATATAAGTCAACTGACTTTCGCGAAACACATATAAGTCAACTGGCTTAGGTCAGGTTTCTATCACTCACCCAAAATTGTTTAATGTAATCTCGGGCTGGTCAAACAGTCCTTCAACTATGTATAAACAGAAATTCATTTGGAAGCAATGCGACAAACAGATGCGAAGAAAATATTTCATATATCCATGTGTTGTATGGTTGCCCCTGTACAAACGGGCTACTCGAGCATTATAACGTGGATGGCCCATTACTTAGGCTGAAGCTAATTCCTGTTTAAAGATCTGAATGGAATATGATCAGCTTGTTGTGCTGCGTAGTATCTGGAAACCTGGATTAAACTTAAATTCAGGGAAACTGTTACTTCTCGTGCGTTTGTCCTTGAAAAAAATTAATTAAAAGTATCATTCTATAAAATTATGATCTTTTATAGTTGTTAGGACTTGAGTCCTTGCAGTTGTAATGTTCTTTAGACATTGTGTATTAAACTTGGAATAGGTATCGGCATCCGTATATCTTCAAAATAATCGATATCGGCACCGGGAAAAAACTTTGATATCGGCACATCCCTTGCAAGGATAGTGCATTGTTTTATGATTTACTTGAAATAAATTCTTGTGAATGACATTAGTCACTTCGCATTGCATACTGCCAATTAATATTTTAAATACTGAGCCGTTAGAAATAAATGGAGACAGAAATTCTTTCCTATCTTTGAACATTTAGGATCATGTTTAGTTTTTAAGTAATAAAAATTCCGGACCCGGTTTTGCATTCTTAAAAATTCCGGGTCCGGGCTTTTCTTTCAGAAAAATCCGGGTCCGGGTATTTATTTTTAAATGTTGCAACTCTAGTCAAAATATTAACAGTTACATTTTGATAATTTGCTGGTGCGTGTGTGATTTTATTTGAATTTTTTGGTTTCCAATCCTCTTACAGAACGCGATGTTATATGGAATTCCAACCGCAGTTAGCGCATTTGGATATAAAATTTAAATTTAAACGTATTCCCAAATTATCGGTGCATGTTTTTGTTGCAGGATTCCTCATCAATCATTATTGAAGCGGCAAAAGGAGGGCATGCCAACGTAGTACAACTGTTGCTTGATTGGCCCCAAAGCGGTGGCAGTATGGGCGTTAAAATGAAGGACACAAATTTCCAGAGTGGCCTTACAACAATACCAGGTTCCGCTGTCACTCCCGAGCAGCTAACGGTTGCGGATCAAATACTGCCAATGGTTCACAACAACAGTCTAATCAATTGGGACTCGGCGATTGCTAGTTTAGATGCAAATGAGCTGAGAACCTATGCGGAACAACTTAGCTCGACTCTTGGAGACGCAAAGGTATGCACAGTCGCTTTGTTGGTTGTGTTTTGAATATTGAAAAGTTTTAAATATATTTTGTGCTTTTTATAGCTCAGGTATTGTTTTGGAAATTACTCGCTAAAAATTCGCTTAAAGAAAGCACTTACGGCACATGTTTTTGATTGATTTTGTAAGTTATTAAAGAGTAATACGGTGTTGAAAGTTGTTTAGGACTTTATTGCATAAATTTGACTAGTCTTAACTGTAATTTCAGCTTGGATGCGGTCACTGTGCTACATGCCTCGCAACTGGCCATAATCAATGCGACATATTTATCGACCGTCCGGACTCGGCAGTTAATGATAGTGGAGCTCTTCCGAATGAGCTAGCTGATACTGACAACATATTAATATCTTCTGAGCAAACTCCGATGGAAATTTTGGACGACTTTTGTTCCTTGTTTAACAACCAAAGTATTTTAATATTTACACTTACTGGTTTATAACAGATGCGTCTTCAACTTGATTTAAATTTTGTGCGTACATTTTCGGATGAGTTTTATATTGCCGTCGTAACCGCCTTTAGTGATGGTAGTTTCAGCAAAGAAGTTGAGACTGAGATGTTTGAGGCTGATATTCAGACATTTTTGAGAGTTTCAGAAATTTTTTGCCCCAATAACGAAACATTTCAGGAAAATTGTAAATAACGAATTTTGAAAGCCCTGTTTCGCTCAAAAAACTTATTTCAATTTTTATATAACACAATAAAAAAAGTTACCTAACTAAAATTCTCTTAACCCACAGACTAAATTAGCAAATCGTCCGCTTTAGTACTTGAGAATTTTTTCAGAAAACAGAATTGAGAGTATCACAGCTCGCTTTTAAAAACAAAACTTTCGACAGTTTTGCAGCCGTAACTCTATTACCCAAGTCGCGAGACCACCACAATTTTCGTATAACAGTCATAAATATTGATAAATCAATTTGCCACAACTCTCACTCTTGGCTGACATCAATACCGGAATCTCAGTTTCAAAATCTTAGACTTCAAAACCTGAGACTTCGACTAAGACTTGGATTGAGGCTACGCGAGTCTCAGGAATTTTCGAGGCTTTGGACTGAGACTGATATTGAGTTCCAATCCCTACCCTAGACTCTTCTCTAAATACGTGTTCGCTTATGTTTTTAACATTTTGAGTTTCATTCTTTCATAACCCAAGGGCGGCATATCACAGTTAATCTGGGTGATTGAATGTTATGTGGTGTTTTTGTTGGTTTGTGCAGATGTCGATAATAACGATCTTCCAGAAGAAGTGCTGGTAAATGTTCACAACGCAATATTGCAACGCGCAGGTAACAAGCTGTCCACTGAAGAAGTAGCGAAACTACAGGTATCTGTGCTTTGTGCAGTTAGAATTCATTCCACTGCTCTTGCTGTGGTTTGCATTTACGTTTCCGTTTTAGTCAGTTGTAGGGAATGCAATACTGAATCAGTCAATATCTTACTGAAATCAAAAGTTAGATGAAATGAAATTTTGTAGAAAGCTTTTTGTTTAATGATGTGCAATACCAATTTTTTTGCCGAAACCGATGCCGGTTGTTTTCAAATTTTATCGATACCGATGCTGATTTTGATTTTAATACATGATGCTTAAAGAACCATTAGGATTACTACATTTAATCATTACAAACGCAAACCTCTAAACCTTAACAACCATAAACGGTTGTAATATAATTTTATGAGAACGGTTCATTTCAACTATTTTTTAAAAAGAAACGCAGGTGGCTTCACATTTTCCTGTTCAGATGCACTGGTATGCACTAGCAAGTAAAATTGGTAGCATCCCTAATCACTGCTAAGTGAAAAAGTATCGGCAAAGCACCGGTAATTTTTTGTAGAACCGATACCGATACGTACAGAAATGCCGACATTACTGATACAGACGCCGATTAATCAGCACATCTCTACCTTTGTTGAAGTGTGAAAGTTAATAGTGTAATTTTAGCGACCCTATAACGGCCTACTCACTAAGCTTAGGTGTAAGCCACCCAGTCGGCAGGTCCCGCTGTATTTTATGGGCAGATCTCTGTGTTTCACATGATCCATTCAAATTATGGAAACGTAGTGATTACGTTTTGTAGTGTGTGTGTTTTATAGGAAACGTTGAAATGTCAATTTCAACGCTATGCAGCATTAGCGACAGCTCGGTTGCAGCAAAGTGCGTCTCATACGTTAATCACGCCGACGAAGACAAGCTTGAAAAAGCAGCAAGACGAATTGAATGCATGCGTTAAAGTAAAGGTTGCGCTATACTTTTGTTGGTGTCCGTCACCCATCCGGCGCTGTCCGACACCGTTCGTCTCCCGTACGGCGCCGTCCGTCCCCATGTGGTATCGTACGCAAATTAACTCACGCACGATCGGACGGTAACGGACGGCACCGTAGGGATGACGCACGGTAACGGCCCGCGCCTTATGGGTGACGGACGGCGCCGCACAACAGGTATAGCGCAACCCATAGGGTTTGCTGCTGTCCTGTTGAGATGTCAGTCCCAGGATTTGTAGATCTCGGACCTGGAATATGGTTTTCAGATGGGTATCACTCAATTTGTCCAGCTAAAAATTCTGCTGTTTACTGTGCATACCATTTCGGTGCAGAGAGATTGGCGGTCTTCCAAACCACCCACCCTGCCACTATTCTGCTGCCGTATTGAACAGGGATGTCAGTTTATAAAAACTTTTTTGTTTTGGACAATTGATTTAGGTTTTTTGATTGGGTTATTTTTTCAATAGCAGCATTTTAAGTTTACATCTTCGTTTTAAGGCATGGTTCAAAAGTGGGTCCGGGTATTTATTGTGAAAAATTAGTTGCTTATACGACTGTGTAACTAAAGATAATCAGGCAAAATATCGTAAGTGCATTGTTTTTTCTGGCAAAGCAACAGTAGTAGTTTTGAGTTTGGGTAATTCAGCCAACCTTATTATGTGAGGCTGCGGTTATGATTCAGGAATTGTCGCGATTGAAAAAAACGAAAGAAATCTATGAAGAGCTCGAACGGGCAAGCAGGGAATTGTTGAACGAAAACACAAATGAACAGAAATTAATGAATCGAATAGGTAAAATTTAATCTGAGTCAGATTTAAAAGAAATGGAAGGTTTTCGTAGACTAATGATTGTGTTGCGATGAGACGAGAAACTTTCATTTAGCTGCTGTCTGGGATACCCTAGATTTGATGAACGCCTCTTGCATCGTTAGATGCATTTATTCAGCGTGCGATCGGTTGTCAGAAATTGCCATCTTCCAAGGCATATTTGTGTTTTAAAAAGTGTTTTGAGTGCATTATCAGTTTCGATTTTCAACAAATTGAGCCACGTAACGTTAGGCCTGTTTTTATCCAAACTATTATAAATCTTTGTTGTTCGCATATATTATTCACATTCTACCGCCGAGACTTAGCTCCGTGAGATGAAAATTAGACACCGCGTTAGCTTATTAGAATCATAAAGTGTTTTCTGTTATCTTGAACTATAAAAGCTTTTTAAGACGAATCTGGTATTGAAAATGTTGATCTGGGGCAAGATCAAAAGTCGATCCCAACAACAGATTCAACAGCTTCAAAAACGGAAAATGGGCAATTACCGTTGCCGCTGATAGCCCAAGGCCCACTTGCAGCTCAATGTGCAGCATCTCAACAACTGTCGGATAATGTTGTCTGTGGTTGTGGTCAAACTCATGCCGCCAGTCAAAATGTCACCGTTGACAATCAGTCTTTAATCGAAACATCATCCGCCGTGTTGACAAATAACGACAGTGTTAGCAAACGGCCAAATTTGTGCATGTCAAACTGTAAACAAACGAAACATCCACCGTCGCCTCCATCAACACCCCCATCGGTAATTACAACTTCGATTGCACCGGAAATTGCTGTAACAGGCTTGCAAACAATCCAACCAGATTCGGTGAAGAGTCCAGTGAATGTTAATTTACAAACGGAATCTAATCACGATACAGCTCTGACGGTGGCATGCGCTGCAGGCAAGTGAAAACTAGACAACGATTTGATGCGATACTTAGCGTTGATGTTCATTCTTTTTAACTTGCATTTTGATGTATTTGTGTTGAATTCAGGGTGCAACCGGAATTACAATTTACCGGAACCGAAACCGGAACCGGAATTTGAAAATTTTACCGGAACCGGAACCGGAAAGTGAAAAATGCATTTCACCAAAAATTTCATTTTAATCGTATTTTTTGCTCTATTATTTGTGAAACAACCTTAGTCGAACATAGGTATTTATTTTACCTGTTATATTTTAGATTTTCATCATCGACTGAAGTGAAATCCACCATCAATGGCTTATATTCGGAGTACAAGTGGCTTTCAAAAGAGATTCTTAAAAATTAGCAAAGTTAAGAAAACGGCCAAATTATAATACCGGAATTTTTAAATCAGGTAAAAATTTACCGGAACCGGAACCGGAAGGTGAAAAAATGCCGGAACCGGAACCGGAATTCCGGTTGCACCCTGGTTGAATTATATCGTCCTTTCTGACGTCTTTTTAATATACAATTTTTATATAACAGAACATTCTCACAAATTCTAGTATGTTGGATGATACCATGCAATAGGTTAATTCGATTATGCTGTTTTGATAACGGCAACGTAGTGACACGACATGTTCACCTTGCGTTTAACGCACATGGCACAGCTGTACAATGAGTCAGTATCACGATTCTTTGTTTTAGGGCACGATGAACTAGTGGAATTGCTGATACAACGCGGGGCGCTTATTGAACATCACGACAAGAAAGGTAACAAATAGCGGTTTCTTGTTAGTCGATTGGCTAGTATGTCTTAGAGACTCTACTTTATTTTGGTTATCACCGAAAATATTTAAATTTTCGAAGTATAGTATTTTAATGCATTTGTCATAGTTTTTTGTTTTTTATATTTCTGGCTTCTCCACAGCGGGGGGGCCCAGCACTTTTCGAAATTTTCATTTCCCCCCCGGCGAAAATTTTGCCGCCTGGAAAGGCCCCCCGGCGAATTTTCGGCCGCCCCCCAGCAAAATGCCCCCGGCAAATTTTTTTGCTCGGGGCCCCCAGGACTTTTCTAGGTCAAAAATTTTCAATGTTAAAACGTAAAGACCTGGACTTCTTTTGAGGCGGACATTCGGCAAAATATGATTTTATATTACGCTGAGTACTCATAATTTTTAATAGTGTTACAAATACCCGTAGTAACTAATACAATTCAATAATGAACTGAAAAAGCACAATTATATAAAGACCGTTTCAGGGCATACAGCATTCGAAAGTACCTTGCAGCAGCACGTTCAACCCGCCTGAGCCTTATGATAAATTGAAGCTGTGACTAATATACAAAATATATATTAATCACAGTTTCAATTATAGATTATCTATATTTTATATAAGTGTGCTTCTTTCAACTTCTGGTTAAGTTGTCAGTATATACGTAATATTAGTTAAAATTAGTGTTACTGGCGTTTGCGAGAAATTTTTGTCATGTTGAGCGATGAGTAATTTTACGTTGAGTTGGAAACACGGTCTAGAATGAAAGAAATGGTCCAAAAAGTCGGTTTGCAAAATTTTATGGTTGCCCCCCAGGACCCCCCAGATCATCTGGGGGCCCCCAGGAAAACTGTCCCCCCCCCCCGCAAATTCAGCTGCCCCCCAGGAAACTCCGGGCCCCCCCCGCAAACTCCTGGGGGCCCCCCAGGAAACGCCCCCCCCGGCGGAAATTTTCAAGCTGTGGAGAAGCCAGTATTTTTTGTGTTTTTCAGATCTTTTTGTGTTTTTTCAGAATATCTGGTCGTAATTTGCGTAACTATGAAAAACAAACGTTTTACGTATCATGTTGGACGGAATTCAATAGTTTTAGATTAATGATAAACACTTGGAGCGTGGAGGCTGAAATTGACATCCGTATTCTGAAACATGCAGCACCTATCACAAGTTGAGCAGCTAACGGTTGGTCCTATAAAGTTCGAGCCATCCACTAAAGAAAACTCAAAATTTAGGCCATTTTTGGTCCTACTTGTGAGCTGTCTTTGTCAATTGTAGCTGTTTCTGTTCCATTGTTTGAAAACACATTACTAACCGGTGATAGGTGCTACACACATACGCGTCTTAATCATTTGTACTGGCAATTTTTACATATTTGTCAGGTTTTACACCATTAATGCTAGCGTCAACCGCAGGACACACAGCAGTAGTCGGAGTGTTGTTAGATAATGGCGCCGATACAGAGGCTTTATGCGAACGTACAAAAGATACAGCTCTGTCGCTAGCGTGTTCTGGGGGACGAATCGAGGTATGTTCTATTTTTAGATAGATATTGAAAGAGATAGTGAGTTTTGACTTTTTATAATTTTGTTTACGAAGGACATTAAATTGTAGAATTTTTGCTTGTATTTTGTTATGTAGGAAACCGTAGTTGGCACTGCTTACATTTAGGGTTTTGTAATCAGTTTCTATTCTGAGCTAATTTAAACTAATGGATATGTACATTGTGGGGAGGAAAATGGTTGTGCCATAGGTCGTGGAATTGCTATTGGTTCATGGTGCGAACAAAGAACATAGAAATGCGTCCGATTATACGCCACTAAGTTTAGCATCGTCCGGTGGATATGCAGATATTGTGAATTTGTTGCTGTCATATGCCGCCGAAATAAACTCCAGGTATGTGTGAATAGTTTGAAAAAATTTCAAGTCTCTAGTTAAACTGGCTAATTGTTTAAATTAAGTGTTAAGCGAATCTAGTGCGGTGGAGCAGAGATGCCCCGTGGCCGGTGCGAACACGTTGTTTGCCGAGGCCTAACGGACGCCAGTTTTATATACAGACCTTAATTGACTCGTACGAAAGTCACTTTTATCACCTTCGGTTCTTGTTTGAAAAATATGCAAATCGCAAAACATGATCATACACGGTATTTCTTATTTTCCCAGCACTTGTTGTACACACGCATATCCTAGCTCATTATGATAGTTATTTTTAAGCGTTCTAATTGGGCCCCGGATGGTACCAGCATCGGGTCTTCTTAGTTCTTAGACCCCGATCTCTGCCTCAGATCAACTCTAGTGTGGAGCAATCTCTAATGCTTAAAGGCAGCTTAGTGCTTGCTGTTGTGATACAGCGTTTTGCCGTCCGCATTTTTAGAACTGGAAGCAAACTTGGAATTTCACCGTTGATGCTAGCGGCTATGAATGGACATTCCCAAGTTGTAAAAATCTTGCTTGAAAAAGGGGCTGATATTAACGCTCAGGTAAGAGATAAGTTCTACTTGTGTGTTCTGTATACTTAGCTGAAAGAGTGGTGAACGGTTTAGCAATTTAGTATTCGCGAAAAATATTTACAATATCAAATTTGTGTGGGTTAGAAACAACCATTTTGTCAAATGGATGTTATAACCAAAAAATTATAAGTACACTACTTATTATAGAAGCGTGCTATTTATTATCGACGAACGAAGTATTGCTTTTTAGAGTGTAATGGTTTCAGATTGAAACAAATCGGAATACAGCGTTAACCCTTGCGTGTTTTCAAGGAAGACATGCAGTGGTAGAATTGCTGTTGCGCTACGGGGCAAATGTTGAACATAGAGCAAAGGTGAGCGTTTACTGCATGTACAGACAGTGGCAATACTTTAATTCACCTATGCGTTATTTAATGTAATAACAAAAAATTTTATCAACATCATACCCACTGTGTGTTAGACTTGCCAATGTTTAAATATGCTTGGCATGTTATCGATAATGGCGCATTTATTGATTATTTTGGTAGATATATATTTTAACTTTTCCCGCTTTCTGCAACACAATTCAACTTTGGTTTTTAAGTGTTTAGTGTGTTACATTTTTTGTTTAAGACTGGCCTCACACCTTTGATGGAAGCTGCTTCGGGCGGTTATGTTGATGTGGGCAAAGTGTTGATCCATCATGGCGCTGATGTTAACGCCGCACCTGTGCCTTCGTCTAAAGATACTGCGTTAACTATAGCATGCGATAAAGGTATTCAAAAGTTTCGTTATCTTTCAGGTCATCTGTTATATTAAGCTGGTTGACTAGAGCGACCGTCAATGACATGTTGCTGCGAGATTGCATTCCTAATCAAGTAAAGCAGCTCAAAGAAATAAAAATAAAAAATTGAAGCTAGCAGTTATTCTAATTCAGTAAAGAGGTACGTTTTCGCGGATAGATTACTTCAAATGGTGCAACAATGTAGATGCTATATCCGGTTCCGGTAAAAAATTCACAATCCAGTTCCGGTATCCGGTATACAAATATCCGGTCGCACCCTCATTATAATAGCGCTTATCACTATTAGCCAAAGAATTTTTATTCGAGAAACTAAGACACGTCACGCTAATATGAAACTGCACCGTTTTAAGTTGTAAAACTGTACTGTGATGCAGTAATTTGAACTGAAAATTTCATTTTTACTGTTAGAGTTGCAACCTTAAAAATATACCCGGGCCGTGGTTTTTCTGGAAGAAAAACCCGGATCCGAATTTTTCTGGAAGAAAATTCCGGATCCGGACTTTTCTGGAAGAAAAACCCGGACCCTGATTTTACTGGAAGAAAAACCCGGACCCGGAAGATTTGAGAATGCAAACCCGGAACCGGGACCAGACCCTGATTTAAGTCATTGACTTATGTGCTTCGTGAAGCTTGGACTAGAGCCTAACATTTTTAACAGGTCCCTGGACGTTGAAGCAATCATTTACCAAGCAATATTTGACTTATACCGAAGATACTAAACTTAAGTAAAATGTCGAATTTATGTCATGTTTCTGCATCCCGACCATTCCAACCATTCCTAATTAAGCATTCATAATCGTAAGCCAAATATATCAACATAGGTTATCTATTACTCAAAGCTGGAGCCTGTTGACCAACTTTTTCCTTCTGCGCTTTACTTTTACATACTACATACGATAGTTGCCTTAAAAGACATGTTGGGAGTGTTTTGTTTCTAATGTATTTCACACAAGTTAGCATTGGTTGCGCGTCTATCTGATAAATTCTGTAACCTATTTAATTTAGGTACGATACAGTTACTATTGAGAATGTAGGCGCGCGATGTTAACATTATTAAGCTAATTTTATTCCGGGTATTTTGTCGGGGATTTATATAATATCATCACCCGGAATGAAGTGTGGTGAAAACCCTGACCCGGAATTTGTGGAAATCAAAACCCGCACCCGGATCCGGAATTTTTCGGCGAAATTACCCAGAATATGCGGATCCGGACGCAACTGTACGTACTAGTATTGTACCTAATATACTGATCCGCTCATCCGTCCAACAATTTTCAGATGAATTTTGAGAATCCGAGAGTGCTTTTCGAGTGGGGAGGGGGGTGAACCTGGGGGAATTTGGCGAGTGTGGGGGCACATTGGTCTTGAGGGGGCCACCGCCCACCAGCGAAACGCCAGATATATTATTGTCTCGAGCGCAGATTAATAACATATGATTGTAAGCGCAAAATTATAAATCCGAAACATTTCAGGGCATTGCGAATTTGTGGATTTGCTTTTATCGCAAAGTGCAGCAGTTGACGTGCGAAACAAAAAAGGAGATACACCATTATGGTTGGCCGCTAATGGTAAATTTAAAACAGCACATGATTGCTCAAATTAATCTGTGTATGTTTCCCTCATGAATTTACAATTTTAGGTGAGATAAATTTTAAGTTCGGAATAAAACCAGGACCCTGTCGCGCGATGTGTTTATTGTTACAATTCGGTTGTACGAGTTTGACACTCGATCTCGAGAGACTACCGTTTTGTAAAGTATTATATGTATGCGAGAATGGGTTACATATTGTTATACAGGTGGTCATGTTGACGTAGTTCAGTCGCTGATAAAAGCAGGTGCTTCTGCAGACGCAGAAGATAATCGCAAAGTGACACCGTTGATGACTGCGTTTCGTAAAGGATTTGTTAAAGTTGTCAAATTGCTTGTGCGGCATGTTGCCCAGCTGCCTTCTGATATCGAATGCTCACGTTATTATATATCGTCGTTGCCTGATAATTTGTCTTCAGATGTAAGTCAAAATTTCATTAGTTTCCTTATTGCTAACAAGTGCATTTGTATGCAAAGTTTCTAATTGCAGGATGACCGCGTCTATTTTTTCTTAAACTATTGTAGCGAAGTATGTTGGAAACTTGCTCAAAATACGTATGTGGGGTATTCCTATATATGCAGTCTCTTGTTCAAATATAAAATAATCATTACAACAAGTGGAACGCGGCCCAAAGTACGTATGTGGCATGGTGCGACCAGATATCTGGCTACATCTCAGGCAAAAATCGACAAAAAATTGAAACCATCACATGTATTTATGCTAACTGCAATGGAACTGATTGACCTACTTCTGCGTATTTTTATGTAGTGTATGTAATGTAAAATATGTTTACATGTGCCAGTGTACGTTCATAATCTTTACTGGGTTACAATAACGCTGGAAAGCCTGATAAAAATGATCAGTGTTATTTTAATGACGTAACACTACCTCAGCAATATTCTTGTTCCTGGCTCAAACCCTAAACTTCAGCGTTAAAATAACTCTATAACTTTGCAAAATTAATGGCCTTAATCCTATCCACCTCTATTTTATAGTACCTAGGGAAAATTGGATGTCCTTTAAAGTGACTTCAGTCAAACAAATATTGAATCTGAACTCAACGCTACAAACCCGTAGATAATGGAGTATAATCGTTGTTAAAGTGTTAGAAAAATGCAACGGCGTGAAATATTAAGCTTTGTCACGTAAACGCTTGAGATACCTTAGACTACGGATTGAAGAATTGTTAGGTACGTTCTGATATTTGAAAGCCATCTAGTATTTGATTTGAATTAACTATCCGGCTCCGGAAGTTTTGGTATCTGGTCGTACCCTACTGTGTGGTGCGTTCCAGCTTTATGGTTGTATATATCTGTATTAGGTGGAGAGTTGTTGAAGTTTTGTTCAATACCCAATAACGACTCTACACAACAGTATGCAGTTCGGCACATTCTGTATATAAAAGAATGTATGTGCGTTGTGTTTTTAGCATGCCCCTTCAATTAGGGGGCTAGAATTTTCAAAGTCTCAAATTCATATGTTGGTGTTATTGTTGTATCAACCCAAGCGCCTAAGTATATCACTTAGCAGCGACAGAAAACCGATATTCACACACGACAGTTCGCTAATTTCTTTGCCCACTCCTGTTTTACTTTTTGTACTGTCGAATGCTGAACATTCCGTCCACATGTGTGCATTGTCCTCCACCGCCGCATTACTGCAACGGCATATTTCAGAGTCCAGTTAAGCGGCCATGTATAACCACCTTTGTTCAATAATCTTGTTTAAGGGTATCATCGACTATTCATTGTGTGTCTGCACCGCAATATTTGCAAATATGTATACAGCAGCGTTCCAAGTGGAACTTCATTATGCAGAAACGGGAACAGGAGCAGGAATTGAATTTTTTGCAGGAACAGGAACAGAACCGGAAGTTGAAATAATTTTCATTACCGAATTACTGTTGGACGTTTTAGAAAAAAGCCAAAAAATGGCTTAAACGAATTTTGAGCTATTTCATCAAGTTTTGCGAAAACACAACAGAAACAGTTTATTAACAAAATTGAAGCAATTGAAAAAACACTCATGTCGAAATAACTTTTTAAAGACAAAGTTTCCAATGTTTAAATGATTGTGAATAACTTGCCCCAAAACCGTAAAAATTGGTTGATGCATCTTTGAATGCAGGAACAGGAACAGCAGTTGAATTTTTGCAGAAACTCCGGCCGGAACTCGAATTCCGGTTGAACCCTGGTATACAGATCAAAATGGAATTGTGTTGCAGTATAACATCATTGTTTACTCTCGCTGTATTCTGTCAAACATTTTATATTCAGAAAACTATGCTGGCGAAATACGACGAATGCATGAAAGCTATACTAGCGGCGAAAGATCGCCAAGCTGCTGAAGCTAATAAAAACGCACTCGATCTATTGCAAGAAATTGAAAAAGAAGAAGCCGCTGCCGAAACAAAGCGCGCTGCAAAACTTCGCCAAAAGGAAAAGAAACGACAGAAACGCAACGCGAAAAAACAACCTGTACCCGATAATAGTACCCCATCGATGCCGTCATCCAAATCAGACCCGGATGATAGTAGTCCGGTCGATGCCGGCAAAGCTGTACCGGACGACGATGACGAGTCTCATTCAGGATCAAGAAACCGGTAGGTTTTGAGGTTTGGCAGGTTTACTTTAAGCATGTCCAGTTCTGGTGGTGGAATTGAGGTCTCCAAGAGAGGGTCCCATTTCGTAGGAAGCATGAACAGACATTTATGCGTTTTATGTGTACTTGGGGGTCGATAGGTGGATGTCCGTCCGTCCGTCTGTCCGGCCGAAAAGAATCTCAGAAACGGCTGAACCGATTTTGATAAACTTTTTTTATTTGAAAACCAATTATCCTGGAGTGTTAACCTCGCATTGGGGTGTTAAAAGTTTCAGTCGTTTATTAGCTACAGGCTAATTTGCATAATTAATTAAGCCTAAATTAGGACTTTCCACAATATTTCGCTAATTATTAGCGTTGGAAGCAGTCTAATTTTAGCATTAAAGGGTCTTTGGGTGCGAGGAATCTGCGTAGACTGTTTTCAAACCTCCATTGCATATTAACATAGTTTATAAGCCTAAATTAGGCCTTTTTCCGATATTTCACTAATTATTAAGGTGAAAAGCAATATAATTTCAGCACGAAAGGGTTTTTAAGTGCAAGGAATTTGAATAAATTGTTTACAAACATCCAAAACCGATATTAGCTTAATTGACAAGACAAAACTAGGACTTTTTAAATTATTTCAATAATTATTAGGGTTTACTCAAGGTTTTTGATTGCGAGGAATCTGAATAAATTGTTTACAAATCTCCAAAACCTATAATTGAATAGTTAGCTAATAGCTAATTTGCATATTAGCTTAATTGACAAGACAAAATTAGGACTTTTTAAATGATTTCAATAATTATTAGGGTGGCTGAAGGGTTTTTGGGTGCGAGGAATCTGAGGAGATTGCTTACAAACCTCCAAAACCGATAAATGAATAGTTAGCTAATAACTAATTTGCATATTACCATCTAATAACTAATTTGCATATTACCTGAATTGCTTACGTGTGTTCGAGCTTCTCTCAATAAATGTAGTCCCACTACGACTGGTTAATTATTGTGTTGTCATCTACTGTATTCATTATGGCACATCGTTCGTGCAGTAAATCTCGGGAACAATCGAAAATGTTGTCTGATACAAGGAATAAAAAATTGGTGAATTATGTTTTGTGTACAAATATATTTGTGTCAGTTCTATAATTAAGTACAACTTTTTGTTTCAGCCAAAGTTCTGAAGATCGTACTCAATATCGGGTTACGACAGACAAAGGTAGGTTGTTCTTGTTAACATATTTTTGAAACTGAGCTTTCTGATATTGAAGAGTGCGCTGTGCAGGTTGCATGCCGCTTATGAGGTTCCGTTAGTGATACCTTACTTTATTAGATATGGAAAAACTTTTTCTCTGTTTGCTTTATTTAAAGGTAGTAAATTTTTGTTATTTAGACCCAACATTAATTATATACAATTTTAGATGCAAACAAACAAAAACCGCTGGAAACTGATGCTTCCGGCAAACATGCTCAAAAGAGTGACATTGAAAATCTGCCCGAGAGCATAAAAACCGATCGTACTACAACGGTGTTAAATATTCGTAACCAGCAACCGTCGACTACTGAGCAAGCGAAAGAGAATTCGAATGCAAACATTTGTAAGCCTACCGCAATTGTAAATATTGATAATGGCTGTGTGCTTGTCGACAAAGAAAGTTTGCAGAATAAAACTGATCCTGGTGATATGGGAAATAACTGGACGGCAAAATCAGCTGCGAGATCTGTTACTGAGCGGAAACATCCCGATACCGGAATTGCTTCAGTTAAACAGCAGTCAAAACAATCTGATTATTATCACACTGGGGTCGCCAAGAATGCTACCGACGGGAAAACGCATCATGGGAAAACTCCGCTGGTACATCAAGGTAAAATTTTGTAAACCACAACATTACTGCTTGTAGTCGTATTTAGCCGTTGAGAAATTTGACTTTACAACAAGAACGTGAATTATTACATTTGTTTTAACTGTTTGTAGTTTCAGTCGTCATATAGTGCAATGAAAAATTATGCCGGAGCTTTCGAGCAAATCGTGAACTCTTTTGTGTGCGGTTTAGTATAATTGTTCTCTAAAATTTTGCGAAACATTATAGTTTCCAATTCAACAACTCTCAAATTTGCAAGCGAAAACATCCAGAGCCCAATATACAGCAAGCAAGACTCACGCGTACATGGCGGATTTGAATCAAAGAGTAATAAATCGTAAGTATTGATGTGAGCAGACTCAGGACACAAGCGCATTTGAATAAAAAATCATCAACCGGCAACGCTATTCTATACTACCAATATTTATTGCTAAAAAGTATAACTAAATTAATATTTATATAAACCAAACTCACACTATTTCACAGTATCTTTTTGTTCGAAATGACAGGAAAACTTATGCCAAGAAAAATTATAGCAGTTCTTGGCAGTGAATTGTATGTGCATCTATATTATAAATTTTATAACTATACTTACTCTCTGAAATTGCATCAGGACTCTATATCTCGCTAGATCAAGTTCGATGACACCATCATTGTTTTGCTTTTTTGAGAATCATTTGTTGTTGCACGAAGCTTTTTATTTTTTCCAACCAGACACCGGAACCGAACGATGATATTGATCTTACGGACAGTGTTAGACTAATACAGGATATTTTGTCGCACCTTGTCTATATGTTGTATATACAACATTTCAGCGAGCTTGACCACGGCGGTTGGAATAAAGCTTCTGCTGCGAACCGTGCAAACTGGTCTCAACAGAAACACGCACGCGCTGTCCGAAAACAACAACAGCAACAGAAACAACAACAGCAACAACAATCTGGAACACAACACTCGGCCCAGTTAACATCGTCTAGAAATAAAGCCGGCACGACGTCATCTGAAAAGATCACTCTTCCGCCAGTACTTCTCCTTTCATCGACATCTGGGAAAACAACTGGAAGCGGAAGCAGTGGGCGCGACCAGAGTCGTCCAGACGCTTCGTCTAGACCTGCGACATCTCGACGACAAATGGACGATGGATCTGGGCGAGCAGATAGCAGGAAACGGTAAGTGATTCTTTTTCTCTTAATGTTGTTCAAGGGCCAATTTACCATTTATTAGCCCTAGGACACTTCATTCAGATATCAAAAGAAAATTACTTGGTGTAGGAATTGATATGAAAATCTTAACCGGATTTGTTTGCAATTTGTTCATGGTGTCTAAATGTACGTAAATATGCGTTAGTTTCATTGCAGTTTTTGTCACCGCCCTCGGGCGGTGACCCTTGCTTTCGCTCGCGGCAATTTCTAATGCTTCATTAAAGTTAGTGCATGTTCACAACGATAAGAATCTTAAGTTCCGTCTGGAAAATGATCTTATTTTGTACGATTGTTGAAACTTTCTAGTTTCTTTTCTTTACCTACGGCTTTAAACTCTGGTCATTTCTGTGATGCTGTTCAGTTAAATTTAGCAGGTTTGCATGCTAAACGTTAAACTCACAAAAATATGTGGAGAGTGTGCGGTTATAGCACATAGTGGTTACCCTAGCTGCAAATAATTTTACCACGTACTTCTTCGTTCAGCGAAAATAAGCGGAAATTCGGCGTATACTACATTAAAAATGAATAAACAACAACAATAAACTGAGAAGAGCTTTGTTCTTCTGTAGAATTTTTGCAGAAAAAATGTTTTTGAACGTATCGACATAACTTGTAGCTGTTCGATACATTTCTACGTGCCAAATCACATCTTAAAATTAATACAAAAATATTCTGTATGAAAAACAAAGCTTTCTGTTTTCAGCTTAAGACCTTGTTTATAAAACACAGAGATTTGCGTCTTAAATTATTAGAGCTTAAATTTTTCATATTATTAGGAAAATTGTAACGAATTGATGTAAGCCTTAAGTTTGGCTGGGTTTCTGAAACATTACTTTAGTACAACTTTACTAAAGTACGTGCTAACTAATTACTGAACCATTTTATCGTGTTTAAAAGTGTACTTACTCAAGTTTAGTAAATATTTAGTCACTGCCTAACTTTCATATATTACAAATGAACCATTCAGGCATGCTAATTTTGGTCTAATAGTAATGGTAGCATAATGGTGCCTTTTTAATCTGTAGCAAAACTTACTTTTTTGTTATAACAATAGCTGACATTTTGCGTTTATTCTGTGCCCAAAATATTAAGTACTTAGTAAAGTTGCAGAAGCTTATCCGGCTTAAATTATCAACTTTTCGCTGGCATAATGTTAAGACTTAATTAATGAAAGAAGATTCACATTTATATGACTTCTATCATTTGAGATTGATGGAGCAGAACAATTTTTGGGTTCGGACAACTCGCGGTGACCGTGCATTTGACTTTCAGTGAAATATCTGGTTTGTATTATATTTTTAATACATTGCGTTATAGCACAAGTAAACTTATGATTTCGGCGCAACACATCGCACGTGTTATTGGCCGTTGCGGTAATAATATTAACGCGATTCGTGAATCAACTGGAGCGTACATTGAAGTTGACAAACAACAAAAGGGTGAAAAGGGCCGTCAGGTGTTTATACGGTAAGAAACTGTAAATGCGGAAATGGTACATAAAATTGAAGGTAACGCTATAGTTACTTATAAACATGGCGTCGGAATGTGGGCGCTTTATATGAGTATAGGCAACGGCACTGTTAAAAATAGGCAATTCTTTGCCCATACTTTTTGCACCTAGCAGTGAGTTGGAATGCTATTATTTCACACGTCAATGGACATCAGGGCGTCTCCTCAGGAAACTATGTCGCTTGTGTTTGTATTTGAAAGATTTGATTTAAATAAACCCTTCTCATAAAATTATATCCGTTTATGGTTGACAGGATTCAAGTCTTCGCTTTCATAATGATGTAATAGTGTTTCATGTATTAGATTCGGAATCGGCATTCGTTCGGCATGGGCAAACTTAAATTGATAATAAGAATGGACATCATCTATTTTTAAACTGAACGCATTACGTTTTGTTCGTGTAGAAAGCATGATTTTACGTTAAATTCACGGTCCTTGGTGTTGTTCCTTTCATCAGCAGGTAACACACAGCTGCAATGCAATTTCTAAAACTGAAATGACGCAAATTCTGGAATTCTGGTTACATTTCACCGATTTTAGTACATACCATGGCAACACCAAGCTTTGTTCGTTGCTGTAAGGTTACACTGGTAGCAATTTATTAAATAGTTATTGTTCCGTTTTGTTTGTAGAGGGTCTCCTGAAACTGTGAGATATGCTATATTAATGATCAACGGTCTGGTGGTTGATCCAGAGGTTCCCGTTGAAGATATTGTCAGCCGAGTCAAATCTCAAGATCCAGCAGCGATTGCGGCGTACTCTCAACTATGTTCCGCTGAAAATTCATCGTCAAGCTTCCTGTCTGCGTTAGCTGCTGGAGGGGTTTCGGTGAACAGTATGTCATCAAATGTGAATCAAGTACCGGCAAAAACAGGTTCCAACTGGTTCACGCTAATGTCACTGAATAGCGGAAACAACATCAACAACCTCAACAACGCTTGTAATTCTAATTTAAGTCGCAGCTCAAAAAAGCCACAGCATACTGGAGCAAAGCATGTAAACAACATATCCAAAGCAAACAGTGTTTTGAGTAGCAGCGGCGCATGCAACCTTTATGGAATCAGTGGCCGCTCACAAAGGAATAATCAACAACATCATATTGCGGCGTCTGGTGTGTTAGACACACACGAACCAACGTACCCTAGTCGGTTCTTTGATATAGCACCTTGGAATTCTACGCCCATGACTAGTGGAGCAATAGAAACAAGTAGTGCGCCAGCTCATGTCGCTAAACATACGTTCTCTGATGGTGTGACTGTTGTAAAATCTGACAGACAACAACTAAATAATAATAATAATAATAATAATAATAACAACAATAATAATATTAATAATAATAATTTGATCTCAGGTTTTGGAAACGCATTGCAAAAATTGACCGGTATCGATTCGGTAGTGACGTCATCCCAAGATCAGTCAATCAGAAATTTCGGCAAAGAAAATATCCAGCCTGCTAGCAGCATGAGCGATAATGCTCAAATCAGTTGGACGGCAACGCAACCTGCAGAATATAATCCTTTCGCAACGCCAAATGTTTGGTTTCAAAAGTCACGGTCACGTCAACGACTTGGCAGCAGCAGTAATGGTGGAACCAATCACGGCATTTCAAGTGAACGAAGAACTCCGTCCGCATCAGCAGATGTTATTGTGAACTCGGGTGCGCCAACTGTAGTTGTGGCAGGTAGAAATTCATCACAGCAAACAGCAGTAACTGCCGCCTCCGGCCGTCCGAAAATGAATTTCGCGTCAGTTGCCGCGTATGGTGTTGCCAGTACTAGAGAAAGCACTAGTCAGCAACAACAAGTTCAACAACAACAACAACAACAGCAACAGCAGCAGCAACAACAACAACAACAACAACAACAGCGACAGCAACAACAACAACAACTACGAGAACAACAACAACAACACGGAACAATGTCAGCGTTGCTACCAGATGTAAGCACTGCTGTTGGAAACACACATAATACGACATCGAATATGTCTGAATATCACCACAGTCAAGAGCGTGGAACTGCGACTGTACCATCAAGCTTCAGTTTGATATCTACTATCGAAGGAGTTCCTAAGGATATTTGTACAAAAAGTGGCCAGATTGTTGCGTACGCTGAGCTTAGCGAGCCTGGTGTTTCTGGCAACGTAAATGCTCGAAATATAGCATTTTCTACTGCCTTTAATAGTGCATCTGGGTTAAGCTACTAT
This sequence comes from Enoplolaimus lenunculus, assembly GCA_030248215.1. Classification (NCBI taxonomy): domain Eukaryota; kingdom Metazoa; phylum Nematoda; class Enoplea; order Enoplida; family Thoracostomopsidae; genus Enoplolaimus; species Enoplolaimus lenunculus. The sequence goes on along the minus strand of JASANG010001414.1, from coordinate 260,632 downwards.
GCTTCAACCGCTAATTCTATTGCTCGTATTGGTGCGGAACATGGATTGGCGGTTACATCAAGTGCGACAGCGCAGAGGGGAACGGACGCCATTGAACGGGACGGGCAACAAAATTGCCAGCAACAATACCAACAGCAACAGCAGCAGTTATTGCAACAACAGCAACGCAGATACGGATCTCTCTCACCAGAAAAGAAAGGAATTTACTTTCACGATAGCGCAAAAACGTCACCCACACGTTTGTCTGGTCAAGTTGTCTGGCCTGTAAGCAGCGCCCAGTTACTGCCCGGAAACGAAAATAACAAAATGTCAAAAGTTTCACCGCATTCTGACCAAAGACCTCAGCAACAATATTTACCATCGCAAGACATTCAAAACGACATGTCGCGATTAGCATCGTTTTATCAATACAAGCCTAGTTTAGCGGAGGAATCGGTACTTTACGCAGCAACAAATGAACAATCACAAGTTATTGGAGTAAAGAATACGAATTCTACAGATAATAGTAGCGCATCTGTTGCTTTGCAACCGCCGCCCGATAGTCAAATGGCAATAAACTACCATGAGCTAGGCCACCTAAATCCTAACAACGATAAACGAGAATCAGACCTAGGCAATGTATTGGACTCAGCAGACAAACTAAGTCCACCTGTACAGATTGCTCAGTCTGCGCAACAACCAGGCCGGGAATCTCAAGCTAACGATTTGTTAGATCTGACTGGACGACGTTCGGCTGCTATAGAAGTAGGTAGCGGAAACGCGGCCAGCGGTTTCGGCGGTTTAACATTTTCGTCGTATCCTGTGGCGATGGCATGCTCGAAAAGCACGGTAACAAGTTTATCGCAATTGATGTACACAACAAGCAATGGTCAGCTTACAGTTCAGACTAGTGCGCAAAACAGTGGAATGTTTAACGTTAACAACGCTGAACAGCAACACAGCTTCGGTAACCAGCAGTATCAAGCTGACCAACCACAACAACTATCTGTCCGTGTTTCTGAGCAGCAGTATAATAATCTTGCACATGGTATAGCGGACGTAAATGGCGATACGGACTTTGCGAAGCAACAACTAAACTCTAGCGTAGATCAAAGTATCGACAGTAATAATAGGGATCGAGCTACTGACCAGGACGTAGAGCGTGGAAAATTAGAAGACTTTGTTGTTGGCTCTACTGATACGGTTGCCATCGATAACTCAGTAAACCAACAGAATGCACCAGCAACACCGCTGAACAGTGAATATATTTCCTATCATCCCGCGTTTACTGGCGGTGATGCCACTGTCTCCTATAGCGGCATTGGCTCGAGCGCAGGGTCATTCAATACCACACAAACAAGTGTATTGTCAAATACGATCAATGGAAGCATTAGACCGTCAGGGCTGTTTATGCCCACAGTCCCTCCGCCGCCCCTGCTACAACATCAACTTAGCGAAACACCAGACTCAGTCAAGTCATCATCGTTGGCAATGCCACCACCTGGTTTTGCTGCGAACGATCTTTTCTCCATCAATTCTACAGACGGAAGTGTTGGGCAATCTGCCATCTCAAATGGCATGTTTTCTGGTTTTGCAATAGAACCAAACGTTCGCGGTGGTGGTGGTGGTGGTAGACTTGGCGGTCATGCGTCAGCTGATTTTCACATTCGCGGAGGCGTGTACCAGCTGGCTGATCGCATTGTGCGGCAAGGTAACATACTTGGTTCTGCAGTCACTGGGCCTGCGCCGGTGTCTAGTAGAACTGCTGCTGGTATTAAAACAACAGCAGCGACAGAAAGCGCCCTTGATTCATCTGGTTTAACAAGTTTAACTGCGAGTATTACACAGCTGCTACCTACGCATTTACAACCAGGTGCAGGGCTTGCGTCATCGTCGCCAGCTATTCCTGACATAATTGAAATGGGCAATTATCAAGAAATCGGATATCCGCTGTCAGACTTCCAGTCGCAATCTTCAACTGATAGAAATGCCATTGACTCAGATGCCGATTTCTATAACGCATTTAGCGGATTGTGTTCAGATAACAAACCTTACATTGGACCGCCGGGTCTTTTGTCAGGCACAGCAAGCTCCAAATTTCCAACACCGCCGTCGAAAGAATACGTACCACCGCATTCCACCAATAATGTTCTACCGGTCGGATCTGAATCATCAAACCCGGTACAGATAATGAACGATAATAATTCTGCGACAATCGCATCAATGAATATGTTTGGATCAAACGGTTCCCTGGGGACTACTCTAGCGAGCAATACCACAGGGCAGCAGCATTTATTTTCAAACAACCCATACTTGAAATCATACGAGCATCAACCACCGTCATCGTATTTGTTTACATCACCGTTGCTTGACGAACCTGTAACTTCGACGCATCACGGCAACTTGTATCATCATCATTTGCCACCACAGTATACAAATTTTGCACCACCCAAATTGCAGTCGTCAAAGTTGGCTGGATTGCAACCTGAGTTTAGTCGCAGTAATTTCGCTGGCACTATTGGCGCATCTACTAGTACTGAAAACACAGGAGCAGCCGAATCGCTGATAAGTATTCCAGGTCGAACTCAACACAGTGCACAACAACAACAACAAGCACATTTTAGTGCAACTGGTGTCTACCAGTTGCCACCGTTGCATCAACCACCACCGATACCAGTAGCGGCGGTCTCTACAGCAACAGCTTCAGCGACTACAACCACTGCGCCGTCATCGCGCGTCGCCGTAGCAGGTCTAGCTAAGTCGCCATCGTCTGGTGAATTTACTTTATCATCCGCCGTTGTTTATCAAATTCCAACGCAACCACCACCACCCGGACTACCGCTGTCACAACAATCGTATCAGCAACAGGCATCGTTGGCGCCAACATCTTCGTTGCTACCGGTAACAACAAAAGTGCAACAGACTTCTGTGCCCGGACAGATGTCTTCTGTCGCAGCATCTGAAAAACCAATGTTAATGTCTTCAGTTCGACTCACACCAGCATCATTGATCACCGAAACGGTCACAATGAACCCTGTCAGTGATACGGGTGGAACCGGTAACAAAAACAACCACAACAACAACAACAATACATCAATCATAGGTCGTAACGCTGGCCACGGCCAACACATGTCGATGCCACAATCGTTCTCTGTTGGGCATTCTGTGCTTGGTTTTCAGGTACAGGATTGTGTACCTTGCAGTTGTCTTGTTTTAAGTATAGTAGATAGGGAAGGTGGCATGAATCTTCCGTTTCTTGGTCTATTGTAATGTACGTGTCAATGGAGGTTGAGATAATTGAACACATATGACTACTGGACAGATAAGAAGTTTTATAAATAAAATTTTGAAATGTTTGATTTCTTGCTCAATTGTATTGGTTTCAAGGTTATTACAGAAAACAAAACAGTACATAACACTGTAGCACATAAATAGAACTCATGCTAATTAACTGAGTATTTATACCTGATCAGTACAAAGGATACGTATACAGGGATTTTCATATGGAACAAGCAAATTTACGATAGAATATAGTTTTAATGTGTTAGAATTATTCATTTTGATAGCTAAACGATTATCCACAACCACCGCCTACGAATGTGTCGTTGCAACTGGATCCAAACGCTTCGTTATCGGACGTGCCGCAACATTGTTCTAGCCAACAAACTTTTTTGTATCCACAAACAAGTTCATCAGAAAGTAGAAATAGCAAGCTCAGCAACGGGAGCCCCGGTATGAAGAATTATACAGTTGGCAACTCACGGCAACAACCTGCGGTATGAGCAGTTTCTAATGTTTTAACTTGATGTCGACCTGTCTATCACTGTAATATTCAGAGCTTTTTGTTTTATATTTTGTGCTCTGGTGTCGAAAGGTGGATGCCCGTCCGTCCGACCAAAAAGAATCAAGAACCACTGAACCGTATTTGACAAACTTTTTGTTTGAAATCATGTCATACGGGTGTCAACCTCGCATTGGTGTTTTAAAATTTTAAACCGTTTATTAGCTACAGGCTAATTTGCATAATTGGTAAAGCCTAAATTGGGATTTTTAAGATTTTTCATTAATTACGGTTACAAGCAACGTAATTTCAGCACTAATGGATTCTTGGGTGCGAGGAATCTAAATAAAATGGTTGTAAACGTCCAGAACCGTTAAATGAATAGTTAACGATTAACTAATTTGCATATTAGCTTAATTTCTTAAGTGTGTTCGAGCTTCGCTCAGTACATGTAGTCCCACTACGACTGGTATAAAACATATTTTTTAGAATTCAATTGGTTGGAGTCCAGGAATAATATGATCGATTTCAATCACGAAGAATGAATATCCTGTTTATCGTGTACGCTGCCTATATTTTGTGTTTTATGCTGTACTGTTTTGTGTAAAGTACGTTCTTGTATCTCACAGTACTGAGGTATAAATGGAATAAAATTTTGACTCAGTTAAAACCTGTGGGCACACGAACGGTGAAAAATTGCATATTATGCAGCTTATAAACTTTCACAAATTACTCATTTTACCATACCAAGCGGACCAAGTCGTAATGAATCTTAGCTGCTCTTCTGATTTTACGATTAAGAGTAGCGCTATACTTTTGTCCACGTATGGACCCGTATGTCGCCCCTACACCGACCGTTACCTGAATGGCGCCGTACAAATATAGCGCAACCCTGAGGCTTCAGCAATTTTCTTGCTAAAATATCACAATGAAACTGCGGAATCTGCGGCAAAAATGCTACCGGAGGTTGATTTCTAGCGGAGCGGGAGTCAAAACTATATAGTTGCACAATGCGACGCGCTTTGCCATTTATCTATCTCAGACCGGTTTTCAACGTAGGTTTTTATCCGCGTAGCAAGCAGTACGCTGTGTTCGTAGAACCCAGCATTCAACTGGGGGTAAAAACCGTCGCTAGCAGAATAATTTCGCCGTATTAACGCACGTGGAGAAACAAAATTAGGTAATAAAAATTACCTGCGGCTATATCATTGTAGAACCGTTGTCAGAACTGCACAGTCTGGACGACCCCTTTCCTCGAAGTACTGTGAATATACATGATTTTCCTCTTAATTCTCCGAAACATGGCCACGCCGGGAATCGAGCCTCGGACCTCTTGCTCGCGAGTCAAGCGCGCTACCTATTACACCACGCGGCCGGTATACGTTTATTAACCCATCCAAAGCCTTTTACAACACCAAATATAAACGAGCAAATACAGCTTATGCAATTTAACTCGTAGCCTGATCCGGAATCCTTAAAGCCTATGCCTGAATTCGTTTTAGTCCAGCCACTGGCTTCACCAATACCAATACTTTCTCTATTTCCATCACACAGTTAACCGTGCACTCTAACCCCGTTAGAGATACACCCAATTTTTCCGACCAATCTGACCCCGTTAGATTTGGCCAATCCGCTGTAGAATAGTAAACCTCACCCTTGCGCAACACAACTATATCCGTAACGCCCTGGTTTCCTTCACATATTTACGCCTCCGTGACAAACCGAAATTTAATTCAACTAAGACTTACTTAACCAACAATATTCGACACCGGTTCGCACTAAGTAAATCCAAAAGCCAGAAAAGAATAACTATACAATGTAAGTTCTGTATACTGATTGTAAACGTAAAAATGACAGGGTTTTGGTTACTTCTATAACATAAACGGACACCATTTGCTGGAAACATATCCTACTACACCTTGGTTAATACTAATTTAAAATCATCTATCGCTCAATCGAACAACTAACTACAATAAAAGTTTCATCTATTCTGTACAGAACAATAAACGCATTACAGATAAAAGACAACAATGTTTACTTTGTTCATGCGGGGTTCACGTTATAACCGGGGCAACTTGGGACACGTTTTGTCCCTATTAGCGCATTGGATAACATTTTGTTTGCTAACAGACCCCATATCGTATTCAAAAAATTGTATATATTTGCCTGCTATCATGTGTAGTTCACCTTTTGTCCTTCAATATATGTATTCGACGTATTGTCAGCGAATATCATATATTTTCAAATGTCTGCATACTTGAGGTAACATACCCAAATTGTCCTGTTGAATCACATTATACTAGATTTTGAAATTTGAATTTTTGAATTATGACCGTTTTTCTAATCGATTTTTTGTCGCAAATGGCTGTGCAGACGTGTATTTAGCATTTTAAGCGCCTCTGTCATTCGAGTTTCCATTAATCTATTAGCAACCGAAGATTACACTGTCCCGCTGAATATCATGATTTGTTGTTCCACAAAGACGTGTCATTTTTAGCATCCTTTGTAGTTTGAGAGCATAGTCAATGCTTTTTACGTGATACTCGCAGCCAAAGCAAAAAAGTTCTAGGCAGACAGTAACGAGCAAAAATCTCGTATTCAGATAATATAAAACTACATTAAGTAATATCACGGTAGCAGTTCACTCACTGACATTGGCGCTGTAATTGTAGCTTCAGCTAATGAAATGCCACAAACTAAATTGTCTTTATCGGAAGGAAGCAGCTCAGTAGCTGAAAGCTGATCACCGGTTCCATAATTCGACATATAGTGCTGTCTTAATTGAGCCGGTTTTTGGATGTTATTGCTAGTTTGTTCAGGCAATGACAATGCAAGCGCATTGTTTAGCGGCTTGCCGCTTGATACTTGCCTTAACGGACAGGGACCTTCGGTCCACTAAAAGCACAAAAACATTACTTAACAATTTTTTCCAAAATACATTACTTAACAATTTTTTGCAAAATAAAAAATTAACTGATTAAAATCAAGACTGTTGTCATACAAACCATAATCCACAGCAATTTTTAAAAGCTATGAGTTTTGGTTCATAAATAAATTTGTTGCAAAGACTGCATTCTTTATAGATTATTTTTTTTACTTTGAACGCAAAGTATTCTTTCAAAAAATTGGGTAATAATGCTGTAAACAACTACTTGTTACCTGGCTCAATGCGTGTTCAGGCCGCTGGGCAGACTGAAAATGATCTTTAAGCAAAGCTTGAGTACAGGATGTTTGAATGTATGCCATCTGGTTGCATTTCTCTTTCTCGTTGCAGAAGTTGTATAAATCTACAACTCAGTAAAAACAATAATTATTATCATGTCGATAGGATTCATGAAAATTACAAATGTGTTTATCTCTGATGCATCTAAGGACTTGCAACTTACCAATCCTGATGGCTTACGCTATAACGCAAAGACACAGTGTATACTTGTTCGTGAGATTAATCACTATACAACATATTGGTTGGCACCTTTGAGAAGTGACGAGGCCCACAGCTGAACGTGCAGGTCCGGAATTTTCTGAGCCAGTTGCATTGCAGGCTGTACCATACTTAGACTTTCCTAAAATGTTACTATTTTAAACGTAAAACTTCGTTATTAATAACTGCATATTGTTTGCTTCACTGGAAACTAGGGATGTGCCTATACCAAAATATTTGCCGATGCCGATTCTTATTTTGAAATTTTGCCGATGCCGATGTCGATTCCAACTTTAGTACACCATGCTTAATAAACAGACAGGATATTACATACATCATTATATGAAGACTTAAACCCTAACCATATAAACGATTATAGCTTAAGACGAACGGTTCATTTCAATTAATTTTTTCAAACACAAATGCAAGGAAGATACCACTTTTCCTACCGGACACTGATATTCGCCCAGAAATGAAATTGGTAGCAGTCAAGCTGACTGTTATGCGCAAAAAGTATCGGCAAAGAATCGGCAATTTTTTGCAGTGCCGATGCCGATACTCACGAAAACTGCCGATTATTACCGATGCCGATTAATCGGCACATCCCTACTGGAAAGCTTCACATATTTAATTCACACAACGAAAATACGTATTTTAACAGCTGAACCTGTTATATAGAAGCAGCGGTAGCTTATAAAAAATCTGCATTATCAAATAAATTTAAGTGCAAGATGCTGTGTGCCATCACAGTGTCCCAGTAGTTATGATACGAAAAAAATGCAAAATACAACCTAATACATTATTTTGAAAACGTTAGGGGTCATATACAAACTCACTTTCACATTACCAACGGACAAGAATATATGACCTAACAGTACAAGCGCACAGCTAGACATTCGACTCATATCTTCACCATTTGATAACCGTAATGTTTCTCGCAAGTATTTCCTAATAAAAAAAATCATATTCGCAATCTGTCTCCCAGTTTTCGGATAAAATGTCTTGTTACGTAATAATCAAATCAGAATCAAACAACCATAATTATTTCGCGCGAATAGCAACACAAATGAGCCAGTTTCGCATTAACCAGTGTTAATTTATTGAAGATAATTTAAGAGCAATTACCACAACTTACTTTGCCTCGTGGTACCTGCTCTGGAAGAAAGACTGTAGTCCACGTACATAAAACGCTGCTGCTTTCAGGCTATGGCAACTGAAATGCAAACACAAGTTCCAAAAACCCATTTTCCAAAAAACATGTTGATTGTGGTGTACTTTAGTTGGAATCGGCAAGATTTCAAAACATTAACTCATTTTCTGCCTAAGGCGTAATTTTTTCTAGGTTCAAAATTCAACCACCTAAAAGTTTAGATTTTTATGTGTAATCAGCCATTTCATTTTGGAATGCCGGTTCCCGTTTGACACCCTATTATTGCGAGTCAATAAGCTAAGTAGAAACTAGCTGAAACAGAGATTTTTTAGTGAGACCAATTTAAATCTCTGACAATGCGACAACCATAGAGACGCAACACTCACCCTGTTTGCAGCCTTTCAGGATTTATCCGTTCGAGTAAACCGTAGAAGTCATTTTCTTTGCCCAGCCGTAAATACACAATAGCCAAATTGAGATTAATGAATGTCCAGAGATCTGTTTCTTGTACTACCTGTTGTGAAAACAACCAAATTTTAAAGTAGAGCAAACGCTCGACATTCAAAACCGGAACGGAAGACAATTGATCATACCAGACATGTTCCAACAATGATCCACTTCACTTAAAAAGTACTAATATACCATACAGAAAGCGTATTCGTTAATTTTATGCTTCGCCTATCAAATAATTAATAAAACTAACAATTAAAAACGTTGAAAATGTTCCCAGAAAATCTGTTTCGAGACGAGTGTTTTCACTTGAGAAGTTGTAAACCGTATAATTGATTAAAAAGTAATTTAACATCTCTGTTTCCGTTTCTGTTTCGGCAAAATCAAGGTCCTGATGCAACAACTAACTTACCCTTAAAGCAGTGTTAAATTGAGCTTCAGCAGCTGCCATTGCGCTAACTGACATAGCATAAAGTCCCTACAAACAAAACTCATGACAAGAATATAATTGCCTCCATTGCAAACTCGGGCCTTTCCGTTATACCCCAGCTAGCCAAGATTGCCCAAAAAAGGACGTATTCGGAAATTTTTTTGCATATTTATAATTGTCATCACTTTCCCTACTCATTTCACACCCAAAGGTGCATTTTTCGAGGTCCCCTTGTGGGTAGAACCAGGGTGCATCAGGAGTTATAAAATACCGTTACCTGACGGTTAGGAAACACCGGAACCGGAAAACAAAAATCCTTCTTACCGAAAAATTAATTTTTAATACTATTTTATAACTTTTAGCTGGAAAATAGTTAATTTAGTTTAATTATTATTTATCGCAATTCAAAGTAAATTTGTTTACCTAATTTTTGTATTTTGTAGATCCTCACTTAACGTTTCAAGAGAAGCTAAATTCGCCTTGTTGAAGCATTTGTCTCAATCGGGGCGTTATATACTTATGAAACATTTGGTTTTTTTCTAATCCTTATGTGTAAACACACCATTTAGACTGTCAAAATCACTGTCAAAATCCTGATGACACAAAATGAAAATTTTGGCAAAACACGCTGACAATTTTAGTAAAATACATAGAATAACTGTTATGATGTATAATTTGCCTAACTTTTTGATGAAACAAGCAAACATTTAGGTTTGTGGGGATAGGGGGGTGGGGTAACGAAAAGAACCCACAAACTAAAATGAAAAGAGAAGAACACTTAATTTCAAACCAAGAAGAAACAAATGTAATCTTTACATGTAACAAAAACTTCGCCTTATAGGATGATACTAAGGTAGAACATAGTCGCACAACAAACTTATAATCAACAAGTTTATAACTTTTAAAAATAACAAATAACAAAAATAATTGACACAAAGCTCAACCAACCAATAACGTATGCAATTGGGCTCTATGCGTTACAAGCAATCTGGGGAATTCAGCACAAATGGCACACGCTTTATGAATCTAAAGAAAATTGTAAAACGAAGACGATACAGTGGCAAACAATAGTTATACAGCATAAAAGCTGCATGAACCGTAAAATTTTTTAGCGGACTCTCAATCCAAATACGTATTCTAAATGCTAGTCCGTGGTTTTTGACAGGCCCTCAAATAGAAACTTCGGCAAAACGTAACAGACTGAATTTTGACGCAACTTTTTTAAGGAATCTGGTTTCGACGTAAACGCAGACAGCTATTTTCGCAATCGTATTAAATCAAAATTAACTTTAAGCACTGTTAGATGACAGTACAAGCTACATAACGGCTGCATTCAGCGAGTCAAACTTACTTCCTGAATAGCGACAGTTTTTGATCCAGAAACCAGCCTGCACAGCACAAGATTTTCGAGAAGCATAAGTTGGAAAGAGTAAAGCAAGGAATGTTCGCTTTCGAAAACTAAAAGGATAATAAATGAACAATTTCTACAGCCGATTTGTCTTATTTATCTTTTAAAAACGGTTATGTTACACAATCACACATAAGACATCTGCTTTTCAATTTCACATAAAGTTACTGAAATAGCGGCGTTATTGACGCTACTGAAAACGTTAAACAATTAATACCTTTTAACTTGTCAATCTGGAATAACGCTTTTTCTGTATACTTTTTCGCCTTTTCTAGCTGACCGGCTTGCGTGGCATGCATCACAGATACCTACAAACAAACTCCTATATGCAGCATTACGGCAAGAAATTACAGTGTTAGCCGTAGTTTACTTGGGTGCAGCCAGAGTTCCACCGGAATTCGTGTAAAAATTCGATTTCTATTCCTATTCCGGCATCGCAGGACGCGGGAATAGAAATTTTTACGATGTGCCAAATCATTTGAATATTAAAAAATATGTGAATGCTAAATTATTAGTTCTAAATGAGTTCGTTACTCTTTGTTCCTGATCCTGGAACATCTAGTCCTGACTGAAGCCCTGGATGCAGTCATTAAATTTAACTAGCTAGCGTATAAACTGCTAGAAAGTGAATGTTCGCCTGGGACCAAAATTTTCTGCGTACTGTAATTGAAGTCGAAACAAACGGACTTTGGAACTACTGGGGTGAGACGAAGCGCATATTGGATGTCAATACGGTGAGGTGTTCTGTTGGTTTATTCTCTTTATTGATTTATCGAAAACCAACATCTACTCCAAAATCGCAAAAAATAAGACAAAAAGATGTTGTTCTGTTTGCTCACCAGATAAACAAGAATGCACATATGGTCGTGTGATATCCAGTGAAAGCTTTCGGATGTGTTAGTAGAAGTGGTCGGAGTATTTGCACAAAAATTATTGTTCTCTACGGTTGTGCTGACTACTTGAACACTTGTTTGCAACTGCTTTAAACATGGTTTAACGCTGCGTACCTGCAATGTTAAAATAAATTATGTTATTTTCCGTTTCTGGTTTTCAAAACTTTTTTACAGGTCAACATTTACAACCCACGTTGAAAAAACTTAAAGCCTGTACGTAGTTTTACTTAATGCAAACAGAAGTGAATACGTTTACGGTTAGGGACAGCCAATACCTCACAAGCAGACGTAAGGAATACTCCGTAGATGCGCTCAACTAACGATTGAATAAATACCGATAAACGGAATCTTGCCGAATAACTTCTGAATTAAACGATTGTCAAATATTAATTTTTCTACTGAGAATGAACCATTATAGCCGCCAGTACACATATTTTTAAACAATATATACTTATTAAATGCATAACCGACAAAACTACAAATATCTATCTTATTCATTACCTGTCCAGTCATCAGAAAGTGACAGACTTGCAAAACCAGGAAGAAAACTTTTAAGCCCTCGCGCTTCTCAGTTGGTCCATGCCACTGCTCTACCAAATGACCTACGGTTGTAAGCACTGGATGTACTTCTGATAGCTTTTTTTCGGTAATGAGAAGCTGCAAATAACATAACTCAATTATACTGTTTATGCAGGACACACATTAAAATTAATATTTTTCTGGCTTCACTATATTGTAAATACTAACACATATTGTAAACTTTCCTCTTAAATTGAAAAACCTCAGCAAAATATCATTGCTAAAACAGTTCGTTATCAAAGTGTAGAACCGCCAGCCACACACTATATAGTATTTAATTAAAAAATAAATAAGGTAGAACAGAAGCTCACCATTCCTTTACTTAACAGGAAAAGTATTTGTGTATAGACAACGTTCTCGTTCTGCGCCAATTCAGCCCCAGTTGCCAATAATTGGCACGCGGTTGCATAGTCCCTTTCAATAACATGGATTTGCTGAAACAAAAGCGGAGCAGAATTTTTTGACTCAATACAATTTCGTTTGAATTGAAACATACATTTCCACCATTTTGGAAAAGATGTCCATAGGTCAAGCCCCAACACGGGCTAGTATGTAATACGTTCCCACTAAACACACATCCCTCGGTTTAAATTTCAGCTTTGAATTTTTTATTGTTATGTTCCAGATGACGCAACACGTGAGTCATTGCAGTGCGCGGTCAATGGGGTACGGTCACCAGGGTGGCACCGAACCCCCTATTTCACCAATTGCGATACGAGGGATGTGCCGATTATTCGGCATTGGCAATAATTCACTTTTTGTTAGTATATCATTATCGGCATTGCAAAAAAATTGCAAAATAATTGTGAAACTTGTTGCACATAACAATGTATCGGCGAATCTGATCGAAAAAACTATTATTTCTCTTGCGTTTGTGTTTGAAAAAATACTTGAAATGAACCAGTCTCATAAAATTATCTTCTTTTATGGTTTTTAAGATTTAAATCTTCGCATTATAATGATGTACCTTTGTATCCAGGGGGCAAAGCGGAACTGGATTATACCGGGATCGGAATCGGAAATACAGATTTTATGACTGCACGGATAATTTGTATTGACAAATACCATGTTGATTTGAGCGTTTGTTTACAGGCAAAAATTGTCAAAAAAATTGCATGAACAAGTTGGCCATGATTTTTGGTTCTATAAAAGCTAATCTACAATCAATTATAGATAAGTTAACTTATCGAACTCAATTTAATAGATAAATAATTCAGAATTTTTATGCAACGTATCACAAAGATGTAAGATTAAAATTAAAATTTCAATATTCCGATTCCGATTGGTTGCGCAATCGGAATCGGAACTCGTTTTGAATCGGAATTCTAATCGGAATCGGAATTCCGGTTGCACCCTGGTTGTATCGTGTATTAACATAAGAATCGGCATCGGCATATTTCAAAATAATCGGCATCGGCAAATATTTTGACATAGGTTTGATGCTATACCGAGTTGATGACCACTTTCGGTTACAGTAAAAATCAATACTTGGCCCAGGGTTGCACCGAATCCACGATTTGACCGAATCCGAATCCAGTGCTGATTTGCCGAATCCGAATCCTGCATGTTGCGAATTTCAGATATATCTATAATTTGTTTCATAATATCAACGCAATGCCAGCCGTAAAACTTTTAACCGTATAATTTTAATACGTTAATTTCGTCCAGACGTCAGTTCTGAGATTTCTCACCTGAAATGAAAAATATTGATTTTAATAGCAAGATATTTAAAATGGATTCGGCTTTTCCAAAACCGAATCCGAACCTCAAATTTTTGCCGAATCCGAATCCGACCTTTGTTGCCACCCTGACTTGGCCCCGATTCCGGTATATGGAAATTGTATGCACCGTATAAAAACGTCCTCGGGTTGAACCAAAAGGAATAACCTCACACACTCTTCAATTGCACCTAAGGTTTTACCAGGTTCTGTTGGGTAAATCTTCCACGAAAATAGAACGTGGGATAGGTCAGTCTAAGGTTGGGTTTCAGCTAGGGATCGACCGGATCCGAGATTCGGATCCGGATCTCCGCAATTTTTAAGATCCGGATCCGTTAAAATAAACTATCGGATCTCCGGATCCTAAATTTGATATACAAACAAAAACATATTCAACTATGCGTACGTAATCTAATAAGCACTGTGTGAGCATTAATGCTTTGTTGGAATGTCAGGTTAATGACATCCACGTGGAGACCAGTGTTGTTGCGGAAGAAGAACAAACATAAAAATTATAAAGACTTCTTTTTTAGTTGCTGTAAGTTTTGTTGACTAATTTTGCGAAAGAATTAGTTGAACGTTTTCCATTTTATATACGTTAGATATTGAAACATTATCCAGCTAGTAAGATCCGGATCCGAATCCGTATTTTAAGATCCGGAACCGGATCCGGTAAATACAAAATTTTGGATCCGGCCGTTCTCTAGTTTCAGCCGAACGTTGACAGTCGGAAATACTCGAGTACAGAACAGTTCACTGAAAACTGACGGAATGAACTGGGACTCCACAAGATGTACAGCTGGCTGGCGTCACTTTTCATCCGAATTTTCGCATGTATCCGCTAAAATACGTAGAGACCTACGTACGCACATAGTAATATAGATCACGCTAGTTAAATGAACTTTGTAGTGATTGTCATTAGTGATCAGATATCTTAATCGAACCAATTCCAACAGCAATATCAGTCCTGTACGACAAATTATATATTTAACTAACCGCCAATTCGTATAAAAACCTATAGTGCCAAAACGATGCTGCGTAATTGGACAACTCTTGAGCTTTGTGTAACAATTTTTTTGCTGATGCACTGTCATTCTGGAACAAATATAATACGCGCAGTCACTAAGTTCAATTAGAACAACTTTTTCAGGCCGGAATTTCTGTATAAATCGATTTCTGTTCCTGCTTTGCTAAAGACAGAAACCTGACTATACGATGTTATTGCAAACTAGTGGCACCTATGCAGAAACCAAAAATGTTCGAAAAATAATGACTCTCAGATGAAAATCAGTTGTTACATTTAACACCACGTGATATAGGATTTTGTAAAATTAATAAAATTGACGACGGAATTCTTAAAAATGTGCGCAAGATATATTAGGATTACTTTTCTAAAAATAAAACAGTATAATTCTGTAGTAAAATGATTATGAAACTTATTTAAAATTCCGGTTCCCGTCCCTGTTCCAGTAAAACTCAGTGCTGTTGGAACCCTGGAACACAAATCGATAGGATAGCTGGAGAACATGAGTACACATCAAGGTGGCAACAAAAGTCCGGATAGATCTAGTAAATATGTTATACACAGCTTACGTACGTTCTGGCGATATATAGATGCCAGCATGCTTGCAATTTCAAGGCGTACATCGTCAAAAGACACTTGACTTTGCGCAATCAGCCACTGAAACAAACTCAAAGCTAATCTATCAGTACGTACCTGTAACAAACAATTCATAAATTTAATGCGAAGTGCAATCATTTTTGAAAATACCTAATCAATTCCAAAACTAAAAAGAGCAACACAAAAGTTTAAGTCTAAATCAAGTTACTAAAAATGCCGGAGCTGGGATATAATCATCCGGCTACGGTATTATAAATTGTTGGATATTTGCTCTGAAAATCTTCAAAAAAACTGAATTTTAGTTTATTTTTAATTAAATGTTGTAAGTTTATGTTACTGAGAAGGTTGAACCAGAAACTTTGTTGCCACCCTGGTGAACAAGCGTCAAAACTTTTAGCCAGTTGATTAGTAAGTTATAGTTTAATACCATTATAGTTTAATTAAAAAAACGCTGGAGTCAAATAATCTGTTCTCTGGCCGAAGCCGGATAATTAATTCAAATCTAATACTAGATAGCATTCGAATTTCAGAACGTAGCTAACGATTTTTCGTTAAATAGCAACGGTATCCAAAGTGTTTACAAGACAAAGCATACGTAACGCCTCACGCCGATGCATTTTAACGCTTTAACAGCCACCCTATTCCAATACGTAAAACATTCTATCTTTTTGAAGCGTTATGTTACTTTTAAGCACATTCAGTTTTCCCTGGTACTATAAAATAGAGGCGACTTAGGATTAAGGCTACTATTTTCGCTAAGGCTTAGACTTAGTTTAAGACTTATTTTTACGCTTAAGTTTACACTTAGGCTAAGGAATAGGAATACGCTGAGATACTGTTACGCCACAAAAATAACACTAAGTCATCTTTATCAGGTTTCCAGCGTTATTGTAACCCAGTAAAGATTGTGAGCATACACGGGTACATGCATACATTTACAACACATGAATGGCAAAAAAGATGTGAAAGTAAGTCAATCAGTTCCATGGCAGTTGGCATACTTACCGCGCTTTCCAAATGGCTCTGCGCTAATCCTATATTTCTAGAATACGTGCAAAGCAAGTGAGCCAGCTGCATGCGAGTTCGAGCTTCAATTCGTTCCGGAGGATTGAACGAAAGTATCGCTTCAAGACATTGTACCGCAGATTTCACTTTGGGCGGCTGAGTCTGTCTTAAACTTTCCGCAATACCCAGAAGAGAAAGGTACCATTGATCCTGCTGTGTGGAAGCCATTAGCTATTAAAGCAAGCACAGTAAAACATGCTTTATCAAAACAAATTTGATGTTTCTGTAAACAATATATCAGTTTACCTAAACACAAGTCAGAACAGAAATATTGCCACCGCTCAGGGTGCAACCAGAATTCCGGTTCCAGTAATTTTTGACCTTCCGGTTCCGGTAAATTTTTTACAATATTGCAAAAGAGAAAATTTAAATGAATTTTACGGCGGTATGTATTTTTTTATTTTTCCGTTTCGGTAATTTTTTCAAATTCCGGTTCCGATAAATTGTAATTACGGTTGCACTTTGCCACCACCCCGGCCTTACCAATTGAAGGACTAAGCAGTAGGGTTGTGCCGATACCAAAAATTTTCCGATGCCGATGCCTATGCCGATTCCAACATTACGTAGTAAACCATGCTTAATAAGCAGATAGAATACTACATTACATTATTATATGAAGGCTTAAACTATAACCATCATAAACGATTATAATTTTATAAGAACGGTTATTTTCAATTAATTTTTTCAAACAAAAACGCAAGAGGTAACAATTTTCCAAACCAGACACACTAGTGTGCGCGTGTAAATGAAATTGATAGCATTCCAACTGATTGTTACGTGCAAAGAGTTTCGGCAATGAATCGGCAATTTTTTTGCAGTGCCGATGCCGATACTCACGAAAAGTGCCGATTATTACCGATGCCGATTAATCGGCACATCCCTACTAAGCAGCTAGAAAAGCGGGTCACGTGTGGATTCAACTAGCGACCTTCTGCGTGTCAGGCAGACGATGTTACGTACCACTGTGCCACGTAGCCTGCCTCTCCAACTACTTTTATCATCGAATATATGTCGACCGTATGCTGCCGGCAAACATACTATGCAAAGTGCCTTGCATATTTTGCATATGCACCAAGACAATCAAGCCTCTCACGCTTACATGTCCCAATTTTCACCAAGGTCGTCCCTTGGCCGTCCACGTTATTTTCGACGGGATACCGTGTTCATAACACGGCAATTTACCATTGCGCTAACAAGTCTACGTAAGAACCGGGATTTCAGACCTTTAACTAAGCAGCTACAATGGTAGGTCACGGGTGGTTTGAAACTAGCGACGTTCTGCGTGTCAAGCAGACGCTGTAGCTGTAACGTATATACCACTGCGCCACGTAGCCTGCGTCGACCGTATGATGCCGGCAAGCATGCTATGCAATATTCATTGCACGGTTCAAAGGGAATTTCTATTCCAACTAGAATTCGGTCCTGCAAAAAATCAATTCCCGTTCCTGTTCCTGCATTCAAAAATGTAGGAACCGGAATTTTTTCTGTTTTGTGACAAATCATGCCTAATCATTTAAACATTGGAAACTTTGTCTTTAAAAAATTGTTATTTCGACATGAGTGTTTTTCAGGGTTCGAACAGGCACTAAATTTTGCCGGAACAGGAATTGAATCTCTTTGCAGGAACCGGAACCGGAACTTGAAATAATTTTCGTCACCGAATTACGTTAAAAAATTGGTTAAGTGAATTTTCAGCTATTTCATCATCAAATTGTGCGAAAGCTCATCAGAGACAGTTTATTAACAAAATTGAACTATGCAAACACTCATTTCGAATTAGATAACAAATTTTTAAGGACAGACTCCAGTATTTAAATGATTATGAATAATTGGACACAAAACCGTAAAAATTTCTGGTTCCTGCGTCTTTGAATGCAGAAACAAGAACAGGAATTGAATTTTTGCATGAATTCCGGTTGAACCCTTGTGTTTTTCCAATTATTTCAATTTTGCTAATAAACTGTTTCTGTTGTGTTTTCGCAAAACTTGGTGATAAAGTAGCGAAAATTCGTTAAAGCCATTTTTTTGCTTTTTTCTAAAACGTCCACAGTAATTCGGTAATGAAAATTATTTCAACTTCCGGTTCTGTTCCTGTCCCTGCAAAAAATTTAATTCCTGTTGGAACTCTGGTGCATTACATATATTGCATATGCACCAGGACAAACATGTTTTACATGCTTGCATGCCAAAATTTTCACTAAGGTCGTTCCTTAACCGTCCACCCTATTTTCGATTAGATACGTACCGTGCTCATAACGCGGCAATTTATCATGGCGCTCGCAGCGTAGCCCCCCATGTCACTGTAGATAGGAGCCGGGACTTCAGACATTTTAACCAAGCAGCTGGAAAAGCGGCCTACAGAGCGAGAATCGAACTTCAAGTCTGTAGGTCTTCACGCGAATGCTCTAGTGGTAACTAGGCATGGGTTGTTGCGTTTGCTATGCTTTGTCACTTCACTACTTCGCAATAGAGGGTTGTTACCAGACTGAAGTTCGTGTATTTATACAGAATATCCAATAATTTTGTACTAAAACAATATGTCTGAAGAGCTTAAGTTTTTGTGCGATAATTAAAATTTCTGGTTTAACTCGTAAATTTGGGACAAAAATAACAATTCTTAAGAAAACCACACTCTTTTACATTACAAAATGTCCACTCCGCAATCCTCACACAATAATTTTCGTATATTTATCATACGCGGTTGAAAACTGCAAATATATACACTTATCTCGTTCAAGTGGTTCCAACGACACTCATTTAATTATTAACCCCTTCTCACATTGAGTTGCCTGTAGGCAACTCAGTGCAGTGTATATACGTTAAATAGTATATATCGCACCGTGTTTAGCAATTGCAACACGTATACATAGTACTAAATCACCACAAGACGTGAGAGCCCCCTCGGGCTCGAGCGTCAAGCTCCTATAGCAGAGTGGTGATGGTATACGCCTCCCACTCCAGTCACTGCAGTTCGAATCCTAGCATAAATGTAGGTCTGAGGGGAAATAGAAAATATTCATGTGAGAAAGGGTTAAGCGAAAATTTTTCAGTTTACTATCTATAACTCTTCTCACATTGAGTTGCCTGTAGGCAACTCAATGCAGTGTATATACGTTAAATAGTATATATCGCACCGTGTTTAACAATTGCAACACGTATACATAGTACTCGCCTCCCACTCCAGTCACTGGAGTTCGAATCCTAGCATAAAAGTATGTCTGAGGAAAAATAGAAAATATTCATGTGAGAAAGGGTTAATTTTTATGACAAAAATTTTTTTCGACTTGTTACTCAAGGAATTACCTTCTATAAATTATCGCAAATTTTTTCCACACAATATATTTAATTAATTAGTATACTGTTTAAATCTGAGATCGAGCTGAGCACTATAACAAACTTTCGCAAAAATCATGTTGCCCAATTTTACCTCAACAGGAAAGTAGCCCTGCCAAATTGGAAACCCGCCATACAAGCCTAAAACTCACCACATTGAATACTACGTAGGCTCGTTATACATAACTTCTGAGTACAAATATACCAAAAATTTTGCACAAATCGTGTTCCCTGATCATTCCCCTTGCAAAAGGTTGGCTAAAATTCTGGAATCAGCACATAGCCACTTGCCTGCAAAGACATACTTACTACATTTGAAAGCTTTGTTTCACTTTTATTGAATATATCAGCGTATAGATTACATCCCTGTGCACAAACGGATATTATGATGTCCGGTTGTATAACAACTTGCAAACTAGACCGCTACTTCTGTTATGGTGCACTAGCTTAGACACTAATCCAGTATTAGCAAATTTAAGGTGAATTTATATCTGAAATTGTCTGAACCCAGGGCATGAACAGTAGTATTAGCATATTCCTAAGCCTAAACCCAAGCAAAAGTGTTAGTCTGTAGCTTAAGCTGACTCTATTACAGCCTTACAGGAAAACGTCTCGGGCTTGTTCTATACAAGGGCCGAACATTTAATACTGTTTGTTCTGTTTTCAATATTAGTAACGATTAACGTGGTAATGTTTTATTAAAATGCTTAACGTTGTCCGCTATATACTACGTGAAATCACACTTTGCCATCGAAACTTTAAGGTTTTCAAAATCACATTTTACTCTATTCCAGTGGAGTCACTTTTGAACATTTGATGAACGGCAAAATTTGATGTGGGCAAACACCACCACAATAAAATATTGAGCTCAGATTAAAATTTCATAAATTGCAGACGTTAGATAGGTAGTCCACTCAAAAGTTGTCAAACTTAACATCCAACTTAAGCCATGGTTCTGCACCAAGCGAATATTTATTTACTCTGTTGAATATGGTGTTCTAATGCGCGTAGTTCTGTACTCAGAGCTGTAAACGCGAACAAAACATAGCTTCAATAAAGGCGACTGGAAAGGTGTAAAGCAAGCAATGAACTACGCAGTCACCTGTAGCGTTTAACAAATCTATTTCTGTTTGTGGTCAAGGCACTACGAGAAAGGTTTTTGCTCGTTAATATTGATAAAAGTACAGAGATTGAAGGCTGTAGGTTTAAGTACGCTATTTTCGCAGTGTAAGGTCTGAACTGGTCGAAAACAGGAATTTTTAACCGATCCAAAGCAGGAGTCACAATATACCGTCCGCATGACCCTTCTTGCACACGCCCTCGAGTTAAGCAGGCTACCAACACACACCATGTGTTTGAGTGTGTGACATGCGGATGTATGGAGGCAAATAATAACCTCATGCTGATGCTGTACATCGGTAAAACACTGTTGTATATGTAGTGCTTTCATATGCAGCAGCAGTAAAACATGGAAGAACCAACATACATGTGTATAATGTTGAGGTTCTTGTAAGGCATAAAAACAGAAAAACTGAGCAGTTGATTGTGAGGCGGCGTAGCTCAGTGGATAGCGCGCTGTACTCAATAAAGAAAAATGGAGAACTCGCGAGCGAGAAGCAAGACGTAATTCTGGCGTACTCACGACAATTTTTTAATTCTGCGTAGCTGCAATGGGTATCCATCTAGACTGGCTTTCGTGTGGCTTTTGTACCTTTGCGCAAATGCGACCGCTCTAGTGCTGGGATGGGCGGTCATGGTCTCGGTTTTCTCAGTCTTGATGGTTTGCAAATCGAGACCAAAGAGATGATTTGCATATTTCGCCTCCGCACCACTACCTGGTTATACCGCGAATTGAGAAACAGAATGACACCTCCGGCTACCCAAGATTCCATTTTCGGAAGGAAACCAAAACACTTTGATTTTATTGTGACAAAAATGCATCGTGTAAAACATTATGGGTCATCCGCATTTATAAGATCTACGCTATGTTAAAAAATTCTTCAGTCTATTCGGTGTGCCCGGGATCAAAAACAACACTAAAGGTTTGAATTACGGTTGTACCAAGTGTGTTTTGAGAAAGTGGTATTTGTCCCAAACCTGTTCGAAGGGTATGTACACAGTAGCCAAGTGAAAAAAGTAAAAAATAAAGTTTGACGGTGATTTGAAATCGAGACCAAGTCTCGATCTCGGTAGGTTCGCTCTCGGTCTCGCTTTTTTGACCGAGACCGCCCATCCCTGCTCAAGTGGTAGGGAGCATTACTGGCAGTCCTGATATAATAGTAGTATGTATGTACGCATAAAATATATTCAAACATGTATATATGTATACTATATAAATGATTCCCATGTCGGATGAAACAGAGACCTTGCGAGCGAGGCAAAATCAAAGCAATTTTATGTTTTATTACAACACAAAATCTTAACTTGGAAAGCAACCGTTTGGATAAACACATTTGTAATAAATTATTTTAGTTCGGGTATTTTTGCAATTTCACCACCGTAATTCTATATTGTAAACACCCGGACCCGCGATAACACTATATATAGCTTTGAGTTAGGGTTGTACTGAGGGTGTTTTGAGACAGTGGGACTTGTGCCGAGCGTTTTCGAAGGTCGGTCTCGCTTTTTTGACCGAGACCGCCTATCCCTACCGGTTCCAACCTGGTGTGAAGTGAACCACTATAAATTGGGTAATACATTTCACATTTTAGCCCACTAAAACTGTTGTTATAAAGGCGGATCGATAAACATACACGTCAGCAGAAGTTTAGTGCGCGGATGGCCATAACAGCGCGGCGGAAGCGCTCCCCCCAAGCCCTCTAATTAGGGGGCCCCAACCCTTTAGGACCCACACTTCGCACTTTGGCAAACTAAAATATTTTTTCGCTGATGACGAAGTTACGTATATATAAAGTTGGTAAACAGGGATGAGCGGTCTCAGTAAGCCTCGGGAAATGGCTGATCTCGGGTTTTTTGAGTATCGGTAGGTATAAAACCGAGATCAAAGGAGAAAGACAAGTACTCGTTTTTCTGCTCAACGTACACAATAAACGGACCTCAGTTGCATTTGTTGATTTTTGACTATAAATTATTTTGCTGCTTTAGTTATGCCAAAACACAGATAGTTGCATTTATAGATGACATTTAAGGAGTCATGCCGAAAAATTTACAAGTTCCAATTAACGCTGTTATCGTCGTCTTTGGCGTGGGGTCGTGTTATATTCCTTGCTCTGTGTTTGTCAGTGTGTTTTGATAAAAATAGAAATTTGCGTTAATTTTTGTGTTTAATATTATAAATTCTGAGCAGATGCAACATTTTATTATGCTAGAATGACACGGAAGTACATAAACATTCAAAGCTCTTGTTAGAAAAAATTTTATTTTTTATGCTCGGTAACGGTCAAAAATTGGCCGAGACCGACAACCACAGTCTCGGTTGCCGGGTGTCGGTTTTTGACCGAGATCACAATCCATGGTTATAAAACATTTTATTGGGAGCTTTCTCGGCAGGGATGGGCGATCTCGATCTTCGATTGGGTCTCGGGATTTGGATGGTCTCTGTCTCGCTTTCTTAAGCCTCGGTGGTTTTCAAATCGAGATTAAACAGGTGAAAAAGCGATAAACAATTGCTATTGGCTGACTGGCTTTTCCACAGCTTGAAAATTTCCGCCGGGGGGCGTTTCCTGGGGCAGCTGATTTTGCTGGGGGCCCCCAGATGATCTGGGGGGTCCTGGGGCAGGCTTAAAATTTTGCAAACCGACTTTTTGGACCATTTTTTCATTCTAGACCGTGTTTCCAACTCAACTTAAGATTACTTCTCGCAAACGCAAATAACAATAATTTTAACTAATATTACGTATATACTGACAACTTAACCAGAACTTGAAAGAAGCACAATTATATAAAATATAGATAATCTATATTTGAAACTGTGATTAATATATATTTTGTATATTAGTCACAGCTTCAGTTTATCATAAGGCTCAGGCGGGCTGAACTTGCTGCTGCAAAGTACTTTTGAATGCTGTATGCCCTGAAACGGTCTTTATATAATTGTGCTTTTTCCAGATCATTATTGAATTGTATTAGTTAGTACTGGTATTTGTAACGCTATTAAAAATTATGAGTACTCAGCGTAATATAAAATCATATTTTGCCGAATGTCCGCCTCAAAAGAAGTCCAGGTCTTTACGTTTTAACATGGAAAATTTTTGACCTAGAAAAGTCCTGGGGGACCCCCAGCAAAAAAATGTGCTGGGGGGCGGCCGAAAATTCGCCGGGGGGCCTTTCCTGGGGCGGAAAAATTTTCGCCGGGAGGGAAATGAAAATTTCGAAAAGTGCTGGGGCCAGGGTGCAACCGGAATTCCGGTTCCGGTTCCGGCATTTTTTCACCTTCCGGTTCCGTTAAATTTTTACCGGATTTAAAAATTCCGGTATTATAATTTGGCCGTTTTATTAACTTTGCTAATTTTTAAGAATCTCTTGTGAAAGCCACTTGTACTCCGAATATAAGCCATTGATGGTGGATTTCACTTCAGTCGATGATGAAAATCTAAAATACAACAAATAAAATAAATACCTATGTTCGACTAAGGTTATTTCACAAATAATAGAGCAAAAAATGAGATTAAAATGAAATTTTGGTGAAATGCATTTTTCACTTTCCGGTTCCGGTTCCGGTAAAATTTTCAAATTCCGGTTCCGGTAAATTGCAATTCCGGTTGCACCCTGGCTGGGGCGCCCCCACCCCCCGCTGTGGAGAAGCCAGGGCTGAGATAGTTTGAGTAAAAGGACGCAGCAATAATTGGCTCGTATTTTGGAATAAATGTACATGCATGAAGCACTAAAAATTGGGTACTTGTTTACTTCAACGCTATGACTGTATTATTAATCTCAAGTTCCCTCAAAGTGATTATCTTACTACATTATAACATGGATGGCTAAGCTTTATATTTACGCTTCAGCTTAGGTACGGGGTGTGGAACTAAACAAATAAATAAAATTAAACAGGCATTTTGCAGAGTTGATCAGCAAGTAATGTTCATATAAACCGCTTAAAGTTCATTTTCATTTGTGCGCAACGTCTGTTATCATTAGAGATGGAGATAGTTTTGTGAAAGTTTTCAATCGTTGCTTTTGTGCCACAATTCCTAAGTGATAAATGAAGTAAAAACAAAGCATGGCGATGATATATTAGTTTAATTGTATGAATTGAACAGCAATTCGAAGCAGATAAAAATATTCAAAACCTTTGTTAGAAAAATCTTTTCATTTTAGGTGACGGTTAAAAGTTGAACGAGACCGAGACAAAAAGTCTCGCTCTCGGTAGGTTGGACCTTAGTCATGCTCTTTTGACCTAGACCGCCCATCCCTGCTGCTTATTAAGAAAGATCTGAAAGTCTCAACCGATCCTACCTAGACTGGCATGGAGCCATGCCGGGAGCGTAATGGTAGTGTCGCGCTATGAACACGGTATTCAGTCAAAAATAGAACGAACGGTAAACGGACGAACTTTGCGAAAATATGGGCATGCAAGTACGTATATGAGTCGTGTTTTCCTGGTGCATATATATGTAATATATGCAATGCACATTATGTTGTATGCTAACAGACAATAAAAGCAGTTGAATAGGCAGGCTGTGGGGCACAACGATAGAGCGTTTGCCTAAGGATATGTAGGTTGCAAGTTACGAGACCTATTATAACCAACTTGTGATAGATAGGTGCTACACACCAGGGTGCAACCGGAATTGCATTTTACCGGAACCGGAGCGTGAAAAAAATCACCAGAAACGGAACCGGAAAATGAAACACGCATGCCACCGAAAATTTTCTTTTTTTGCAATATTATTTCTGAAATAACCCTAATTGGAGGTATGTATTCATTTTATCTGCTGTATTTTAGATTTTCCTTTTCGTAATCCACGGATGCAAAATCTACCTTCAATGGTTTATTTTCGGCGATTGTCAAAGTTTACACACAAGGTGAAAAAATTCTGGAACCGGAATTCCGGTTGCACCGTGCTACACACATTTGAGAATATGGGCCAATACTAAAAATGGTGCTTTGGTTACAGTTGAGTAATGAAGAAACACATCAATTGTACGGCATTTTTGACAGTGAACTGCAGGGTAAGGGTGGGGATATACTCTTCGTGCGGCGCCATCCGACATTATCCGGCGTTGTCCGTCACCGTGAGTTCTATGCAATTTACACAAGTGTGATCCCGTATACTGACGGACGGCTGAAGGATGGCGCCGGACGTCAATGAAAGTAACTTTAACTATTATATACCTAATAATCAGAGTAATTATTTACTGATATATCGTTTATAAATGAAGCAATTGCCTATCATATATACGTAATTTCTGTCGCATAGAAGTTTTATTTCGATCAACATGGGGACGGAATCACAACTCCGTCGTTTCGGCGGCAGAAAACAGAGTAAAAGTCCACCGATTTTAAGTCATGAAGTAAGAGAATTTGTTTAAAATTGCGAATTTGTTTAAAATTGCGAATTTTTAATCTTTGTGTGTACATGTCGTTTGTCCAAAAATAAAGTTAGTACTTCGGTTTTTCTGCCTCAGCCGGCAAATAAATAAATTTTTACGCGCTTTTAAATGTGCTTGTTGCCTTTATCAATAATTACTTTTATTTATAGTAGGGATTCGCCGATACCAAAAATTTTAACCGATGCCTATGCCGATTCCAACTTTAGTACACCATGGTTAAGAAAGGATACTACATTTCATCATTATGTAGACTTAAGCCCTAGCCATTATAAACAGGGTGCAACTGGAATTCCGTTTCCGGTTCCGGCATTTTTTCACCTTCCGGTTCCGGTAAATTTTTACCGGATTTAAAAATTCCGGTGTTATAATTTGGCCGTTTTTTTAACTTTGCTAATCTTTAAGAATCTCTTTAGAAAGCCACTTGTATTCCGAATATAAGCCATTGATGGTGGATTTCACTTCAGTCGACGACGAAAATCTAAAATACAACAAATAAAATAAATACCTATGTTCGACTAAGGTTATTTCACAAATAATAGAGCAAAAAATAAGATTAAAATGAAATTTTTGGTGAAATGCATTTTTCACTTTCCGGTTCCGGTAAAATTTTCAAATTCCGGTTCCGGTAAATTGTAATTCCGGTTGCACCCTGATTATAAACGATTACAATTTTTTAAGAATGGATCATTTCAATTAATTTTTCAAACACAAACGCAAGATATTCTGATTTTTGTTTTGAAATTTTGCCGATGCCGAACCTATCCCG
The DNA here is from genome assembly GCA_030248215.1 of Enoplolaimus lenunculus. Taxonomy (NCBI): domain Eukaryota; kingdom Metazoa; phylum Nematoda; class Enoplea; order Enoplida; family Thoracostomopsidae; genus Enoplolaimus; species Enoplolaimus lenunculus. Next base: position 233,525 of record JASANG010001414.1, on the reverse strand, counting down.
ATGCCGATTCCAACTTTAGTACCTAAGTTTAATAAAAAGATAGGATACTTCATTACATCATTATATGAAGACTTACACCTTAACCGTCATAAACGATTAGAATTTTATAAGAGCCGTTTATTTCAATTAATTTTTTCAAACACAAGCGCAAAAGAGAGTCCAGTTTTCCTGATGGGACACACTGAAATGCGCCCAGAAATGAAACTGATAGCATTCAAACTGACTGTAATATGCAAAAAGTATCGGCAAAGAATCGGCATTTTTTGCAATGCCGGTGCTAATGCCGATACTCACGAAAAGTGCCGGTTATTGCCGAAGCCGATTAATCGACACTTCGTAATTTATAGTTTATCATTCAAAACCATGCTGATATAATGTCTTGCATTGCAATGGTTTTCGTCGTTGGACTAATGCTGAAAGCAACCAGCCCTGTTGCATCAATGTTTTTAACTCTTCAACACAACATTACTTTGGAAAGCGTGGACCAGCAGAAGATGATCGGCGGAGCCACGTAAGTATATACTATGAACACACTGCAGTGACCCGAATGAGAAGGGGTCTCATTTTGATTCCCAATCAGTACGTATGTAGAAGTCTGTATCTCTAATTAGATCCCGTTAATGGAACCGCCGTAACTTTAAATTAAACATATTCCTAAGCCTAAACTCAAGCATAAGTATAAAAGCAAGTGTTAGTCCTAAGTCGAAGTCTTAGCTAATGCAAAAAATAGTCTGCAATCTAATCGTACTATATTGCAGTCGTAGAAAAAACGGGACAGCCCTAAAAGTAACATGGCGCGAAAAACTTGACACACTTTTAAAAATGATCAATGTCAATTTAAAATATATGTGAAAATTGTTTAAATCTAATCCTGCTCTGTTGTGAACACATTTTTAAATGAAAAATATTAGTAGTTGCAATACATTTTTTGGTTTATCGTTTGGGCTGTCTAGAGACACGACTGGCTATGCGCTAATGTAAGTTATTCTGCTTGTCGGCGTTACTGACCAAACATTTTGTTATATTCCTTTTCCAATTCGTGAGAAAATATCGAAATTACAATTTCAAAATTTCATTTTTTCACTGAAAGGGAAAATATCGTAACATAAGTTAAAATCATTTTTTAGTTAAATTTCCTTTTTGACATAAAATTTCCTATGGGATAAAAAAATTGAATTAAAAAATTTCTCAATTACTTATTTGCGTTTTACAATACCTAAATGGTAAATTGATTTCAATTGATCTAATCAAATTACCACTCGAGTTTTTTTAAATTTTGTAAAGGTGACAAATTGGAAAATTGCACATACCCAAATTGGACGATGCGTTATATATTCATACAAACCAGGATTCTACCGGAACCGGGCCGGATAGTGAATTTTGTACCGGAGCCGGATGTTAACCGGATATAGGATCTAAATTTGTACACTGCTGGAAGTATTTGAGTCGTGCAAAAATATTTAAGATTAATTTTTGGTTTGGATTATTCATTCCATGTCAGTGTCCTTCAGACTGAGAATTTGAATTGCTCTGAATTGCAGTCGCTTCAAAATGTCTGGTATTTTAACGTGCGAAACAAAGCTTTATGATATTTGGAACCGCAACTTCAAATATTCGGTATCCGGGTCGGATTTTGCCGGATATTGAACCGGAACCGGATATCCGGTCGATCCCTGATATATACATACATACATATAATGTTTCCAGGTCATGGATGTACGTCCGGGGCATTAAAGACACCGCGGCGATTTTCTTTTATTCCATAATTTGCATTGTTTTGCACGCCGTATTGCAAGAGTATGTTGTTGACAAAGTAAGTCTTTTTCTTTAACGCTCATTAATTCACATGGTTTATGCGTAGTGCAAGAGTATCTTGCCTTCTTGACGGTTATAGTACAATTTTGTTTTAGTTTGAAGTGACATAAAATCAGTGTATGCAGGTTGTTAGGCCTTTAATTTATTTACGCTGAGTTTATACACGTGTGTTTAGCCATTGTGTACCTAACGTGTACCTAGCAGTGTGCGACGGGATACCTTAAACGGAGCCGCATATTAAATTTTTACCGGAACCGGATATACGTGGCATGTAAATATGAACACTGTTTACAGTGATTGAGTCGTGCAAAAGCATATGTTTACTGAATTAAAAATTAATTGTTAGCTTGGATTTTTTATTCCATTTTAGTTTTATTGAAAATTTTAACAGCTTCACTTGTCCAGAAAGGTAATCGCAGCAAGTTGTTATAGATATGACAATGTGCAACCGGAATTCCATTTCGATTCGAATTTCTATTCTAAACGAGTTCCGATTCCGATTGCACGTTCAATCGGAACCGGAATTTTGAAATTTGAATTTTAATCTTACTTCTTGTAATACGTTGCATAAAAATTCTGTATTATTTATCTATTAAATTGCTTTCGATGAGTTAACTCATCAATAATTGATTGTAGATTAGCTTTTACAGAACCAAAAATCATCGCCAACTTGTTCATGCAACCTTTTTGAAAATTGTTGCCTGCCAACAAACACCCTGAATCAACATGATATTTGTCAATACAAATTATTCGTATCCATAAAATTTCTAGTTTCGATTTCGATTACGATTACAATTCCAGTATAAATTTGCTGCTCCGATGCCTATTCCGGTATAATCCAGTCCCGTTTTGCACCTTGACATGTGATTATGTGAAAAAGAGTTTTATTGTATTCGGAATCACAACCGTAAATAACCGGTATCCAGTAGGTTTATACCGGATATCCATTCCCACCCTGCCGTATAGTTATTTGCTGTTCCGATTCCGGTATAAATTTGCTGTTCCGATTCCGATATAATCTAGTTCCGCTTTGCACCGTGACACCTCAAAACTAGCTTTAGTTAACTAGCTGAAAATTAAGGACAAACATTCTATTATTTAATACGAACACCAACCAAGAGAATGTTGTTAATAGTTGAATTGGCTGATTTTATCTGATGCTGAACTATTCTGTTCAGATTAGCTTGTGCAACTAGTAAAATATATTTTAGGTTAAAAACCGTCTTCACTTATCGAAGACAAAAACATCAAAATTTTCTGAGTCAAGTCAACTGCTCGCATTTTATCTGATGTCCGTCGTTGCGGCAGGATACATAATTTCAGAAGGTATATTTCATGTTTAGCTTTTTAATGCCATCACTTGAACGCAACTGTATCATTGCATTTGTATTAGTTTGCACTCATTGGTAGTTGCACAGTGGATACATTATGTATGTTTTTCGTATTTAGCAAAGAAATCTGCTCACAGCACGTGTCTTGCTATTTTTCGTATTATAGGTAACTATTTAACAAGTATCAAATTGCTGTGGGAAAATTATCCTGCGGAACACGTTCCAATGAACTTTATGACAAAGTTGTTCTATATCATCCAGTTGTCGTATTGGATACACAACTATCCTGAATTTTATTTCCAAGTAAGCATATACATGCTGTTCACTTGGTTTTAAATCGACGGAAGCAAAAGGATTATTATGCGTTAGCTTGATGTTTGAATTCATAATTGCTCTCAGAAAAAAGCTTAAAATTTTGAATATTCTTTGTAGGAACTACGCAATGGTCATGCATATTTTAATAATGCGGGCATTTACGTAGCCTTCGCAGTTGGGATGTTCATTGTTTAGGAGCAGAATATTTGGAGTTACTTTTACCCGAAATGTGGCTGCATTGCATCTGACATGAATATTATTGTAAGTCTTTACATCTGTGTACACAAATAGTTAATGTTCTTGTCATTATGTTATATCTGGTTGTAGAAAGTGAAACGCGATGAAATGCGATTCCGAGCAATTTACACAACACTATATCTTGTGTTTATTGCTGCTGCGTACATTCTCAATTTCAATCGTGTTGCGATGATGCTGTTGTGTGTGCACTACGCTGCTGAGCTTGTATATCATGCAGCACGAATTGCACATTTCGTTGACCGACCGGGAATTTCACGTCCGTTATGGCGTTTATGGTTTGCGGCATTTGTGCTCTCCCGGTTGGCGTCTGTTATTTTCGCAGTACTAACGTTTTGGTACGTTTGAATGAAGTGTAACTAACTATATGTAACAGCGTACGGTTTTTGGCAATTTTGTACTACTTTTATAGTTTATTTAAAGCTTTAGTGATTTTTGTAGTTATAACTAAAACGTACATTGTATTTAATTATTTTCTTTGTATTTTTGGCTAAAACTGGACGTTGTGCGCACATAGCGTATTGACCCATTAGTATTATGTTATATTTAATAGTTAGTACGGGGGCGGCTAATATTATACAAAGAAGTCATGGTATGATTTTGTTGTTAGGTACGGGCTTCGTCTATCGGAAACACCACGAATGGATCCGGAAACTGGCAATTACAATACAGCATTTATTCGATTGAATTGTTTGCTCGCTGTGTGCGGCGTTCAAATTTGGCTCGGATGGAATTTCATTTGCGCGTGGTTGCGACGCGCTCGAGAACATACTCCTCACGGCGGCGGCAAACATCATCATCATTTTCGTCGGAGTGGTAAAGGAGGAGCTGGCGAAGTGAAGAGCGCAGCAAAGAAACAGCGTGAAGACAAAGAATTTCAATCGTTACCCGAAGTCGATCAAAATGAATTGAGAAAGCGGCGTATGTAAAGACGATAAAGAAATTAGCATAAAAACATTAAAAATATCTTTTTCGACATAACACAAAAATGAGCTAAACATGCGTTCTGTTCAACTTTTGTTCGGTGCAGCATGAGGGTCGTTGTTGTTTTGATTGAAGTCCACGTGATTATATTTATAATTTTGTGTTAGCACTAAATAGTAATGCTCCGGCGTCGGTTTCTGAATCTGTGAGGTACGGCGAGGTAAAAATGATATTTTTAAAGCTGGTGATAAGTGGATTATGGGTTAGTGATAAAACCGCTGTAGTGTTTTTTTACAAAATCAAATAACGTTCATTGCCAGCCAGTAGCCACAGAAAATTTAAAATTTTCTTACTTGAAACATTTTGCAAAATACTAAATTAATATTAGAAGCAGTGCTGCGTTTTAAAATGTCAAAACACTACAATAAGTTTTTTGTTGAAGATATTATTATCACTGTTTAGCCAGTGCCGCTGATGTTATCTTTTACATATTATGTAATAGGTCTTTGCAATACATTATACATATACCATCTTTAATATCGCACGATTTTAAGTAATGTTCAGTCTATTATCTATGTAAGGTTTATGTTTATACTTTATATGTATGTCAGTTTAAATGTATAATCTAACCTGGGAACCCTCCAACCATTGAACACTGAACACGTTAAGCGGGCATGTGTCGATTGGGAATCAAATGGTCTGTCTCAACACTAACCAAAAATTTGCAGAGCCGTTATTTTTCTTCAAATTTATTTGTTTTCGAGAATCAGCTTAGCCTAAGGGGTTGAAATTTTTAGTAACACCTAGTTAAGTTAACCCCTTCTCACATTGAGTTGCGTATAGGCAACTCAGCGCAATGTATATACGTTAAATAATATATATCACACCGTGTTTAACAAGTGCAACACGTATACATAGTACTAAATCACCACAAGACGTGAGAGCCCCCTCGAGCTCGAGCGTCAAGCTCCTATAGCTGATTGCTGATAGTATACGCCTCACATTCCAGTCACTGGAGTTCGAATCCTACCATAAAAGCAGGTCTCAGGGGAAATAGAAAATACTCATGTGAGAAAGGGTTAATATTGACGTATTTAATTTGCTTTTCTTGTTTATATATTTGTTTTGTTTAGTGTTGGCCTATGTTGCTTTGTGGAGCGTGACAACAGTAGAAGTATATTCTTAAGTCTATGCCCTAGCTTAGGTTTACTTTATTATAATCCCTCGAAAAATTTGTTCGCCCCTCAAAGTAACATGGGTCGAGATGTTTATGTTTAAGTAAACTGGTTGGGGTATGCGAAAATGATATTGAGTTGATAGTAGGTTAAGCGTGCAAAACAAGATCGGCAGCTGAAGTTTTGCAGCCTGAAATCATGATTGTTCAATGACAAACTTGTGGAGTCATCAAAGACATCGGCCAATGTTACACTAAAGGTCGTCCCATTGTCCCAGGACAGCAGTGTGCCAGGAGTAGTGTATAATTACCACTTTTACTACTGGCCAGCGGAATGTTAACCGGCCGGATCCATATAGGAGCGTAATGATATTTATTTGGTCTTTCCAGAGGGTAGCCCTTTTTATTCGGTTACGGACTGTTATTTATTTTTAACTCGTCCTTCGTTACTGATATATATCCGGTGTTGCAAAACTATCCATTGGATTTAACGGTTATTTGTCTTGTGTGAAAACCTAGAGCGGTAATGCAATGTTTATACTTAGGAATACTTTCAAAACTTAAGTGCGCTTTAAATGTTCGAACTCTAATCTTATTTGGTCCTGCAGGCAGTTATGCGCTACAATTAGGGATAATTGACATTTATAGACTATAATTACGGTTTTGGGAAAATCCGCTTACGGACTGTTATTTGAGATACGGACTCGTATTATTTGCGACTCAAAACGGGATTCCCTCTTATTCGGGTAACGCTTTAACAGAAGACACCCCGTGTATGCAAAATATTGCCGATATCTCTCCCTTCATGCATTTTAGTACGACGAAACCATTGCTGGGCATCGGAAAAAACCTACGGAAAGCCGTTTTTCTGTTGTTTTCCGAAGGGATGGAAAACCTATTAAATCTCAGTAAATTACCCGCAAAAGGACGACGGAACATCGCGGAAACCGCAAGAAGCTGGTTTTTCGCACGCTCCCATCAACACTTAGGCTTGTTTATTTTGGAGGAATCAGTGGTGGATCCAAAAAATTTGAAAATGGTGGATCGCACGACATATCGTGGAAGCACTCGCGATCGAACCGAGCCAGAAACCAAACGCCATTTTAGTGCTAAACCTTTAAATACAAAATCTTGGTTCCCCGCATTGGATTCGTTAGTAGTAGTGTTGTGTAGTTACCACTTTTTCTTATACGTTTCTAAAAGATTACCAAACATTTTAGGCTTAGTGATTGAATAAAAAACGACCTCGTTGTGAAATGTAAGTTGAACTGAAGAGTTTACCGCATTGTTTCTAAATATTTTATATACCACAACATCTATTCAAAATATTGCCAATCACTCTCCCATCATGCTATTACGACGAAACGTTCAATGATCAAAATATTGGTACGTGATACGCTGAGAACCATTATGCTGTCCCGGGACAAAACAAGCAGAAGTGCAGCGTAGACAAACCAGACCTCAACACACTCGTGCGTTATGTATTAATTTTTTATATACAGTAAACAAGGGCGTAGCAAAAGGGGTTTTAGGTATATACATATTTCTGAAATTTTGCGGCAATGACTCCTTTACCCATTCTGAAACTGCAGGCACAACTCGTAGATATCAGAAACAAACAAAACTAATCTAACTTCATTTATATTGACTCTAAACTTTAAGCATTTTACTTTTCAAAATCCTCCTTAATCGGTGAGAAAATACGATGATTTAATCCGATTCTAATATTATGTCCTTTACTATTGTCAACTTACTAGTCTGCCAGCTTTTGCGCAGTGCGCAAAAGTAGCGAAAGCACAAAAATTTTCTTGGAAACTTTCCTTTCATAGAACAATCACGTGTATTTCCTAAGAAATTATTGTAAAAGCAAAGTAATGCTGGAAAGTAGCCCAAAATACGTGTGTGGGGCATTCCAGCTTTTTCACTATATTTTTGTAAAACCAATGGAACCCAGATCATCTGAAGCGCTTTATCCCGCCATGAGAACCAAAGTAGTTTCAATCAGTGATTCAATCTTAACATCCAATTTTTTATCTTTTTCTGTGATAAGCCAGCCGGCGGACTTCCAATGTCCGGCCTGTAGGTGGCTGTGCCACACTTAAACCCATTTCAAACTAAAAACTAAAACTAAAATAAAACCTTAAATCAAAACCACACTTAAGGGAGTCTCTGGCTCCACCTAGTCTCTCTTAGAACTTAAGTTAGGCTTAGGCGTGGCTACAAAGCGTAGAAAATGTTAAAATCGATGCTATGGCGGCTGTGTCCGCAATGTCAAACTTACCTGGGCCCTGCGTGGCCGTATAATGTGGCTGATTAATGTTGTATTCAGAGTTGGCTATATCTGCTAATAACGACATAGCTAGGCTATGTCAGCACCGCAATGGTGCTTTGTTATTGGGTGTTGTACCGGTTATTGTTGTTGTTGTAGATGGAGTGTTGTACAGGGTGTGTGGCTCTGGACCTCAACCGCATAGCGGACACCCAATTGTGGGTGTCGGCAAAATGCAAATGAGGTCGAGATGCATATGGGTAGCCAGGACCGGAATCAGTATCATAGTCATAGCTGGTAGGAATTGGTGCGTTTTTCTATATCTTCGGCGAGTGTATTGTTACAATTTATTTTACGTGACTTACGGATTGACGGAGTACCAACATATCTTGGGTAAGTAAGATTGAAGTTGAACTTGGTTAAGTTTGTCACGGTGGCTTAAGGATGTGAAGGAAATTACGGCATTACGGATTTAATCGGCATTGCGCAAGGCGCGCAACTACCCAGTATAGAATACTGGTGGCATGTGTTAATGGAAACTTGGGATATTTAAGGGAACCTGGGAAAAGTAGTCTAATAAATCTAACGGGGTTAGATTTATTATTCTACAACGGCTGGGCCAAATCTAACGGGGTTAGGTTGGTCGGAAATTTGGTGTATCTCTAACGGGGTTAGAGTACACGGTTTAACAGGGTGTGATTCTAACGGGGTTAGAATTACACGGATTCTGGAAAACGGCAAAAGTATTGGGAACGGTAATGCCAGTGGCTGGATTAAACCAGATTCAGGCGTCGGCTGTAAGGATTCCGGCTCGGGTTGCCAGTTAAATTGCATAACCTGTGATTTACTGGTATTAAATATTGAACATTGGTATTATCCAGGATTTGGGTTGGGGTTCAGTAAACATTTACCGGCCGCGTTTCACTAAATCAGAGCGATAAGCATACATCGAGGTAAAGAACTATACAGGAGATACAGGATACAGGGCTTAGTCAAAATCACGAACTTCTCACATGGTGACCACGACGGTCTCGAAGCTGATTTAGTTGGTGGTCGGTGTGAAAGGAAATAGTTGGAAAAAGGAGAAAGGAATTTCTGGAGAGTAAAAGGAAAAGGTTGTTATTGGAAACACAGGATCTGAACGATCGTGTTGTGGAAAATAACAGGGAGTACGGGCGGAAAAGGAAATTGGGCTGTGGGTATCTAGTGCGCGAAAGGGCAATAGATACTGACATTACTGGATAGTACAGGCTGTGAATTAGTTCGACGGTTATACTTGGGGCTGTGCCGCAAGTACGTGGAACTGGTTCAGGAGTAACGGATTGAAATCAGGCGAAAAAGGAAATCGGTGACATCGGGCTGTGAGTATCTAGTGCGCGAAAGGGCAATAGATACTGACGTTACTGGGTAGTACAGGCTGTGAATTAGTTCGACGGTTATACTTGGGGCTGTGCCGCAAGTAGGTACGTGGAACTGGTTCAGGAGTAACGGATCGAAATCAGGCGTAAAAAGGAAAAAGGCGATATTGGGCTGTGAGTATCTAGTGCGCGAAAGGGCAATAGATACTGACATTACCGGACAGGACAGGTTGCGAATTAGTTCGACGGTTATACTTGGGGCTGTGCCGCAAGTACGTGGAACTAGTTCAGGAACAGGCGAATTGGAAGTGAAAATCCCCGGGGTGAAGAGACGAAAATTGGGAAAAACGGTCAGAAACTGGTGAAATTGGTATACTTAGGAACTATTGTGTTCGTAAGTACCGGGTTAAAATTTGAAACGGAACGGTTACAGGCATCGGCAGTATTGGTCAAAAACATCTGAAAAATTGTCAAAAATTCAGTTGTTTTTGGACCTGGTGACGTGAAAAGGTGCGAGAAAGGCAAAAAGGATACGGCATTGGACTCAGGGTATATCAAGGACGGAAGTAAACCCTTAACACTTGCGTATAAGGGTTTACGGAAAATTCGGTTGGTGCCGGCACGAAATCTAGGTACTTGTAACAAGTAGCTAGCTAATAAGGAGCAATCTCGGGTGAAAACCGGAGCTGAAAGTCTGCCTGACGCGGGATAGCGGCTGGCAAACGTGAACAAAAGTTGAAAAGGAGTTCAAGGAACGATTTAGGAACATTTTGCTTGGGGCTACGCCGCAAGTTTCCAAATCGGGTGCCGTATTCAGTGACTGAATAGGGCTGTTGAACGGAATCTCGGGAGTAGCTAAGTGAAAAGGTCGAAAAAGCGTCGAAGGTGCTTGGGGTCGAAATATTTAGGAACTGTATAGTTCGTAAATACCCAGAGCACGTTCTTGAAAGAAATTTTGAACCGGACAAAAAGTTTTGGGCCAAAAATTACGAAAAATTGGCCGTTCTGAAAAGTGGTGTTTTATATATAAAACACAATAACACTGGTGTGGGAAATAGTTTACAGAGATTGGCTGAAAGTGCGATTTTGGAGAAGGAGAATGCCGTTGTACAGGACCCCGACTACGGCAGCAGAACAGGAATCAGTAGCACGGGCTACGGCGCGTGAAAGCAGGGTGACAACACGAAGTATGTCACGCGAGCTTCTGGCGGAACAGGGTAAGGAAATCGAAGAGATTTCGTTACCAAGTACAATGTGTCGTCAGGAATCACTTGAATCAGTATTCCAGACGAATGGGAACGGCATATCCGGGCAATCGACTATGATTGCGCGAGGAGCACAGGCGATGGAGATAAGGGCGCCGGGTCTAACGACGTTAGACGCGCAGCATACCGGAATGAGAGGGCAAGAGGATACAGGCATACGGCAAGGGAGTCATAGACTCGCTTATGCATCGGAGGGAAGCATAGGACATGGCGGTGTTGTAGATTCAGGCATGTTCTATCCTCGGATGACAGCGGAATATCAGAACGAGAGACAGGATTTGGAGGATTCGGGCGCATGTCGCCCAGAACCGAGATACGCATTGCCGAACCCGGTTATGATGGAAGGAAATAGTTCGGAAACAGGCATGAGATGGACTCAGGCATATAGCGGGACGGAGCCGTCGCGCGGGATAAACATGATCAGGCCGCATCCACAATTAGAAATGGATGGGCCGTTGGCAAACTGGTCAGTGGAACAACGCATGTCCATGGGGCATGGGTTGTGTAGGTGGCTATGCCACACTTAAACCTATTTCAAACTAAAAACTAAAACTATAAAATAAAACCCTATATCAAAACCACACCTTAAGGGAGTCCCTGGCTCCACCTAGTCTCTCTTAGAACTTAAGTTAGGCTTAGGCGTTGCTACAAGGCGTAGAAATTTGTAAAACTATGCTATGGCGGCTGTGTCCGCAATGTAACTTACCTGGGGCCCTGCGTGGCCATTTAGTACTTGTTGATTAGTATCGCATATTTAGTTGGCTGGATCTGCGAATAAGGACATAGCTAGGCTATGTCAGCACCAATATGGTGCTTTGTTCTTGTGTGTGTCTCCAGTTATTGTTGTTGTTGTTGAAGGTACCGGATGTGTGGCTCTGGACCTCAACCGCATTGCGGACACCCAATTGTGGGTGTCGGCAAAAATGCAAATGAGGTCGAGATGCCGAAATGGGTAGCCAGGACCGGAATCAGTAATCTACTTCTGGCTAGTTGAAATCGGTGCGCGAATTTACAATTATCGGCTTGTGTATTTCTACAGTTTTTACGGTGTTTATTGCGAATCTCTTGGAAAGTAGCGGACTTGGGTAAGTAAGGCTTAGTCGAATTCGGTTAAGACTTGTCACGGAGGCTGAAGGATGTGAAGGAAATCAGGCATTACGGATATAGTTGTGTTGCGCAGGGCGCAGAATTTACCCAGTATTGGTACTGGTGTTATGTGCTAAAAGGGAAACTTGGGGTATTTAAGGGAACCTGGGAAAAGTAGTCTAATAAATCTAACGGGGTTAGATTTATTATTCTACAACGGCTGGGCCAAATCTAACGGGGTTAGATTGGTCGGAAACTTGGTGTAACTCTAACGGGGTTAGAGTACACGGTTTTACGGGGTGGTGGGGGGGGTGGGGGGGGGGGGAAAGAGGGGGGGAGGGGGGGAAGGGGGGGGGGGGGGGGAGATAAGAAGGGATAAGGATATCAAGGGGTAGGGGTGGGGGGGGTGAGGGAAAAGGAAAAAGGGGGTGGGGGGGGGAAAGGAGGTGGGGGGAAGAAAAGAATAAAGAGGTGGGGTGAGGGATTGGGGGCGGGGGGTGAGGGTAAATGTGTAAAATGTGTTATGTGCTGGTAGTGTATATTGTATATTGGGTGTTATGGGGTTTGGGGTGGGGGGGAAAATAAAAAAATATCCGGCGGGCTTTTCTATATCAGAGCGATAAGCATACATCGAGATAAAGAACATAACAGGCGATACAGGATACCGGATTAAGGCAAAATCACGAACTTCTCACAGGTTGCAGCGACAACAGGCTTCCACCCAGGTGCAAGGAATAGGAGCACGGAGTCAGGATAGTGTGAAGGTGGTGGAAGAAGATAGAGGTCGCAGTCCGGGGGTGCCTCAAGCACGCTCGAGAGCGACGTCTATTCAGGAATCAGAAGAGGAGGATGACGAAATCAAGGAATTGACTCGGGCATTCGAACGGGGTCTGAAGTCGAAACATAGTGAGAAGTTTCGAAAATTGTGGAGTAAATTAGAGAGTGAAATGGGTCAGAGGCCGGAGTCAAGGCAGAGTCACAGATCAGGCAGAATTAGTCGGGTGTCAAATAAGGATGAAGTTAACCGGCAATCTGTGACGAAGGAGTACCGGGAAGCTACGCGAATGCATGGAGCAGGGGAACAAGCCTGCTCGATGTCGATGGGAAATCAGGAGTTGCCGAAAGGAGGGGTGGCACCCCACCCTGTCCCTATGGGTTACCGATAGGCGAGTATCGGGTACCACAGCATATGGGGTACGCGAATCAGGGTGCACCACAGATCGTGGTGAAAATGCCGCAGAAATTGCCGTTGCAAAATTTCGAAGGCAATTCAGACTTTGGAATCCGGTACAGGAAATTTGAACGGGTAATGCAGACGGCTAAAATTGTCGACAGCGAGTCCAAAATAAATCACTTCAGGAATCATGTGAAAGGACTGGCTGACCAATATTTGAATATTTTGGAAGAGCGGTATGGACCATACGGCTCAGAGGAGTTCGGGCAATTAGTGCGCGAATTCCAGGAAAGGTTTGGAGAATCGACGGACCAGTCGAATAGAATGGCAGCGTTCCAGAGGATCAGGCAAAAAGGGGACGTGAGCTAATACGCTGACGTGCTGCAGTCTTACTGGGTAAGATATTTGGAGAAACAGTTTGCGAATACGGAGGAAAGCAGGGACTTGTTGTGTCAGACATTTGTGAACAACTCGTTCCCGGAAATGAAACAACGGCTGCAGCTGGGTATAGTAGAGTCGTTTGAGGAGTTGCGGCGCCGTGCCTTGAAGTTGCTGAGGCAACTTGAAGCTGACGGCACGTTGAACGTGAAGGAAAAAGGGAGTATAATGGAGTTGAAACAGGAACAACAAACGGGTGCGACGAATGCACAACAGGCAAGGCAAAATACTGGCGCCGGGAATGCGCGGCGACAGCAGGCAAGACGAGCTCGTGTGAATAACCAGGAGCAAACGGAGGCACAGGGTTCAGGACAGGGTCAGCAGGCTGTATCTGACCAAGTGCCACGGGATTCAGAGCGGGTCAGGAAATTAAGGGAAGTCGGATCATGCTTCTTTTGTGAAGGACAGGGACATATAGCACGAGAATGTCCAGTAAAGGCGAGTAGACAGGGTGCAAGTGGAGCCGCGGTGCAGCAGAATAATGCTGGCAACGCTGGAAACAGGCAAGGACAGGCACAAGGAGGGCAAGGAGGGAGATTCCCGCCTTGCGTTCATTGCAACAGGACAAATCACCCGTCGCACGAATGTTTTCGGGCAAATCGCTTACCGATACCGGGGTTGAACGCACCGTTACCTCCGATGACGTCAGCGAGTAGTAATCAGGTACAAGGACCGGTGATATTACAGAGGCAAAAGGAAGTCCTGGGGCCGTGTATATCGTCACCTACGGCCGCAGCGCAGGATAGTGGGGCACCTAGTATACGGATACGGAAAATTCATGAGGATCCGTTGCCTTCGGTTATGAATTTGGCGAAGCTAGCTGTTATAGCTAATGTATGGACAGAGGCAGAGGAGCTGCGTCTGGAGGAAAATCGCACACAGCGGATCGCGTCAGTGTCTACCAGAGGAAGTAATGTAACGGAGATGGAGGTTTCGGAAGGAGAACCTACATCGTCAGGCGAGGCTCAGAAGCGATCGAGTGTGTCAAGTCGGGGGGCGTCGACAGCGACGTCACCTGTAGAGAAAACAGATGGAAAGAAAAAGAAATGGAAAAAGAAGGAAGGCGTAGTGGAGGTGAACTTGAATGGGTCAAGCGAGGAGGAACAAATGGATACGGGAACGGCGGAGAAAGGAGCGGAGCGGATGGATATGCCATCGGCTAAGCCAGGTGTGGACCAGTTGTGCACACCAGAGGCAATCGGAAAAGGAAAAGGAGTAGGAAAAGGGAAACAGCTGGTGGATAGCGGAAGCGCATTGGACCGCGCTTCGGTTAAAAAGGAATGGAGAGTGCTGGATCCGGAGGCATATCAGGAGGGGAGGTACCCACGGATGCCGACGGATACTTCATCGGTCGTGGAAGGTTCGCCCTTCCTAGCGCAGCCGTGTGTAACTCCTCCTCCACCGCCGTTGCCGAAAGGAGTGTATTGGGCAGAGATGGTACCGGACCCTCCGAAAGCAGGGTCGGGTTTGGCAGAGTATAGTCCGGCGTTGTTTCTCGAGGAAGCATTGAAGCGGGACATCGAGAACAGGCAGTTACAGGATAAAGAGTTAATTGAAAGGTTGAACGCAGCGTTGACCAGAATGTGCCCACCAGGGGGATTCGGGGTTGCAGAAATCGAGAGCTCGTACGCGATGGTACAGGCAAATGTACGGGACTTAGAAGGAAATTGGACGCTGCGGAAGGAAACGGATATCGAGGCAATGTCCATGGCTAATAAGCTGTGGGCATATCAGGAGTTTGCTGTAGAGGCATGGAGAGATTTGCTGGGTTACGCGGAACGCGTAACGCAGAACCGGACAAGGATTGTGGAACTGGAAACAGCGGTTTTAGCGGCTGGAGATCAGTGGCAGAGGGCTCACGAGCATGTGTCCGGTGCGGAACAGCTGGTGAGGCGGACTGAGGAAAAAGTAAATGAGAAGGAAACCGAGCGTCAGGTGATGATGGAAAAGTTGAATAAGGCATTGGAGGAGGTCATGACGCTCGTTGGAGAAAAGAGGCAGCTGGAGAACCAGGTGCAGAAATTGACCGAGGAAAATGACATGTTGAGAAAGAGAGTCGCTGGGGATAGATGGGAAGAGTCACTGGAGCCGTCCGACGATAGGACGTCTGCGAGTCAAAAGGGAGCGTTGAAGAGACAGAGGTCTCTAACGCCGGGACGTGCACGGAAAACGGTGCGCATGGACGTTGAGGAAGTGGAGTTGTCCGGCGGCACAGAGGATGAGGTAGCGTCGGTGCAAGTGATAGGTGAAAAGGATGTGCCGCGGACAATGGGTGGACAAAGGAGACAGGAGGCGCGAGGCCAAACGGCCTGGCAGATTGCACAACGGACAAGGCGACCCGGGAGGGGCATAATTGCTTTTCCGGACATGGTCATCTTGCCAAGGGGGCACATGTTGATCAACTATAAGGCTGGTTATCAACAGGTGCTGCATGCGAATTACTTCGAAGGAAACGATTCGCCGGAAGAACCGGGTGTAGGGTTACCGAAGGACGTGTTGCGGCATTTAGCGGTCCACTGGGCGACGGCAGCAATCAAGGCGTTCGAATTCTATTTGAGAAAGGAGGCCTTGATATCGGAATGGTTAGAGTGCCTGAATTATGCGGAGCGCGGCTTAGCGGCGTGTTTATTCCGCATGGTGGATATAGAGCCACAGGTGTATCAGGCGGTGATGAGATGGTTTGCAAGGATAGTGAGAGAGGCGGCGGCACGTGCAGTGGTCACGCGCGGTCTGCATTGGGGAAGAGCACCGGCGGATTTCTTTGTAACGCTGTCGGCTCATGTGATCATGCAACTGTTCGACAAGCCAAAGGATCCGCAGGTAGCAAGGATAAGGCCCATGATTATGGCCCGGGCATGCGAATCAAAAGTATTGGACGCTCCGGAGGAAGTTAGAACGGGAAAACTTAAAGGCAATGGTGCCGAAGGATCCTACGGTAAGGGCAGAAATGAAATTACAGTTGCTGCCGTTACAGAAAGAGGTACAGAAGGAGACGGAGAAGTTGCTGGCAGCGAGCACGCTGCGAGCTATAGCGAATTTGGCACTATGGTTCCCGGAGGTATACGCATATCCGGAGAATAAAAACCGGATGAGGAATCGAGAAAGCAACTGGTGGATATGGTGTAAGATTATGACCGGAAGGAGACGGAGGAGTTGGCCAGGATTGCCGAAGTAAACAGGAGGGCCCTGGACTTGTGTCGAGGGTATTTGTTCGACGACCTGGAAAACGCGGCTCGAGGACCGGAGCCAATGGATACACAGGAAGCAGGACAGGAAGGAGTGCAGCCGGGTCCGAGCAAAGCTCGTACGCGGTCCGAATCGCAGGCGGAATCGGCCGGCGAACAGGCGGAGGAGAAAAGGAAAATGGAATTTGAGCCGGTGAGTGAGGGGGAGTTTGACGTGCTGGAGGAAGCAGGGCCAACTCCGTCTCCGGAAAAGCAACAAAAGAAACCGGTGGTGACGTTGCAGGCGAAGAAAGAGGAAACGCGGGCGGAGGGGTATGTGACGCCTCCGCCGGCAGAGAAAGAGGGGTCAGAAGGGAAGCTGACGCCAAGGAGGTCACCACGGATACAGAAGCAGGAGGAGGCGAAGGCACAGGAGAAGTCGAAAGAGTTGTTATGGGAGGAGTTGATAACACTGCAACCTAAAAAGGTGAGGTCGCAGTCGGAGTCAGAGGAAAAACCGAGCACGAGTCTGGGTCAGCCACCGGCACTGGGATATATCGCGGTGCGAGGGCCGAACGGAAAGTTGAAATGGAGATTCGACAAGGATGCGAGGAGAAGGGCAATGGCCCAGAGGGCGCGCGTTAGTCCGAAGAGACCAACGGGCGGATATGTACGACCGGCTGCAGGGTCGGTGGTGAGTAAAATCGGACCGAGGCAGGCGAATCCGGTGTATAGTGCATCGGCTGTGCGATCACAGACAGCGCCTGGGTACCGGGGATCTGGAATGGTAACGCAGGGGGTGGCTGGTAGTCCACCTGCTGGGACGTCAGGGGTACGGCCGCGTGTCCGGCAAGTGTCGGACAAGCGGTACCCGGTACGAGTTGGCGGTCGCGTGGGACAACCGCAAGCGGCGTCGGGACGCGGCTATTATAGTCAGCAAGTGGAGAACGTACGACAGGCAATGCGAGAAAGTCGTCAAATAGAACGACAACAGCAGCAACAACGGGCGTCGCGATCGTTGGGACGCGACAATCCGTGGGTGACACAGGAAGAATTGGACGCCTATTATGCAGACGTCCCTCGTGAACTGCGGCGGAGACATTTTTAAGTGAGTGGTAATGAACTTTTGATTGTATTTTGGGGTTATGATTAAAAATTGTTGTTTGTTATTGTTATTAATTGTTGTTATTGGGTGGATTTACGCTTTTTAGCGACGGCAAAAAAGGCAGTAAATAGGGCCATAAAATTTGTTCGATGCCAGGGTCGGCATCTGTGCCGAAGGGGGATGTAGGTGGCTGTGCCACACTTAAACCCATTTCAAACTAAAAACTAAAACTAAAATAAAACCTTAAATCAAAACCACACTTAAGGGAGTCCCTGGCTCCACCTTGTCTCTCTTAGAACTTAAGTTAGGCTTAGGCGTGGCTACAAAGCGTAGAAAATGTTAAAATCGATGCTATGGCGGCTGTGTCCGCAATGTCAAACTTACCTGGGCCCTGCGTGGCCGTATAATGTGGCTGATTAATGTTGTATTCAGAGTTGGCTATATCTGCTAATAACGACATAGCTAGGCTATGTCAGCACCGCAATGGTGCTTTGTTATTGGGTGTTGTACCGGTTATTGTTGTTGTTGTTGTAGATGGAGTGTTGTACAGGGTGTGTGGCTCTGGACCTCAACCACATAGCGGACACCCAATTGTGGGTGTCGGCAAAATGCAAATGAGGTCGAGATGCATATGGGTAGCCAGGACCGGAATCAGTATCATAGTCATAGCTGGTAGGATTTGGTGCGTTTTTCTATATCTTCGGCGAGTGTATTGTTACAATTTATTTTACGTGACTTACGGATTGACGGAGTACCAACATATCTTGAGTAAGTAAGATTGAACTTGAACTTGGTTAAGTTTGTCACGGTGGCTTAAGGATGTGAAGGAAATTACGGCATTACGGATTTAATCGGCATTGCGCAAGGCGCGGAATTACCCAGTATAGAATACTGGTGGCATGTGTTAAAGTAAACTTGGGATATTTAAGGGAACCTGGGAAAAGTAGTGTAATAAATCTAACGGGGTTAGATTTATTATTCTACAACGGCTGGGCCAAATCTAACGGGGTTAGATTGGTCGGAAATTTGGTGTAACTCTAACGGGGTTAGAGTACACGGTTTAACAGGGTGTGATTCTAACGGGGTTAGAATTACACGGATTCTGGAAAACGGCAAAAGTATTGGGAACGGTAATGCCAGTGGCTGGATTAAACCCAGTTAAATTGCATAACCTGTGATTTACTGGTATTAAATATTGAACATTGGTATTATCCA
The DNA here is from genome assembly GCA_030248215.1 of Enoplolaimus lenunculus. Taxonomy (NCBI): domain Eukaryota; kingdom Metazoa; phylum Nematoda; class Enoplea; order Enoplida; family Thoracostomopsidae; genus Enoplolaimus; species Enoplolaimus lenunculus. Next base: position 214,637 of record JASANG010001414.1, on the reverse strand, counting down.
GGATTTGGGTTGGGGTTCAGTAAACATTTACCGGCCGCGTTTTACTAAATCAGAGCGATAAGCATACATCGAGGTAAAGAACTATACAGGAGATACAGGATACAGGGCTTAGTCAAAATCACGAACTTCTCACACGGCCGTCTGCTTCCTGGCCGGTGCACAACACTAACCAGGAGCACACACAATAAATATAATTGTGATGCGCGACGGGACTGTTGAGAACAGATGGAACAGGTGGCACCGTTTAAAATGTCTTACTATGCTTCGGCTTATGAGTAGCCTTATTTGTTTTACGCTTAGGTCTTGGCTTAGCCTCAGGAATACCCTTATACTACTTTTATGACCCTGTTCTATACATTGGCTCAAGTTTTTAAATAACACGTGAAATGTTCAATTTTGCATCAGAATTCAAAATAATTTTTTCAAAATTCAATTAAATCAAATTTTGTGCTTTTCATCGAAGATATTCCTTGACTTATAATATACTGTATTTATGATACATATATAGGCACTTTTTTTACTTTTCCCCACCACTAGGTAAAACTTCCCCCACATAGAAAATTTTCTTTAATTGTGTTCTCAGGAGGGCTGTCGCCCCCCACCCCCCGCAAGTCCAGGGAACCCTAAGCAGGATGGAGGGATCCACACACCGGGCTGCAACCGGAGGGGAAAATACCGGAGCCAGAGGCCAACAAAACTTGCCGGAGGTTAGGCGAAATTAAGTAGTTAAAATGATGTTAAATTTGTTAATTTTGGCAAATATTTGGAATGTGTTGATAAATCGTTTGGTTTTACGCTTATTTTTTTACAAAATCTTGGCAACTCTTTGCTCAAAATTGTGCCAAAAGCTAAAATGAATCGCGACAAACAGATAAATTTGGTATTAGAACTATGAACAATTTTACTACCGAAATTGCCGCAACCTTCGCATAAATTCTACCGGACTCGGAGGTCAATATTTCTGCTGGAACCAAAGGCATAGCTCCGGTTGTACCCTACCCCACATTAAGCAATTCATTATTGAGACACTTATATATTCTATGTAGTACTGTTACCCTGTATTTTTGACGTTCTAATATGACAACCACTTAGTAAGAAGGCGTGCGCGGCGGTAGACCGTACACTCTATCCTGCGTGGCGTCTTTTGAAACTAGGGGTCATGGGATGCAACCCCTGATCGAAAAGTGAAAAAGTGCCCCTACTACACCGCATACTCAGAATATATATTCATATGTATATTATTATATACTGTAGTGACCCGAATAAAAGGGGGGACTGATATTTATTTGGCGTCTCCAGAGGGTACCCCCCTAACGCAAGCTCCGCCGCCCTTCGTTACTGATATATATCCGGTACTGCAATTATCCGTTGAATTAAACGTTTATTTGTTCTGTGTCAATAGCTTGAGCGATAATGCAAGGTTATGCTTAGGAATGTACTTTCAAAACTTAAGTACGCTTTAAAGTTTCCAACTCAAATATATTTGGCCCGGGAGTCATTTATGCGCTATAATTAGGTATCATTGTCATTTATGGACGCTAATTAGGGTTTAGGGACTCTATCCGTTTACGGACTCTTATTAGGGATACGGACTCCAATTGACTCGGACTCAAAATGGGGACCCCCTCTTATTACTCCTCCCCCTCTTATTTGGGTCAATACAGTACCTATATTTTATATACCTATATTTTATATTATATATTTGACTGTATGCTTATGTGAACAAGAGTGCGTATGTGTGTATATACTCTCGGTTTATTGCCTCCCCGGGCAATGGCACGGACTTTATAGTAAAAAGGGCCAAGACATTGAATCTTCGGCCAATGTCTGCCAAACTTTATAATAGACTCATTTACATGAAACAATAGTGCTGGGTTATTGTGTAAATAGTTTATCCCGGAAATCTTGACGGCAATGCCGACATTCTTCTCAGTTGTCTGTAGCACCTACCGCCAGTTCACAATCATTCGTGTAAGTTTCGAATCACAGAATCGTTATATATCGAATTTTGTAGTACGATGTCTGCACAAAATTCTTTACCGACTGGGAAAGTTGCTACAGCCGTTTGAAAACACAGGCTCAGAATTTCCGTTTGCCCTACATGTCATATGGTGTTTAATGTTTAGGCCAATGTATAGAACAGGGACGTAACAGTAGTATAAGCATATGCCTAAACCAAAAACCAGTCGTAAGAGCGATCTTATACCTAAGCGAAAAAATGATGTAAAGTTTACGCGTACTCTATTGCAGTCGCGCAAGAAAAACGCTCCGCCCCTGATCTTTACATGAGCCAATGTTTGCAACTATTCTCTGTTACTAGACATACAAGCGATTGAAAACCAAAAAGGTAAAAATATTGGAGTTTCATCGAATAACGACCCAAGACTAGAGTAGACATGTCTTTGAAGGTGTTTAGGTACAGAGCCATCCAAATATTGAAACCTAGTAGTAATTATATATCGAGTTCAACGAAAGATGTGCGTTCAATTCTTGTGATCGTCGCTTGAACAATAAGTAAATCCAGCATTGCGGCCAAAATTTTATTCGCTAAAATGGTTCTTCGTTTGCCAACAGTGGAATCGGCACAGAAGGTGAAAACCAGATGAACAATTTCAAATCTGAACTATGATATATTTGATTTTCAAAATTTGCAGTCTTCGATATAAACAAAGCTCGTTGTAAAGCTGATCTAATCGAAATGTATAGCTCCGACTAAAGTTGTTGACATTCGTTTCAATTCAGCTTGAAGTATCTCGATAATTTGCATTGGTCAAATTGCATTTATTAACCATGACTGAACCAACGTACTACACATCTGTGTTATTCATCCTGAACCTGGATCTTTACTGTTGTTAGCACCTTTCGGATTGGATAGCAACCGGTAGAATATGATTGTTAACACGGCGTTGATCAAAAATATCATGAGGACAAGTCTATGACTAGCGATCCATTCCTGAAATCGAAACAAAAATGTTTACAAGTTTAATTTATGGATTACAATCGATTTATATACGTATACTTCTAAAACTAACATTACTAAAAATTTAATATATATATATTCATAAACTCGGTTAAAAACGTATTGTTGATTCTATAAATCGTTCTAAAAGTGTCAAGAATGAAAAACAAAAACGTGAAATGATAATGTGGTTTGGTTTTCAGTATGACCAAAGTTACATTGTGCCATTGTCCGTTTGATGGCTTCAAACTCGAATAAAGACGTCTAGTTTAAACAGCTAAAAATATGACACGAGTGCAGCCCTGTAAACTTTGAAATGGCTTTCATTCTAAAATCTGCGAGGAATACCAACAGACCCATAGCCAGCTCACCTTGCTGGGGGGGGGGGCTAAAAATTTTCAGCAGGCGCATTCAAGGGTTTTCAATGAGTTACAAGCAAGATTTGAAAACTTTCAAGGGGGGGGGGCCAAAATTTTTCCAGGTTGGCCGAGCTCCCCTCCTGCCTCTCCTTGGCTTCGGGCCGAAATACCAATCAATGTTTCACCCGGCAATGCATCGAAATTATTGATGGCAAGTGTCAAGGGAATTTCTAAATGATGAGGGGTAAAACTGTTCAAATCTGCGTGCAAAAAAATCAATACTAGCACCGCCGGCATCTAATATAAACATGGGAGTAGGCCAGGCCCAGAGGGAAGGTTATTTCCTTCTTGAAACATCTGTATATATGAGAAACAGGGCACTACTATCAGCGTTAGAATAAGCAGCTGGATCATACAGCCCAGAAAATAATCATTGTATACCCGCCCGAAATGAAATCCTTGCTACGGCCACCTTGGCAAACATGCCACCATTTCGAAATTGCTTACCTTAAACAACGGATGAGTCAAATATCGAAGTGGATTTCGTTTGAGAAGTTGTTCTTGTTCTTGTTCACGTTGTCGTTCTTCGCGCCGTTGCCGTCCAAGACGTGACAGCTCTTCGCGGCTCATGGTCAGAGAACTGCCGCTTCCACCAGCGCCACTACGTCCACCGGTATTTGTAGTACCAGTTCCGCTTTTCACCGGGGCTTCGTTGCTTCGTTTTGATGACGCTAGCGCACCTTGATGACCCATCGCAACAGTTGATCGCCGCTGTAGGGCAGCTTCAGTCACATTTGCGGAATTCTGCGTCGACGTATTTGTTGTATTATTAGCAAAGCTCGATTTAACCGTAGTAGAAGTATCAGTTGGAGTTGTTGAATTATGATGTTGAGTATTTGAATCGTTTAAATGGCTTACAGCAATCTGTTGCTGGTGTGGTTGTTGTAATTGCTGCGGTTGAACCGGAATTGCACTTGGATTGTTGTATAAATTAGGATTTTGCATTTGTGATGAACCAAACATTTGTTGCTGTTGCTGTTGCATTAATTGTTGTTGTTGTTGTAATTGTTGTAACTGTAATTGTTGTAATTGCTGTTGTTGCTGCTGCAAAAGTTGTGCCGGTAGTTGTTGCTGGCCCGACAGACCTTGGACTGGCATAGGCAAAGCGCCTCGCGTTTGCATCGCAGGCGGTATGGGATAACCAGCGGCAGGCAGGGAAGCGTTCCGCGGATCAGTCCTCATGCCAGTATGTGGATCGGTGCCATAACCCGCTGCCGAAGCAAGCCGGCCTGGTTGGTTAGGGTAATTCAAAGGTTGTCCAACATGTGTTGCAAAATGTTGTTGCATTGACATAGTCGGATGATTTTGTTGCATAACTTGTTGTTGTTGTTGTTGTTGTTGTTGTTGTTGTTGCGACTGTTGTAATGTACCGAGTGAAAAATATTGAGGCTGAGCGTTTTCAATACGCTGTTGTAGCTGGCCGGCGTTAATGGAGGTAGAATTAAAAGGCACATTACTGTTAGCGGCGATTTGGGTTGGTCCGTGAAAAGGTACCGCATTAGGTAATTGATTGGACGCGACTGGTGAATTCGATGGCGAAGCTACCGGAGCAGCCACCGTGGTATTTTGGGACGGGCTATGCGATTGACTGCTGCCGGTGACCATATTTTGTGACGCTCCTTGATTACTAGGATGCAAAGGCGGTGATGGTTTAACTGTACGAGCGGGCGGTGTAATTGCAACACCGGAGTGTTCTGGCACAAAACTACGCGATTCACAATGACTACTGCTATTGTCTTTTGGAATGAACAGTGATTTTGAGCGATTATGAATTTGACTGTGATCTTCACTGCTTGGTGTTGTTGTTGTTGTTGGTGGTGGTGTTGAATGTTGTTGTCCAATTGCGTCTGATGTGTGACGACCTCCGGCAATTAATTCGGCAATGTTGTTCGCAATGGTTGACGGTGGACCTTAACATTTAACAATATTAACACATCGCGCATTCTGTGCAATAGTTTGTTGCACTCACGCGCTGAATTACAACTCAAAACGCTTTTTTCGACGAATTTATAGTGCAAACTTTAGCGAATCAAACTCATTGATAAGCGACGTTGTTGTCTGATAAATCAGTGGTAAAAAAACACTTTTCGCAAACTAAACACAGGTGACAGGAGTAAACAATTATCGTTACATCTTCTGGAACACGAAACTCAATCCGTAAGAGTTACACATACAAATCCAAAAATGAAATTCTGGCAACGTGCATGGCGGAAAATAAGCTGCTTATATATATGTATATATAATATATAATATATATGTGTATGTGTGACTGGAATTCTATTCCTTAAATATTATTTTTGTCTTACCGTGTTTGTTAAACTCTGGCGAAATGCGATTCGCTTCAATCCGAGCGATTTCGTTATCTTCGCGTGCTTGCGCTGCACTTTGCTCGCCTTCTTCAGCTCGTTCGTTCGCGGTCGACATCCTACAATAATAATTGAAACAATTTCAAAACGTCAGAATGATTTTAAATTTTGTTTTGGAAATGCAAAATAGATGTCGATAAAGACAGCAGCATGCGCTATATGCTTAGTGCGTTCGCAAAAAACGCGTGCCAAAATTTTCATACACCGTAAAAACCCTCCTATAGGCTGAAAGGTTTAAATATAATTGGTTGCATGTATACGGCGTATATTTTACCCAAAGAAAATGAATCACAACCTAAGGTTGAACACGACAATGTTTGACTCAAAGCTGTAACCAGATCATTTCACTTTGCTAAGGCACGGAAGTTTTCCGAGTGGCATATAACGGAGTTCAGATTACTTAATGAGCTATATTGAAACTAACTACTAAAACGAGCACGTTCTTTTGGCTTGACAACGAGCGCGATGTACCTTGCTTTGGCAATATTCGCCTTCTGAGACGCCATTTGCGCTGCACGACCTGACTGCGCAACAGCGGCCTCAATGCGTTCGCGCATTTTCGCCGCTCGAACGAACAAAATGTTTTTCTTGCGTTGTGACAAAATTAAAACGTTATTTTTGTATTTGCCTTCTTCAGTTGTACCATCAGCGAATCTCGTTATGCCATAGCCGTATTTGCGGTTATTGAACCATTCACCTTCGTAGCGGAGCCCATCAGACCGAACGCAAACTCCAAATCCGGACCGGTTGTCATTTTTCCATTCGCCAGAATACTCTTCGGTTACATCTGGGCCAACGATTTCGTCCGCGACCGCAATTACGTCACCGGTTAAATTGGTCAAACCTGATTCTTCGCTGGTACAACTCGCTGCGCTGCCTGAGCTTCGTATAGGGCCTGCAATTATAGCATGAGATGCATCGACATATATAAATATGATTTCACAGTAACCCTTTCTAATATCTACGTAATTATTGATGCAACGGATCAATGGGGTGGATCAGCTAGGACTTCATTTCGGCAAATTGAGAAGGTACAACATCAAAAAAGAATTTTTGAAAGTGACCGGGGCGACCAAGAAAACTTTGTTATTGAAACATAATAGGATAAATCGTACAACCTGTGAAAGTAAAAACGGTGTGACCGGATATCCCGCTCCTACTCCGGTAATTTATATTACCAGATATTCATTGTTGAAACATGTAACATGAGTCAATATTACATATTATTTATGAACAAAATCACAATGGCTAGGTTTCTGAAACCTATTTAAGTACAACTCGGTGCTTAAATACGTGCTAAGTAATTATTTAATTACTTAAACATTTTGTCGTTTTTAAAAGCGTACTTAAGTTAAGTAAATACTTAAGTCGCTAACTAAATTTGATTTTTTACAAATTAACCATTCAGGCATACTAACCATGGCGTCATTAAATTTGTAAACTCATCGTGCCTGCTTAATATATACGAAAATTATTACTTTCTTGTTATGACAATGGCTCAATTTGAGTCAATACTAAGGTAAAATTTCAGAAACCCAACCAATAGGTATTTCGTAGTAACATCTTATCCAACCATCGGAAATAAATATACAAAGAAACACAGTGAATATTAAAGCGCGTGTAGGAACTAAATTATAACAAATTATAGCAAATAATTGTGATTTAGGTTACTTTTTGCGAGAAATACGTGTGCACTCAATAAAATTTCCGGTTTCAACAACCACTAGAGAAGGAAATTAATTAAAGTTATTCGGCTCCAGAGTGTACTTCATTTTGTCCATCTAACCTGTTGTTTCGCCAGGACCAACCGATGCAACTCGTTGATGAATATCGCCCGTTGAGCTTTGTTTTTTGATTCGAAATCCACGCATAATGCCACGCCGTCCTGAGAGCGAACGCTCGGATTGTGATCGATGTCGTGGTGCTGGTTCACTTTTTGCACGAAGCGCAAATCCGCTGCGACTTGCATCCCCTCCAAGTCCTACATAACGCTTTAAAATTATCACTGTGTCGTATCCACCAACCACCCCTTGGTAGATAAAAATGCCTTATCTACTCTACTTACTCCTCAGATAAACGACTTATACCACTTTCTGCCCCCCGCGGCAGAAGCCTATCATTAATGATTCGTTTATAAACAATATTTTTGTAATGGAATACTTGCAGCGTCTAGCTTCTACCACAGACTTATCGAGCTATCGGCCAATGTTACTTTAAGGGGCGTAACAGTAGATTAAGCGTGTTCCTAAGCATAAGCCTAAGCCTAAGCGTTGCAAAAATGTGTTCCAAAGCCTAAGCCCAAGCCTAAGCCTAAGCAAAAAAACTATAATCTAGAATCCAAACCTACTCTTTTATGGACCCACCAGAAACCTGGACGCCCCTTAAAGTAACATGGCTCGAGCTATCAGTACATAGACGCCAGTAAGCCACTAACCATAACTGCAAGTAAAGAAAGGTATTCGGCCTATATGTGACAAAATTTATCCATTTTTCAGTCAAATAATGAACAAGTTTTCTTACTGTATATGTCATCAAATTTCTTACAAATATTTAGTACTGAGAAGCAGCCCCTTAGCATCATAGATTCGTTTAGACATTGTTTTTGCTATGCCGTAGTAGCAGTTATGTTCCTCAATATGGCATCCGTTGCGCTGTTTTATAATGCATGTACAGGTGACCGACATTAGTCATTTAACAGGTTCGCATCATCCGGAGGCATGAAGAATGAGAAACCGGAACCGCTTCAGTTGAACTGGTAAAGATTACACCAAAAAACGTAATTTTGTAGTTTTCAACGATTATATAATTTTTAAAAGTGATTACAAATTTTGGCCAATGCTACTTTTAGGACCGTAACAGTAGATTAAGCGTATTCGTAAGCCTAAGCCTAAGGCTAAGCGTTGCAAAAGCGTATTCCTAAGCCTAAGCCTAAGCCTATGCAAAAAATGTAGTCTAAAGTATAAGCCAGTTCTTTAAGGATCCACCAGTAACCGGGACGGCTGTAAAAGTAACATGGGCAACAAATTTGACGACACTAATCTTACGTACCTGGGGTTCGCTTGGTTTCCTCAGGCGCTTTTGAATCGACTTCATCGACCAGAGAAGTCACGGATTCGTGGGCGTGCGCACTAGACCGAGTACGCGCTGCATTTCCATACCGGGCCGATTTTCGAATACCATAACCATGCCTCAGGCCTCGAAACCACTGTCCTTGATATTTGCCTGAAGCAAAAATATGACATGAGACAGAGGCGAGTGAAATAAGACAGATGCGCATGCAAGGTGAAGAACAGTGGGATCATATCCCTTTCTGAAATTTCATTTGCTGGATTCTAAGGTCTAAAAATTAAACTTATACCCTTCCGAAATGAAACCATGGCTATGCAACTGTACATAAACCCTAAATCTTGGCTATATACATATGGCGATGACTCTAGACTGAACCGTGTTTAGCCTAGGCAAACAAATATTTATCATATGAGCTCAGTTCTTCAAAAATTTTCTCAGATTTAACCGTAAGCCAGCGTCGATTGCAACCAGTAAAGACAACACCTTTGTATTATCAACGAACGAAACCTTTAGGGTTACGTCTTCACTTTAGAGTATAGCACGCTGGCGAACGTCGCTACGCGCCGACATGCGGCACCGTACCAAATTAATTTTCCAAACATGACGCGCAGTGCCGCACACGTGCTAGGTACGAGAAGAATATAGCGCAATTCTCCTAACACTACTTGCATTGATTGCGTTACAGAATCTTGTACCGATTATATACTTCAACATGAGAGTAAAATTGATTTGTATCATGCATTTAGGGGAAAATCCATAAACTGCCAACATTAAATAAACCTTACGGCCCATATTATCTATAAGGCTCTGGCTACTACACCTAAGCCTAAGCTTAAGCCTAAGCGTAAACATAAGTCTAATCCTAAGCCTAAGCCTGAGATTCTCAGTCGCTAACTAACCCAGTCCGTCGGTATCTTAGTAGGCTGGATCGTATAGTTAACATGGGTAAACGTTCTTCAAAACCAAGTAATGTTTACCATTAATAATAACCAAAATCATAGTGCAAGAAACGGGCTCGTAGCCAGAGGGAGGACAGGGGGATCATGCTTCGTGGAACAATTTTGGCTTTTCCTAGAAGTTTCAAACTTGTTTGTAAATCATCGCAAATCCTTGTGTTCCCCTCCTAAAACTTTTCCAGCCTTCCTTAGCACGGTAAGTATGCTGCGGGCTTGCCAAGAAACACAACGACTTGCGACATACCTCCATCTGCATAAGTTTCTGTGCCATATCCATCTTGTAACCCGTTGAGCCATGTGCCTTCATATTTCGCTTCTGAATTTGTGCATATTCTCACTCCATAGCGTCCCATAAATCCATTCGACCACTCCCCGCGATATATCCATCTGCCTCGATGCTCTACACCGAGCCCTGACCGCTTACCATTTTGCCAGCTACCTTCATACAGCGTACCTGTCGGCCACTTATACACGCCGGACACTTCATAACCGTAATTCCACGCGCCGCTATACTGACCTTGTCCTTTCGGTCCTGTACATATACCGAACCCATGCGCTTTACCATTTTCCCATTGTCCACAATAACAGCCTCCGTCGTCAAAATCATAGCGTCCACCCTCACGGAGCGGTGCTGGTGGTAAAATAGGTAAACCTTTGCTTGAATACGGCAAAGCGGTTAAATTTTTAGGCCTAGCGTCCTGAGAAAATGCTGTTTGTTGTTGTTGTTGTTGTTGTTGTTGTTGTTGTTGTTGTTGTTGTTGTTGTCGCAATTGTCTTCCAGCCATTAGTTTGCTGGATTATATCCTGCTGCAGGTTGCACAAAGTCCTATGAATAAGCTGAATACAAAAATCGTCGGCTACTTTAAGTTTCATTCATATTATTCTACAGAATAATTCTAAGTTAAGCAGTACCGATCAACTATTGTTATTATTTGGCTATAATTGCTGCATTAAATATAAACAGAAAATAAAGGAAGACAGAAATTTCTGACGGCGACACGCACAAGATATACTTGTGAAATAAAAACTTTTTGAGCGATGCGAGCAAGAAGTCAACACACAATTTTAGTGCTTAATGCTGTCACAAAACATCGGCTGTGCGCCGGTCCCGAGGACTGCCAGAGCCGGGATTCCATTGAACCGACCATTGCTTTAGTGTGTTGCTGTCAGACACGTATAAACCAAATATTTAGGGTCAACAATGTACTGCGCAAGAACATACTTAAGGAAACGATAAAACAGAGAAGGAAACGTCCGACGAAAGAAACCGAAACACCAAGCCTAAATTTAGTAATAAATCTTATGGTAAATATCCGATCCCTAGGTCGCCCAGGTCCGCCCGTGCATCAGGATCTAAGCGGAGCCTTTCTGATGTCGTATTAGTACAGTGCCGTCATTCGCAAAGGTTGTACCCCATAAATAAAGCGAGAGGGAAGGCTAGAAACGCAACGCATGCCGAGTACATTGTTTTGCACACAGAATGTATCCAGTCGCACACTCTTGCAAAAAAGTTATCATCGACTCGTGGTATTATACAAACGAAGTGATAAAATTTCACCTTACAGTCATTTTGCGTACATAAACACAGATGTGGCGAACCCAGGAGGAAATGGTGGGTTCATCTTTACTGCTAGTCCTGCCGGCCCTGAAAATTTTGCGGCGCAAATGGTTCAGACCCAAGGAGTAACGGGAAGCGTTCTACTGGATACTAAAGAATACCGGAATCAGATAGTTCAATTCCAGCTGCGGAAGTTGCTGAAGCCGGATACTTAAAAATGCGTATTACAACAATAAGTTAATCCTAGCCGCGCTAATTTAGTGTACTTCCTGAAATATGTTGTAGTATATTAATTTAATTTCTTGACGTACTTATAATTATAATTTAGACCAAAATTTGAAAATTTGTAGCCAGCCAAATATTGTAATTTTAGTTATAAATAATAGTATAATATAGAGTTATGTTATATTTATCAGCAATGCATATCCGGCAATGTAGAACACTGGAGCATGATGTCGATTTTTGCCAAAGCCGGATATCGGGTTGTATCCTCGTGGTGGATGTACCTGCCACTGGCTGTGCTGTGTTGAAAATTTCGCGATACAAATGGTTAATCGAAAGCTCAAAATCTATTTCCTAGCCAAACTGATGAAAATCTAGCGGAGTTACTAGCCAAATTAGGTCATTTTGCATGTTGGGCTCAACTGGTCAATCTTAAAATATCGAAAAAATTTTCTATAAATACGTTTTAATTCCCCCTTCCGAACAATCCTTTGATCCGCCGCTGATCGAGACGAGAGAAGAACCACAACTGACAACGCATTGTTAATTTCATTTGTTGTCAAGTTATATTTTGAATGTATTTTCAATCAACGGGGTACCCGGGAATTTCATCGGGTGCTTGTGAACTCCCGTTCGAATTGAGAAAAAACAACTGTGAAATTGAAAAAAATGACTCAAATCGAACCTGAAAGTTTCATAAACCCAGTTGCAATCAGTACATACTACTATGTTTTATTTGAGTTTCTTAATTTCGGTGAAATCATATTCACAACATGTAAATACTATATAGTTTTCATTCGCGTAGCCAGAATAAAAACTTTAAAGACAGTACGATATGCTATTATCTATTTTTGTATTTTCGAATACAATCATCCAGGGACTCATACGATTTGAAAATTTTAAATAAACTTCGTGGGGATGCTCACATACCACCAACCTTGCTTAAGCGCCTGCTCTGGTGTTCCGAATTTTTCGGTGCCACAGTGAATTCAGTAAACATAATTTAATTAAAAGATATGTTGGCAGTCTTTTTAAAAATTCCAATAAGCTTGCGTTTATTGCAAATAAAACAGTTTTCTTTTTTGAAAGCCTTAAACTGGATAGCCACGGCCCAGCTGAAGCTTTAACGCCGGCCGGATATTGAATATTTTTATCTGTTCAAACTTACCGTTTAATTCGTACAAAATAAATTGACGCCAAACTTTATTTAAATTTGAACCGAACAATAGGTGAACTGTAAAATCAATAACAAACTCTGCATATTCGAAACCCAAGGTGATGGCCACTGCCTATCAAGGAAATAAGCTTTAATTTCATGTATACCATATATAAAATATATGTATACATACACATATAACTACGAATACATTAATTATAAAAGCATGATGAAAAAAATCAGTCCAGAGACTAACGTGGATCCTCAAATTTGTATCATCCAATGGGATCGACTGAATATTAACTCTGTTTTTTTTCGCTTAGGACAGTGACAATATTATGAGCCAAAAAAGAAAAGTTTAAAGATTTTCGAATGTGAGGAAACACTTGACGTTTATTCCGCAAAACAATGCTCTGAACACCTGTACACAGATAAAAATACGTATACAATATAGTTAAAATTTGTCATACAAACGCCTCTAAAACGATTAATATAACAGGCAAGAATAAGTGTCACAAATAATATACAGCCAAAGCACCCGGACACCGCAAAAATTAGGGACAGATATATCGTCGATATACGCCTAACCCCCCCTCCGCTCTCTCTCCCGAAAAAACAAAAGCCTACAACGCTGCAAAAATCATTTTTGTCTTGCATACTGCGTTTACATTCCGTTTGCAGAACACACAATTACACAGCCCTGGAACAACTATTCAGCTTAGCTGTGATACACCTACGGTGTGTGTATATATACGTATATTTGGTAAAATATTGTTAACTTTTATTCAAGGGGGCATATAGTTGCCGCAAGATGAAACGGCGCAAAGAAACTTTTATAAAAACCTTTCGAACACGGGTAAATAATAAATTTGAGCACACACACACACACAATACATATTAGTCTTATAAGAAACAACATAAGTCGAACAAAGGGTTTAACCTGGAGCTGCTGCGCCTCGGAAGCACCAAATTCTCATACGATAAGCACGTAACGAAAACAAATACATAAAACTAACGAATTCAAGCAGCACAGAGAATAAATACCACAAAAGACAGCCAATTTTGAGCCGTATACAACGCTCGGTATCTTATAAAGTGAGATGTGTACGAATTCTGTCTGAAACTGTTTAGTATCCACTATCCTTCCTCCCTCCTCCGAACTCGGTCACTGCTGACACTGCTGTTAAAATTGTTGTTGTTGTTGTTGTTTGTTGTTGTTATTGTTGTTGTTGTTGTTATTGTTGTTATTGTTTTTGTTATTGTTATTGTTATTGTTGTGATTGCGCTTATGTGCAAACATAGGAAACAAGAATGTTGCGATGTGCAAGAAGAAGCATAAAGTTTTCTGTACCATTTTCAGCTGCAAGCGAACACTAATGAAATTTATCAAAATGCGCGTCACAGACATTGCACAAAGCAATACAAAATGCCAAATTATATACATTGTATTTTTACTTAAATGTTATATATTTATACATGTATATTGTATATCTGTATATACATATATATGTTTATATATTTATATATATGTACATACATATGTAGGCATATATCTACGTAATATATATTATATATATGTTAATATGTATACGCTATATATTTATACATCTATATATATGTACATAGATATACAGGCATATATCTACATAATACATATTACTTATGTATATATACATGTTAATATATAATATATATGTGTTATATGTGTGTATATATGTTGTCATTAATATTGATTTTAGTGCACGAAATGCTGTGTTCGTTTAAGCTATTAAGCCGGTGCACCAAATTTTTGTATTATAGCTTTATTAGAAGTCTATCACAAAATTGTCTTTTTTTGTTATTCCTGGTGCTATTGTGTATTATATTAAGAAAAACGTGTCTTAAAAACGATGTAAAATGCAATGAAAGCAATACCGCCACTGCTCCGTATGCAACATGTTCTGTATTTATTAATAATAACGCAGTTATCGCCAAAATTAAAGACAACTTAGTGTGTGTCTGTTTATGACACCAGAAGCCTTTGAAAGATGAGAGACAAATGGCACTTTTTCGGACATTTTACCGAGTTTAGCTTGTAAACGCATATTATAACCTGTAGTACGGTGTTTTATGTTACATTCAGGTATAGTAATTGACTGGACACTACACAGGTCTACGTTTTGCGTTTAACTAAAGTGTTGAACCAGAAAAAGTTACCAGGTTCAGCTAAAAATTGATTTGCCTCATAGCAACCGTATATTTGAAGATTATAACTACAGCACGTTATAACTCCAACGTAAACAGTGATTTTCTGAATCAGCTCGAGCTTATCTCATAAGGACTTACTTAAAAAACTGTGACCTTTCCAACCTTTCCAAATTTTTCCATTTCCGATGCTCAGTTCCGTCGTACTCTTTTTCGCGTTGTTTGGTTCGCAAAATCGTTAATTGTTCGTTGACTGCGGAGCGCGATAGCTCCCATTCTGCTTTTTTTCTGTCAAATTGCGGATGCAAAACGCAGTGGACAGCAGCTTCCCTGACGAGAAACATAACACGAAAAACATTCTTTTTAACCACGGAAAACGTCGGAAAAAAGTTTTATCGAATCCATTTAAACCAAGAATACTTGCGGAAAAAAGTTTTGGCGAACCTAAAACCAACGCAACGATCGTAAAAACTTTACTGAACCTAAAACCAATCCGTAGAGGGATCAAGCATCATATGATCTGAATTTTCGGGACGAATCAAGTAAAAACTGAACGACCGGCCAAATTTCCGAACCACTCCCCGGCAATACTCTGACGAAGTTTTTACCGAAACAAATCAAGGAAACGCACAGACGTGTTGTACCGAACAGTGGCCCATGTAAAGTTCAGGAGCGGAACGTTTTTCTGTCGGAATGGAATGGAGTAAGCTTAAGCTTTATACCAATTTTTTGCATGAGTAGGCTTAGAAATAAACTCATTTGACGACCACACACCATTATTTTTCACTTTCCGTTGCAACCTCATAGCCGCATAAGAGTCTCAACCACCACTTTAACACAAAGATTTTGTTTATTCATTGATGAAGCCACACAAGTTTTGCGCCCGGGTGCAACCGGTGGTGAAAACCACCGAAGGCGGAGGTCAACAGAATTTGGCGGAGCCGGACGTGAAGTGAAAGTACTGTATTGACCCGAATAAGAGGGTGAGGGGTAATAAGAGGGGGTCCCCATTTTGAGTCCGAATCAACTGGAGTCCGTATCCCTAATAAGAGTCCGTAAGCCGATAGGGTCCCTAAGCCTTAATTAGAGTCCATAAATGTCAATTAACCCTAATTGTAGCGCATAAATGACTCTAGGACCAAATAAAGTTGAGTTCGAAACTTTAAAGCGTACTTAAATTTTGAAAGTACATTCCTAAGTATAACCTTGCATGATCGTTCAAGCTATTGACACAAGGCAAATAAACGTTTAATTCAAAGGATAATTGCAGTACCGGATATATATCAGTAACGAAGGGCGGCGGAGCTTGGGTTAAAATAAATACCAGTCCGTAACCGAATAACAAGGGGGGTACCCTCTGGAGAGGAAAAATAAATATCAGTCCCCCCTCGTACTCGGGTCACTACGGTAGGTAATTATATGGTCAATGTTCATTTTTCGGCCGTAACTCTCATTTTTTAATCTTGCTCTATTGCAGTTCCGCGATAAAACGGGATGGCCTGAAATCTAACATGGGTTGTCAAAACAATGTTAAATTTGCGTAAGTTTAGCAAATTTCTGTAAAGTGTACCTGCGAAAATTTTCGATTTTAATCAGAAATTTATACATTTTTCTCATGAAAATCGCACGAGAAATTAAAATTAAACTCATTGAAAGATAAAGTTTTAGTAAAACTAAAAATTCAGCATTGAAAGATAAAGTTTTAGTAAAACTTAAAATCAGCATTGAAAGATAAAGTTTTAGTAAAACTAAAAATTCAGAAACGAAAGTGCCTGAATCTCCGCCAAAAATTATACCGAAGCCGGACCCCGATTTTCGCAAAACACTGAGACCATATCGTTGGTTGTACCATGATTTGCAATTATAACAAGCATACTTATGTGAGGTACGGAAAAACTGACCGAAAAACAATTTTTTTCCGAAAGGGTGATTAAAAGAAAAAATTTAAAATTATAGTCATTTTTAAGCAAGTAACTTGCGTAACAACGACAAGGCGTCCAGAAAACTGCAAAGAAATTGGTTTATATATGTCGCGCCTCCCATCCGGAACGAGTCACTGATGAACTGAATTTTGTAATATCTGTTCGATTAAACTAGAAAAAAATCCTGTTAGCAGATGTTTGCCGAACTCAAACCCACAGGCTTATAGCCAGCTAGCTGTCTAGATGGCATTCTTTAGACATCTGATAGTGTTCTGGGGTTACTTACTCAATTTTATTGAACACAGAAGCAAAAATAAGGGCGAGTAGTGGGTAAGTCAAAATGACATCCAAATAATTAAAGACCTCCAAGGACATCGAGCTGAGCAATACTGCAAAGCACTGGATGCAATACAGAGTAAAACTCATTTGCCATATTTCAGTAGGGTGTAACGGATAGTAAAAATAAACTGAAACGGATAGTGATCAAAATAAAACAGGAACGGAATTTTTCTGTCGATACAACTGAGGCGTGCAAATATTCACTGAACTTTCAAAAATTTTAACGAAAAAATGACGGATGCATCGAAACGTTGAAGATTTTGAATGTATTTTTTATTTCATTTCGAACAATTGCAGCATATCTCTAATGAAATATTTTGAGACATAACATAAACCTGCCGTTTTTTACCGAAAACGGATATCCAGTTACACCCTGGCATAACCAAGTGTATGATGTCTTCCTGTGCATGTAAAATCCTCGTATGCGACAATATTTGCAACGTTCTGACACATGAGAAAATAGAGTTTTTGCTCTTAGTATATCATTTCCCACATTTCTTTCGGAGATTTACCCTTAAAATCATAATAAAGGTCGTTGAATCAATACTGCAACGATTCCGGCTGATATTTCATTGGTTACTTCAGTTTTGAACATTATGAAATCGTGTTTTCGCCCATATTTTGGTAACTGTTAAAACCACATTACGTCCCGATTTCACAAATTTACTTGCCAGTAATTTGACTCTAACTACACCTTTTTATTTGATCAGTACAATTTTGGCACCAGACATAACATATCTGAGCGACTTCGCATTTAGTGAAACACGAGAAAAAGATTTTAATTTTGATTTAGTACTATGTATACGTGTTGGAATTGTTAAACAATGTGCGATATATATTATCCAACGTATATACACTGCCCTGAGTTGCCCATAGTCTACTCTATTTGACAATGTGTTAACGCTATTCACCCCACTTGCACTACACAACACATTGATTTAATTAGGATACAACTCACAATATAATATAAAACAAGCACATGCATTTAATTAAAACACTAATAATAAAGCAGTCCAAACCACTGACAACGCAGCAAACATTCTGACCTATTTTTATTATTAAATGAAAATGTTTTATACAGTTCGAGCACTCAAAAGCTTTCTTTCACTTCAACACAGTTAAAATACGTTGGATTTAGCAAGAGCAACTAAGTAGCACATAGGGTTGGGTAAAACGGATGCGATCTAACATTAATGTGGTGGCGTCTGTATTCACAAGGGTTGCGTGATTGAGCGAAGCGTTTTATGTTTTGTACGCGGAGGTTGAAAAATGGATATCCGCTCGTTTGACGAGAATCTCAGGAACCGCTGAATCAATTTTGATATATTTTTTGTTTCAAAGCTTTTTGCACCGGGGTACAGATTTCGCATTGAAGTTTTAAAATTCTGAGCCGTTTGATTTAGAAACTGCTTAGGCAAAAAATTGCGCTAAAAGCAACGTTGGCCAGTTGGCATGCGCAAAATATTGCAAGTGCAATCACGATGTCACAGCATATCGGAACTAGTTTTCCAAACCATGTTCGGTATAAATGCGCATATTCCGATTATAAACTACCAATATCCAATTTAACCTCACGGAAAAATGTTTGCAAATAGCTGCAATATTTTTTTGTTTCAATGTTGTGATTTCATCGGTTTTAACAGTGTGGTTTGAGTATTATTCAAATTCATTACAATTCAGAGCATAAATAAAAAACAGTCCAATTACTTTATTCAGCCATCAGAATTCGATAAAATCATTCTAATTGCACAATTAATCTGAATGAACTAACGTTGTTTACTTTTTTGACGAAGGCCATTGCGCTGACGGCAACATACTCAACAGCCTGCGATGCATTTCCATTTGTGCAGCCGCAGACGCTGCCGCACTTTGTTGCTGCAAATTTTTAACAAAATCTTCAGTAAACGAGTTGCTTTGGTGTCCTTAAAATAAACAGCATTATTCAAGTGCAAGTATAGACCGTAAAAAGCTTACTATGCTTTCTGACTTAGTAATTGTAAGAAAACTAATGCCAAACCACACTTAAGCTCTAAAGGCAATTTCCTCGATGTACAAACTTTTCATTATTGTTGGCAACAAAGCAAAACTAAAAGTGCGAAAAGCGCCTACTGACAACGACGTAGCCTGTAATTCACCCACAAACGAAACTTTAGCATGTTATCTGAAGATTCGAACAAGGGAAGTAAAACTAAATTTTAAATACGGCAGCGTGACGACTTTACGTACTTGCGTGAGACGCCATGATCAAAGAAAAACACCTTTTTTGAAACATTTGAAGATTTTGTGAATCAGTTCCAAATGTTTTAAAAAACCAAACGAATCTAATTTGCTAACCTGTAGACCCAGCCGACCCTCCGGCGGACGCGTTTGGTGCTCCTGGAAACCGGCCCGTCGCAGCCGCGGCCGCTGCAGCTGCAGCTAGAAACGGATTGACCGCAGCTGCGCCAGGTGTGTTTCCGGCAGCTCCGCCCGCACCACCAGTCGCGTTTGCACTACTAGCAGCTGCTGCAGCGGCAGACAACCGCGCAACCAACATCTGCTGTTGAGGTGTCAAATTCGCCAGGCTTGGAGTCGCTGAGGACGATCCCGCTACATTGTTGCCGCCACCACCACTACCGCCAAATCCGGCTACATTACCTGTTAACATATATTAGGATAACTTTATATCCGGTTTCGGTTGCGAGATTCTCTGGAAAAGTATGAAGCAAGGGGCACTAAAGGCGTAGAAGACTTGGCGATTCATCAACTAGACCTGTAAAATTTTTTTGAGAATACCCCAAAATTATTATAAAAACTGATTATATACCGGAATTTTACGTGCCAGAAGTCAGTTACAACATGCCATCTAATATCTATCTTCTGAGCAGGGTTGGGCACGGAAAAACAACTGAAAAAAACTTTTTATTAAACGTGAAATCGTTTAAGCAACAGAGATAAAAGGTCGTGGAAAACTGTAACAAATTGTTTTTGTCGTGAATGTTGTCAGAAACGAGTTTCGTTATGTATCAGGGGTGCTTAGTCACTAGATTTTGTAACACATGTTTGATGGGATACACCAGACGTTTTGCTGCTTGAGTTCACTGTAACCGTCCGTCAGTGAGGTACACTGGAAGCAAACGTAATTTCAGCTGCGCTAACTGAGGCCAATTCTTACTAAAAAATGTTTTTGCTGCTGAATCCTACTTCAGTGAACTTATGATTCTTACATAAATAATTTTGTTGTTTTCGATTAAACTTCTAATTAAATTCAAACAACAATAAACCTACTCTGAATGTCCAGATTAGTCAGCACTTTTCGTGAGTAACTGCTAGCACTTTTGTGCCTAACTCAAGCACACAAGTTTGTGGCCAGCTAAGCATTGAGATTCTATTTTTAGACCCATGATGCTATACCTATACTAATATGACATATTGTAATGTTGATATATGCTTTAATTCTTACTCCTAAATGTTTTTGCTGCATAATCCTACTTCAGTGAACTTATGATTCTTACATAAATAATTTTGTTGTTTTCGATTAAACTTCTAATTAAATTCAAACAACAATAAAACTACTCTGAATGTCCAGATTAGTCAGCACTTTTCGTGAGTAACTGCTAGCACTTTTGTGCCTAACTCAAGCACACAAGTTTGTGGCCAGCTAAGCTTTGAGATTCTATTTTTAGACCCATGATGCTATACCTATACTAATATGACATATTGTAATGTTGATATATGCTTTAATAAAATAGTCATGTGATTCATTTTGTATAATTTCTCTACACCAGATTTCGCATCCATATAACGTCTTTGCATTCGTTGAAGCACAAATACATGTTTTTCAATTTTGCCGTTTTTCCGGAAAAACTCATTTTTCTGCTCGATTTAATTGTTCCTTTTTCCGGGGGAAAATCAACCCTGCTTCTATCCATCGAGCAACAAACTGAAAAATGACTGAACGAAATTCCGATTGTGTCCAGGCTTCCACACCATATCTATCTATCTATCTTCTATCTACATACCTGCATTCGCAGCGAACAACGCCGCCGCCGCAGCAGCGGCTGCCGTAGCAGCTGCAGCAGCGTTTGAACTATTGCTGTTGTTGCTGTTGCCAACGGAATCATTGTTCGCTTTTTGTTGATGTTGTTGCATTGCGGCCATCAAATTCACCGCTGATAACGCTGCTGCTGTTCCGGTTCCGGCTCCCCCAGTTGCGGGAGAGTTTGCTTGTTGTTGCGTTGCGTTTTGAAGAATTGTAGCCGCAGGCGACGAACACGAACCAGTAGTTGCTGATCGCGGTTGCTGCTGCAATAAATACTAGTTATTAACCTCCGCTGAATATTTAGAAAACATTTAGAAAACTTGCGTTATCCCACACTTAGCATATATAAGTTGATACAGAAACGAAGGCTAGCAAAATATGTAGTCGAAGTCACGCAGTAAATGCATAAACCAATAAAAGAAGCACTTAATTGTACTAAATTATTTTCAAGAGTTAGATAGTAATGTGTCGAGATTTTTTGCCGATAATTTTTGCACTTAGCAATGAGGTGGAATGCTTAAAAATTCACCTGTTGGCGGAAACTGGAAACTTATGTCTCGTGAATTTGTGTTTGAAAAAAAATTACTGAAATGATCCGTTGTCATAAAATTATAACGGTGTATGGTAGTTTGGATTAAGTCTTCGCATTTATATTGAAGTAATAACGATTAATTCCTTAAGCGTCTCATATTAAAACATTGGTATCGGCATCAGTAAAATTGGAAACGATCGGCATCGGTATCAGCATCGGAAATGATTTTGGAATCGGTACATCAATAGTATCGGCATCGGCACTGCAAAAAATTACCGATTCTATGCGATACTTTATACACTTAGCATAGAGTTGGAATGCTATCAATTTCACAGGCTTGTGTAAATCAGTGCGTCTGATGAGGAAACGGCGATGCAGCTTGCGTTTTTGTTCAAAATAATCATTTGAAATAGACACATCTCATAAAATTATAACCGTTTGCGGTTGTTAGAGATTAAGTCTTCGCGTTTGTAACGATGTAACGTAATAATTTTAACGCGGACATTTTACTGCCGAATAAATTATTCTGCTGATTTTACGGACGCTCGACAAACAATATTTAAATCTCATAACTCTACCATTAACCTCCCCACGGAAAAAATGTTGCCTGCTACCCGTTTATAATAGCATCGTTTTTATACAATTGCAGAACTACAAAACTAAGCGAGAAATATCATTCTACACCACACTAGGACATCTGCTGTGCTCACTTTGTTTTGCTGAATTCCTGGTTTTGGGCTAGTAGATGCAGTGGCAAACGGCGGGCCCAATGTAAGCTCGCCAGATTGTATCTTCTGTTCAATTTCTTCCTCTTGCTTTAGCGCTTTCATAAACGTCTATAAAGTTTAAAGGCCAAAATAAATAGATGCATTAAACTCTATGAAATAAGTTGATCAACCTGGTTAGTAGTATTTAGAAATACTAAAAACAAGTCCTACAAAGTCGAAATTTATGCAAAGACTGCTAAAACCATTATCCCCCTTCCAGCTGTGCACTTCGCGCAACACAACTATTTAAAATACCGACCCATCCATTTAAAAACTATACCAGCCGTCAATAATGCACCTGTTTCAATCGATTAGTGTGTTCGGTCCTTAACGATTTCTTTTGATTTGAACGAACGCATGCTTCGCACATTATTGCTTTCCTAGTGGAATAAAATTGAGGTAAACGTAAATTCCACGTTAAAAAAGAAAATTCTAAAAAACCATACACGAGCCGAAAACCCCTAAATATTAACCAATGTGGCAAGGTGCAACCGGAATTGCAATTTACCGGAACAGGAATTTGAAAAAATACCGGAAACAGAACCGGAAAATGAAAAATACACGCCACCAAAAAATCATTTCAATTTTCTTAATACAATATTATTGGTGAAATAACCCTAGTTGGAGAGAGGTTTATCTGCTGTTTCTTAGATTTTCATAATCCACGAAGCGCAATCTACCTTCGATTGTTTACTTTAGGTGATTACAAAATACTTAAACAAATAACTACTATCTATAAGAACAATAAAATGTATGTGTTCCAGAGAGATTTTGGGTATTTGATGCTGTAATAATCCAAATATTGGGCTACTATTTCAAATATGCATACAAAAAACGAGATGTAGAAGGTAACATACTCGCCGTTTTTCATTTCCGCCGTCTGCCAATACGGCGTAAAATCAGTACCACACTGAGCGCATTCAAACGGCGAATTTGGCCGTGCATCAGCGACTTCCGCTTGTTTAATTTCAGTGATTCGTTCTGCGATTTTGTCCAACTCAGCCTGTTTGTCGGCGTCGTTCTCTTCACTTGCGTTGATTTCTTTCTTTCGGTCACGTTCTCGTTTGCGATCTAAAACAGAAAACAAATCACACCGTAATGAACAAAACGAAAAACTACGGCACAAACACTGAGCGAGCATAGTCGAATTTACGAAAGTCAGTTTCATGGAATCAATCTTCAGTGACAGTTCTATACATTAAACCTACCACCCACAAAATACACACAAACGCTGTTAACATTCATGACGTGGAATAGCTGCGACTTACGTTTGAACATATAGTTAAAAATCTTGCATACTTCTTGTGAGTGCATTTCTAGAAGCGTCGCACTAATGCCATACTTAAAGGTCTCTAGTCGAAAAATGTACACGACAGGTTTGCGCAACATAAAAATGTTGCTGCGGCCACATGTGCAAAACATATTTACCACATCTTCTATTTTATATATAACAACTATATTCTATATGCAAAAGGTTAGTAATCAACGCAATGAATTGATATAAGTCTGTGTCCAAAACCAAAGCTTACTCTGCTGTTCAACAAGCCGTTGAACGCAATAATCCAGACCATAAATCCCAACAAACTCAATTTGGTTTGGATTCGGAACGAACTGCATCTCAGGCGGAGGCGGTTTCGGTGGCGGAATTTGAAGCAGAGTTTTTTCAAGTTGTTTACGAAGCGTCAATTTGGCTGCGGCTTTGATTTGGAGTATCTGTATACGAATATGTACACACAAATTAAGAGTGGTTGATCCAGATGCATACGTGTACAAGAGCATGCAACTGAGAACATTTTATGTCAAAACGAATGTATCCAGCATGCGTTGCATTTTGGCCTTGTAAATTGCATACTCTTACCGGGAGTCATTACAAACTCTTGGTACTAGCAAGAGTTTATCTTGTGTGATCCCATATGTCAAAACCCCCTACCTACGGGAGTGAATATTGTAGTAAAAGTTTTGCAGTGTCTTTGCGCAATAGGCTGTTCTAATGCATGTACTCCGTGATATATCATTAAGCAAAAATTTCTCAATGCTAAATCAGACCACTACGTTTGTACTAAAACAATGTAACAAATAATGAAGGCACAACCAGTTATCTATTATTTATGCTAGATCTGTTATTCGAAATCCAGCCAACCCAAAAGTAAATGCATTGCATGGACAGCGATGTGGTTTATGACTAGCCAAACTAGTTAACTTGAACAAATTATTGCGCACGGTATGGTCACTGGCATACGCAGACGGGTTCCTCGACACGGTCCATACCCTCGAAATTTGATGGGTGAAAAATCAGCAATGGTTGTCTGAGTTCGAATGATAGCGGGCCCTTCCGAGATCAAATCCTGCGCATTCGGCAGCGTTATTTTGACGTTGAATACTTGTAAATTTCATACCTGTTCTGGAGTACGAGTCGGCTGAGTATTTGACAGCGGTGCGCGTTTTTGAGACGAAACTTCCGCACTCCCGGCGGAATGCTCTTGTTGCCGCTGGTCCTGTTGTTGTTGTGACAGCAAGTTGCCACTCGAATAACTATGCGACATGTTGGACGCGCGTGCGTTGGACGAAACTTGATTTGCTACTCCGCTCTGCGTATCTGTAACATAATGCAGTTTCTAATTAGAATGACCCCATAGGACAAAACTTAAAAGCGACACTTACTTGGCTCGATGAGTGTTGAAAAAATGATGTACAAACACCGTATAAAAATATACTACAAACATTAGCTCGGCTACCAGAACCTTATGCCTCAACAGGAATGGGCGCTCTCGGTCAAAAAATCGAGACCGAGCACGAGACCCAAACTAGCGAGACGTTTGGTCTCGGTCAATTTTTAACCGTCACCGAAAATAAAAAATTTTCTAACAAAAGTTTTGAGTATTTCTTATGTGCTCAGAATTGCCGTTTAATTCATATCATTAAACTAATGAATCGCCGCCAAACTCTATTTTTTAGTTTATTTATCACTTAGAAATGGTGGCACAAACACATCGTTTGAAAGTCTTCACAAAACTATCTCCAACTCCAATTATAACAGACGTTGCGCATATGATACTGAACCTAAGGGGATTATATGCGACCGTTAGTGCCAATGACGACAACTTTACTTGCTGATCAAATGTAAAAAGTTCATTCACTTTGCTAGTGCTGTGCAATTCTATTTATTTCTTTACTTCCACACGCCCATGCCTAAACAGATGTGTTAACCTAAACCTAAGCCATCCATCAGGGTGCAACCGGAATTACAATTTACCGGAACCGGAATTTGAAAATTTTACCGGAACCGGAAAGTGAAAAATGCATTTCACCAAAAATTTCATTTTAATCGTATTTTTGCTCTATTATTTCTGAAACAACCTTATTCGAACATAGGTATTTATTTTATCTGTTATATTTTAGATTTTCATCATCGACTGAAGTGAAATCCACCATCAATGGCTTATATTCGGAGTACAAGTGGCTTTCAAAAGAGATTCTTAAAAATTAGCAAAGTTAAGAAAACGGCCAAATTATAATACCGGAATTTTTAAATCCGGTAAAAATTTACCGGAACCGGAAGTTGAAAAAATGCCGGAACCGGAATTCCGGTTGCACCCTGCCATCCATGTCACAATGTAGTAAAATATCGCTTTGGGGAACTTAATTTGATAATTCTATTACACATTCATTGTGTTAGGGGAAGTAAGCACGTGTACATTTAGTCTAAAATACGAGCAAAACATTGCGGCATCCTTTCATCAACCTCAAACTAGCTCAGCTACAATTGCAATCGTTTATCACTATTTATCTCTTTGGGTTTAACACAACCACCCTCTGTTAACATACGTCGATGCATGTCTTCATCAAGATTTTGATTAGAAGCACTGGTTGCTAGCTTAATCGCTTGATGAAAATCCACACTGCCACGAACATGATTTTCAGTGTGTGCGTTAGTGTTATTCATTTGTTGAATACTGGGTGCATTATTGTTACTAGTGTTACCAGCACCAGCAGCACTGTTAGAAGATAAATGCTGACTGTTGAAACTACCACTGCCACGCGATTGGTTTTGATTTATCGCCGTAAAACTCGTCGGTTTTTGAACAGACGATTGCTCCTGAAATAACTTCTTTTTGCAAACTAAACTTATACAAGGCAAGCACAAGATGGTACATAAGCCTACCACATATTTCATTAAACCTTCAAAATTCGTTAACAAAGAAAGTGAGCAATCAATTTTCATCACGATCAATCCCCTCCCCTTGGACAATAAACTGTGCGCCTCGGTAAATTTGGTATCCTGTGGTTGACTTTAGACAGCCCTGAATGCATTCGGCTCTAAAATAACGGCTGAGGCTTGAGATATATTTTCGCATTTTCCAAATTTATTAAATATTTTTAAACAAATAACTTGCAGAATTAAAAGTCTTATTTATCGGCAGTAAAATTCAAAATTTGTTTATGCCACCGTTATTGATAAAATTCAGACATCGTCATGTGCCGACCGACAAACCTTGTTGTTTAGATGTTGCTGTTGACTGATTCTCATCTTTTTCAACAAAACCAGCTTTGCTTCTTCGACACGAAGTTCTGCTTGTAAGCGCCGAATCATATTTCGACGCTCTCGTACTTGTTCCATAGTCAATTCAGAGCAGACCATCTTAACAATAATGGTTAAATGCCAGAAGAAAATGTACATTATTAAAGCTAGAATGCCCCACATGATTCGTAATTTGGGTACTTTCCAACATTACTTTTCTACAATATTTCAATATTTTCTTTGAACAAAAACGCTATTGTTCTGCAAAAGGATACTTTGCATGTAGATTATTGTGCAATGGATCACTTATGCGCAGTGCGCAAAGCCGGCGGACTAGTATTTATTACAGCAACATATGTACCGAAATAACTGGTTTGAATTATATAAGCAAATGCGTAATGGATGAATGCAGGTAAATCAGAGTATAAAAAGAAACTTAAAGCCAATTGAACACTTTTTGCCCAAACCAAATTACATCTTTAAACTTGAAATATAATATTAATTTATGGTATGTTGGCTGCGAATAATTGTCGAACACGTCGCATGAACAAATTGGCGATGCTTTTTGGTTTTCCTACGGTAAAGTACAATCGATTATTGATTATAGAAAGCATTAATAGATAAATAATACAGAATTTTTATCGCAATCGGAATCACAATTTGTTTTGGATCGGAATTCGAATCGGAATCGGTGTTTTGGCTGCACCATTTTCTACGAGAAACCTACGTAAAAAATTAATTATAATTACTTTTTCATAATTAGATCTAATGAATTCAAGTTCTTCATCCTTCAAAGTAGATACATCTGAATCGTCGCTCAATACTATAACTTCACCATCATCTAAACAAAATAACAATAATATGGTCACGCAAGCACAAATAATAAAAATATCCATAGTGTTAATGAAACACTGATTCCAATTCAAATGTAGTTGCGATTCCGCAGTGCGCGTTTCTAATATAGGTGGCGTATACTAGTCACATAAATAACCAGTCGTAGTGGGTAGAAATGTGCCAATTAATCAGCATCAGCATCTAATTTGGGTTTATACACTATACTAATATGCAAATTATCTATTAGCTAACTACTCAATTATCGGTTTTGAAGGTTTTTAAACAGTCTGTTTAGATTCCTCGCACCCAAAACCCTTTAATCCTGAAATTAAATTGCTTGTAACAGTAATGATTAGTGAAATAATGTAGAAAGTCCTAATTTAGGCTTAACAAATTATACAAATTAGCCTGTAGATATTAAACGACTTAAAATTTAAAAATCCCAATGCGAGGTTAACACCCCAGGATAATTGGCTTTCAAACAAAAAAGTTTGTCAAAATCGGTTCAGCCGTTCCTGAGATTCTTTTCGGACGGACAGACGGACATCCACCTTTCGACCCCAGCCCAGAGTGCAAAACATAAAACGCTTCCCGTTTCGCTTCGCTCAATTATCATTTTTCGAAACTAATCATACAGAAATTAAGAAACTCAAATGAACATAGTCCGCTTTTAGTAGCAGCTGAAAAGACATTAATAGCGCAGTGAGCGAGAAGCAGGACCCATTTTTGTTCTAAATCATGGGACAAACTTTCAGATTTAGGGGCCAACTAACATAGGCTTTACCAAACTGATGTGTAATAGGGCTGTTTTGATTGCACCCAAGGAGCCGCTGAGTCTTTACCATATGTGTTATGTACAAATGCAGTTTCGCACAAATTATGAAAATGGAATCAAAACACGACAGATTTGTTTCAATGTCTCTGTGAGCTGCCTGCTGGGATGCACCCCTCAGTGACCCACAGGTGAACGCCCTTTGTTTGAATTATATAAGTTTGTATAGATCACGCGAAAATGAAAATTAGTAAAATAACTAACATTTACGTATTTTATTCATGTGAATTCCCTCAATAAAATCTAGTTAAGAATACTGAAATGTAAATTTTTAGTATTATATCATTCTAGTAAACAAATGAATATTCGTTTTATTAGTCGTTATATTGTATATGCAATATGAATTTTTTGAAAAATCGCCGAACGCGAAAACAGTAAATTTTACTAAGCTGCTGAATTATAAAATACGAATTTACAAAATTGTGGTTTTACAGGTAAAATCGTAAAGAATAAATCTTACCAAGTTGCTGAATTATAAAATGTGTATTAGATGGATCCAAGTCAGCAACTTCTGTCGCCAATTTTCGTTTTCTAGATAAATCCGTCCGCTTCCGAGAACCGTTTGCAATATCTTGATTGAATTTATTTGCGTCGGCAACTCCATCCGCTCCTGGATCTTGACCCTATCAAAAAAGACACCAAAGTTGTTTTAAGGAAGTTAACCGATATACCTTCCGATACAAGAGGCTGTGTCGATTCTTCTTAAAAGTTAGGAATATACACCAATACACTGTACATAAAAAGCCGGGTACAATCGGATATTCGGCGGCTCCGGTATTTTACCATCTACCTTGCCGAATATTTGTTGCTTACAAATAAACCGAGTAACCTGATTAGCACTCTTAAGCTTGCAACATCTATTAAAAGCCGCTTTGAATCACACTGCATCAATCAGCTGGAGAAATTGTCTTTGACTGTTTTTAAGGAAGGTAAAACAAATTTTTTTACCAGTTTCGTTTTTGTTACGTATTGTTGCTATTTAACTAGTAAATTGAAGATGAAGCCGTGGATTTTGATGAAATTAGAGCTTCTGAAGTGAAAAAATAATCGATAGAAAGCCGTGATCTTATTTCAATTTGGACAGGCTGAGTTTGGATTGGTCACTCCGTCCAAAGAAAAAATCATTTATTTTATCTCATAACACGTGAAACTTGAAAGACAGCTGCAATAATCGGTTAAAAACCGAGACCTGCCTACCGAAACCGGCATGAAAAGTCTCAGTCTCGGTTATTTTTTGGCATCGCCGTAAAAACAAAATTTTCAAAATAAACTATTTCTAATATTCTCGGCTTCTGGTCTCGGTTCCAAACTACCGAGACATAAAAAACCATAACCAAGACCTGTCAAATACCGAGACTCCCATCACTGTTGGCCAGTGTTATCTTAGCGGCGTAACAGTACATACATCTTAGCCAATATATTCCTATTCCTAAGACAAAGCCAAACTTTGAAACTTCAACGTAAAAAACTTTGAAACTTCAGCATAAAAATAGGTGTAATTAATCATAGCCTTGGGCCAAACAAATATATATTGTAACTGAACGCAACGCCACAAAAACATAGAGTAATGGAATGGGCTCATTTCAAAGTGCTACGAATGCATCGGCGTGAGATGTTAAGCTTTGTAACGTAAACAATTTGGATACCTTAGGCCATTTAAAAAAGAATTGTTGGTTACGTTCTGATATTTGAATGCCATCTAGTAATAGATAAGAATAAATTAGCCGGATGCGGACGAATGCATATTAGATTATCCGGCTCCGACATTTTTTGTTATCGCGTCGCCCCCTGAAATAATCTGATGGCCATATATAATCTCCTGCACAATTCGGTACCGATCGTACAAATTAAAAAATGTTACACCTTAACATCAGAAATTGTTTTAGCGGCAAGTTGACTATAAATAATCAAAAACAACATACTGATGAATCACTGCGATCTAATTCGCTATCGCCTTCCATTTCAGAATAAGTTTTCTGTTTTACTTCACCGCTTGATTTTAATTTCTGAATAGCTCGAAGAGCGCAAACGCGTGAACTACGCCTCATCGGTGACCCAGTTTGATTTTGCTGTACACATTTGCCCTGTAAAAATTAAGCTCGTCAACAAATGATATTACGAGATAATGTCCTAACTGCCATAGCAAATACCAAATAAATACGCACATACCTGTGCTTATTAATTATTGAGTAGCCCTAATTACCATACTTGGCATAGGAAATACATAAGAATATATACTAACAAGTTGAGTAGGCTACCTCAGTTCTAGCAGCTGTAAGAGCCGTATTACAAGGTTTTGATCCCATGACCGACGGTCGACAGATTCTCAGTCCAGCGCGCTACAACTGAGCGAAACCGCCTCACAATCAACTGCTGAGTTTTTCTGTTTGTATGCCTTATACGAACCTCAGCATTATACACATTCTGGTTCTTCCATGTTTAAATGCATCTGTATATGAAGGCATTACATATTCACCAGCGTTTTACCGATTTGTAACATCAGCATGAGGTTTTTATTTGCCTCCATGCATCCGCATCTGAGTTCTTATTGTTGAAAATGAGGGGCGTTTTTACGAGATTTCGATTACATGACCCATGGCCGACAGATTCTCAGTCCGGCGCGCAACTAATGAGCCACGCCACCTCACAGTCACATGCTGCGGTTTTTTGTACTTATGCCTTATAAGAACCTCAACACTATACACATGTGTTCGTTCTTCTACGGTACCAAATATGCATCAGCGTTTTACCGATGTGCAGCATCAGCATGACGTTTTTACTTGTCTCCATCATGGCCGGTGGCCTCGGTATTAATCCTTTTCGTAGTGTTTTGTGTTTTTCAAAGTTTGTTGCGGTTGTTCAGAATATGTGCTCATAATTATTGCCTAACTGAAAATGCTTAGATTCACAGTGCAATTTTATTCATCATGCATCACTTACGTCAACAATATCAACAATACAGGGATACATTTGCTGAATACTCCACTTCTACTTACGGTTTCAAACCGAGAAGACTCAAAAAATCGAGATCACATCCAAGACCCTCAAATCCCGAGGCTTGCCGGTACCGACTCACCGCATACGTAAAACAATAATTATTTAGTAGCTAGCAATTCCGCCTTTGAATTTCAAAACGTAATATGTTGTACAGATTCTATGACAAACTTTCAAACAAAGCCTATGAATCCGCTTTCACTCAATGATTTCAAAAAGGTGCGTCTTCACTTACCTGTTCTGTTCTTAGACCACTTTTTGATAACATTTTACCAATCTTCTGTGAGTTAATTTAAATGCATGCAAATAAGGCAAAGATATCTATCAAATTTAACACGACAGAAAATAAACGTGTGGACAATTAACTTAATTGTCATCGTCCGCTAGAGCCATTATTCCCAGAACCCAAAATAATAAAATATATCTGGTGACGGTGAGTTAAACAGCCTTAGGTTAGGTATTGATTCCATAAACAAATTTATGAGTGTCCTTATACCATTGTCGAACTTGCACTGTTCGAACCTGTTCTGCCTGCGCTGCCACAAAACATGTGCAAAATTATGTTCTACGACACCAGGCAAACTTACTTAAAACATGTTTACCTATACATACAGTAATCCTACTCATTTGCATATAATTAGCTATATAATCCTAAATCTGATTAGAATATTGAAGTGTTAAGTTTCTCAAAAAATGATATGTGGATTATTTGAGAATTGTGACAACTATGGATTTCTCATCGGCATATAGTTGTTGCAAAATAATAACCTTATGGAAGTAGTTTTTCGGTGAGATGATCTGATCAATTGCAATTTGGTGCATCTGCTGTGATCGCCTGTAATCAATGTTATTGTAAATACCTATAGCTTAAATTTACTTTTAAAACTGTGATACACAAACTGATATAAGAGATTACCTTGTGCTTCAGGCAATTTTCGATAAACATATTATTTAGTTTTAGCTTAATTTGCAATCCAACGTTTTTGTTTTCAAAATATGTTGTTAAAATTTTTGCACAAATTGTAAACAGAGTAAATGCTGCAGTAATCTTGTAACGTTTACCGATAACAAAAATAAGAAACAGCACTTAAATGTATCATACACAAGGAGTCGAAGGAATTAAGCTGTCAACATCTGGTTGACACTTACCATTTTGGACTACGATATTAGTGTAATTATTTAGCTACTAATAATTTAAAGACAAACAAACGCCGAAAAAAGAGCACAAAGATATTCGACAGCAAACACTGTTGAACATAGATATATAATTATCGTTAGCAACTTGTGAGTTCAAATCCGAGTTTAGTCTTTCACTCAGTATGTATATAACATAGATGTGAGCCATGCTTGTCTTGGTGCATATGCAATATATGCAATGCACATTGTAATTGTATAGTGTGCTTGCCGGCAGCGAGAAAAGCAGTTAGACATGCGGTCTGCGTGTTGCAGTGGTACAGTGTTCGCTTAAGCACCTGTAGGCCGAGAGTTCTGTGACATGCGTATGTATGGAGGCAAAACTTAACCTTATGCAAATGCTGCACATCGGTAAAACGTTGATGCATATGTAGTGCCTTCATATGCAAAAGGAGTAAAAACATGGAAGAACCAAGATACATGTATATGTTGTCACATCCCCAGATTTTTCTACAAGGTCGACCCTTGACCGCCAACTTACATATTTTTGGTTCTACCGCGGCAGTTTGCCATTGTGGTACCATCGTGGTCGCCATGTGATAAGTTGGGTACGCTAGGGTACGACAGTTTTTCAGTTTTTAGTTCTCAGCAGCTGAAAATGAGGGACGCTCCCAATAGGTTTCGAACTCGGTCGACAGATTTTTCAGTCCAGCGCGCTATCCACTGAGCCACGCCGCCTCACAATCTTGTAAGAACCTCAACATTATACACATGTATCTTTGTTCTTCCATGTTTTACTGCTGCTGCATATGAAGGCACTACATATGCAGCAGTGTTTTTACCGATGTACAGCATCAGCATGAGGTTATTATTTGCCTCCATACATCCACATGTCACATGGCTCAGTGGCTAGCACGCTGGACTGACAATCAGTCGACCAAGTTCGAAAGATCCTGGGAACGTAACTTATTTCAGCTGCTGAGCACTCAGAACGAAAACCGTCGTACCCTAGCCTGCCCAACTTATCACAAGTTCGATCCCCACTCTGGAGGCTTGCTTTTCTAGCTGCTTTGTATAAAGGTCTGATGTCCCGGTTCCTACCTAGACTGACATTGGGGCTACGCCGGGAGTGCAATGGTAGACTACCGCGCTATGAACACGGCATTCAGTCGAAAATAGGGTGGACGGTTAAGGGACGAAATTGTTGAAAATTGAGGCATGTGTGAAACATGCTTGTCCAGGTGCATATGCAGTCCTATGCAATCCTATGCAATGCGCATTGTATAGTATGCTTGCCGTCAGCATGCTGTCGACACATATAGTCGACAAAGGTATTTGGATAGGCTGGCTGCGTGGCGGAGCGGTAGAGTGCTCGGTTAAAGATCCGTAGGCTGAGAGTTCGATCCCCGCTCTGGAGGCCCGCTATTTCAGTTGCTTAGGTGAAAAATCTGAAGTACGGGTTCCTACCTAGACTGACAGCTGTGCCCAAATAGATAGTGTTAAAAGCCTTTTGTTCCAGTGATAAATGTATCAATTGATTTTTCGAAACGTATGTAGTGCTTATCTAATGGGCACGTTGAAGCCCCTGCGAGCTTCCGCCAGCCCACTTT
Source organism: Enoplolaimus lenunculus (assembly GCA_030248215.1). Taxonomy (NCBI): domain Eukaryota; kingdom Metazoa; phylum Nematoda; class Enoplea; order Enoplida; family Thoracostomopsidae; genus Enoplolaimus; species Enoplolaimus lenunculus. The sequence goes on along the minus strand of JASANG010001414.1, from coordinate 180,244 downwards.
TTCAAAAACCATTAAAAGCACCATCATGTTCACCCAAAAACTTGTTGGAATTAAAAATGACGGGGTGTTTACAACATCGCTTGGAAGAGACTTTTTGCTGCGTTTTTACTATGCCCGTGGCTTCATTCCTATTGGCTTCCTTCCTATCTAAGCTGCTAGATAATACAAATCATGAAATGTTTTTAAAGCTATTACTCGGATTTCAAAAGCCTCACTTCAAAAATTTAAAATCACATATTTTAGCCGGTTTAAATACAATTTTGGCTAACCAATGTCTGACAAAACATGTACAAGATTGATTTCAGTCGCAAGCTATGTATTGATCAGCAGTAGCACCAATACGTATTGTTTTAGTGCAAGGTTGATGTAACGTGCATAATGGCATCTGGTTGTCATAATCTTATTATCCGCTGCTTATCCCGCAATCATGGTACTATTGTACGTACCGCGGTTCCTAAACGTCACTATACCCAGCTCACTGTGCAGGATATTAATCCGTGTATAAACAAATTGGAATACGCTGTTCGCGGTCCACTTGTAATACGTGCCAATGAGATCGAAAAAGAATTGCTCCATGTAAGTTTCAATTATAAGCAGCTAGACAACCAAATAGCATTATATGTTATTTATAATGGTTGTTGCGGTCATAGCTTGCTGATGGCGCTTTCCCGCTCTTGAGGAATTTGATTGTTGTTCGTTTCTCTTCTTCCCCTGTATGCTCGTTCTCTGTGACTGGCTTTTTCCCTGTCGGCTCGTTGTCTGTGACTTACTTTTCTTACTGGCCAGGTGGTGGCGTTGAGGATGGATGGTGTGATACAGTTGAATGGATAGTCTGAAACAATCCCCGAAACTGGTTTTTTGACAAAGTTTTTTTCCATTTCGACTGTCGCAGAGTGTTACAAAGTGTGTTACTGGAGTTAGTATCTTTTGCATAATAGTCGAGCTGTATATCTGTTCCCAGAGCATTTGTTACAGACAAATGAATTTTTGATTATATAAAGTACCGGAGGGCGGTGTATGAAGTAAGCGTTGATAACCGGCCGCGTTGCATAACCATATCATCAGTTTACGTTCTATCAAAATTAAGCTCACGCATGAGGAGCGTTCAACTTTTTCCACTCTTGACGTCCCCGGATTTAGCGCGTGGGAGAACTGTTTCAGTTATCAGAGATTGTGTAACTTTTCCTGATTTTAAATTAAAAAAGTTTATTTGTCATGTGTTTTTCAGGGCGCCAGTAAGCCGTTCAAAGATGTGATTAAAGCAAATATTGGAGACGCACATGCAATGGGAAATCAACCAATCACTTTCATACGACAGGTTTGTAACATTAACAGGGGATTCACGCTGTGACCGTCACATACGGTAAAGTATCAAAATTCCATATACGCTTTAGATCACAATCATCGATAACATAGCTAGCCTCTTATCATCTTTGCGGGAAGTGTGCAATGCTAAATTAGTAACGATCACATCTTTGTTTCGCAACTTTATCAACAGTAGTTAAAATACGTACGGAAAGTCTCGTCAAACTGAAAGCTGGTTTTATTTATATTTGAAACTTAGAACATCAGCACATACACTAAGAGGAAGACTATGTAAATATTAGGTATTTTCAGGTTTTAGCCTTGGCTTCTTATCCAACGCTATTCGACAGCCCCAGTTTTCCCGACGATATAAAAGCGAAAGCGAAACGGCTACTAGAAAATTGCGGCGGCGGTAGCGTAGGCAGGTTTTTTTATTTATTTTACATATTTACATTCTATTCATACTCAGTACGTATTATATTCTTTTACACGCATTCCAAGCTCATTTAGATAGATCCTCTGTTTTTCAAACCGTGGCCCGTATACTCAAATGACCGCAGCACCTATCCCCAGTCGATGCTAGGCCCTATAACTTTCAAACCAGTGAATGCTGAAGTTCCAGGTTCAACTCAATTTCTGGACTTAATTTGCCCTACTGTGCCACCAATTTTGACAGTTGCAGTGTGCAACCGGAATTCCGGTACCGTCATTTTTTGACCTGGTTGCGGTCAATTTGTACCTAAATTAAAAATTCCGGTATTAAATTTTGGTTCATGGAAATTAAGATAATTTACTAAATCATGACGATAAAAATTAAATAATTTCATTCGTATATGTACCTACTATATAAACCTTGACAATCGCCGAAAATATACCATCAAAAGTAGATTGCTCTTCTGTGGATTGTGAAAATCTAAAATACAGCAGATAAAGTGAACATCCTATCTCCGACTAGGGTTGTTTCACCAATAATATTGGAAAAAAGGGTGGCATGTATTTTTATTTTTTCGGTTCTGTTTCCGGCACTTTTCTCAAATTCCGGTTCCGGCAAATTGTAATTCCGGTTTGCAAATTCAGTTATCTCTCAAATTCCGGTTCCGGCAAATTGTAATTCCGGTTTGCAAATTTCAGTTATCTCTAAAATTTGATCCAGAATATCAACGCAATGCTAGCCGCATAACTTTTAAACGTTGATATTTCGCACCCGATCTCAGTTTTGAGATTTGTGACCTGAAACAAAAATTTTTTATTAATATAACAAGACATTTAAAATTTTTGTTGTTTTTCACTAAAAAACATATTGCCGAACAGTGTTGGAGTCGGCTTTTGGATTCGGCTTTTTCACAACCGAATGCGAATACGAACCAGAAGTTTTTGCCGAATCCGAATACGAACCACAAGTTTTTGCCGAATCCGAATCCGAACCTTTGTTTCCACTGTGCCGGAAGGTGATAACATGCCGGAACCGGAACTCCGGTTGCACCCTGAATATATATTCGCATTAATGACGTAATGCAGTATCCTATTTGTTTTCTAAGCATGCTGTACTAAAGTTGGAATCAGCATCGGCGTATTTGCAAAATGAGAAGCGCCATCGGCAAAATTTTGGTATCGGCACATCTTTTTATACTAGCAAACCGCAGTTGCACGCATATGCAACTGTTCTCGTCCTTTATTTTGTTTTGCCGTGTGTGGTATTCTTTCCGCGCCATGTTTGCGACTCCTGTCACTCCCACCGACCATATGTTCTGGTTCAGTGTGCAACTGAAATTCTTTTACGGAAATTCTGTATTTTTCGTAATTCAATTCCGGTATTAAATACGGTATTTTTCACCAGGCATATACTTCATTACCGGTAAAATCGCAAGTTTTCACTATGAAATTACATAAACTGGTGATTTATAAGTTAGTTGAAAACCACTGCAAAAGCATTCAGTTATTCAGTGCAATGCAAGTAACAATTATATGATGTGTTGGGTGCAATCTGTTAAAAATTACAGAACTGGATAACGAAAAATAACTATATGCCGTCTTTTTTTCGAATTATCATTAACTCTGTAACGTGTGTGGCATGCTGCTATCACCAACATTGTAAGGTGTACGGTATGCGACTTAAATTGAAGCACTGAAGAGTTTAAAATATGTTGCGAAATCAGTAGATTTTGCTAGCATCGTTCTCCTGGCCAGGGTGCAACCGGAATTCCGGTTCCGGTTTCGGCATTTTTTCACCTTCCGGTTCCGGTAAATTTTTACCGGATTTAAAAATTCCGGTATTATAATTTGGCCGTTTCTTAACTTTGCTAATTTTTAAGAATCTCTTTTGAAAGCCACTTGTACTCCGAATATAAGCCATTGATGGTGGATTTCACTTCAGTCGATGATGAAAATCTAAAATACAACAAATAAAGTAAATACCTATGTTCGACTAAGGTTATTTCACAAATAATAGAGCAAAAAATAAGATTAAAATGAAATTTTTGGTGAAATGCATTTTTCACTTTCCGGTTCCGTTTCCGGTTCCGGTAAATTGTAATTCGGGTTGCATCCTGCTCCTGGCCAATAGAAATTGCTCAACATAGTTCAATCGACTATTCAAGCTTCAAGCACAATAATTATGGCGTCAAAAAATAGCGAAATATCCGGTGAAAACAATTCCAAATTTAGTACCGGAACGAATGGTGAAAAACAACGGATTTCCATACCGGAAATGAATTTTAAATTGCATAGTGTCAATCGGCAGATATCGTTTGGTTAGGCTGGGAGAAAACATATAAGCAATACCGTGTAGGCTTGGTGGGTTTCACATCAAAACATGACGCAATTTCGTTACATCTGTGAGCATTGCATAGTATGGGACCCAATTCCCCCTCATGTGGACGCCTATTTTATAAATTTATATATATGCCACATTAATTTTAAATTAAAAATTATAAGATACAGATGACTATAGACATGTCTTAGCTCTGACAAACATCTCTGTTTTATAGAATGACAAAAATATAAATGATTTATCTATTTACTAAAATTCTCTGATTTGAAGAACAGCACAAATCCAAACAATCAACTATGTTACCGTTTTGGTTAATTTACATACGCACATAACTAGTAATTGACCAGGGTGCGACCGGATTTTAATTTACTGGATACCGGAACCGGATACCAGGTTTCATGTGAATGGACCGAAAAAGTAATCAATGTTTAATAATGGAATAAAATTTCATTACTTATGTCGTTTCTCTGGAATTGTTATAGTAAATGTCACTAAGTTCTTTAAAATTGTAATGTGACATGCGTGCATTTGAAGACACTGATTATATTGCTCATTTACACTTTAGGTTAATATAATTCACAGTCTATTTATTCTTCTGTTCTTGTTCTTAAAATAAATTTTAGCAGATTTGTAATATGTAAATTTAAAGTAACCTTTGAGGCATGCTCAATTCACGAGGGTTAAGGTTTAAGCATTCTGAGCAGCTACCATCAAAGTTACGTATAACGTGAGTAGAAGTCTTAAAATACATGTATATTATTTGTCAATTTAAAAACTTATAGGTTCATACTCAATGAGTGACGGTATAGAAATCATACGTAAAGATATCGCCAAATTTATTTCGCAGCGTGATGGCGGAATTGCGTCCGATCCAAATAGTATTCTGATGTCCGGTGGTGCGTCAGAAATTATCAGGGTATGCGAAGCTTTGACAGTAAATTTGATTTCTCCATTAAAGGACTGTATTCTCAAATGCGTGTAGCACGTCTCACCAGTTGTTGATAGGTTTTATAACTTTCAAACCAGTGAATACTGAGGCTTAAAATTCAGCTTATTTTTCGCATATGATTTGCTCTACGCCTGTACCCATTTAGACGTCAACAACTGCAATATTAAGTGAGTTTGAAAACCTATTACTAAGAGTTTGAAAACTATTACTAACTGATGATAGTTCCTTTGCACATTTGAGAATATAGGCCAAGATTATAACATCGTTTCTTATCTGATACAAAAAATGTTTGTAAGCTAATTTTATAAACTACTGAACTGCTGTTTTTTACCCGATAGCGGTGAATGAATATTTTGCAGTCATGTCCCACAGTAATTTACTAATTTAACTGTTCAGCTCATTTAGAAGCTGCTGTGGTAAATGTTCTCTTTACGTGTAACATGTTCAGCTCGTTTTAACGTACTGTAAATGTGTTATTTTTAGCACTTACTGAAGTTGTTTATAAGCCATTCTGGTGATAAAGTAGGAATAATGGTGCCTATTCCGCAGTATCCATTGTATTCAGCAACCGTGGTCGAATATAATCAACATTTGGTAAGCTCGAATCGTTAAATTTAAATTAAAAATGTTGCTTTTATTTTGATTTTTAATCAGATGTATTATAAAGCTTGTGTAGTGTAAGTAAATTTATTTCTGAGGAAGATTAAGGTCACTAAAACGTTTCTTGCCTTAACATTGTAATTGTTTTCTTTTAGATTGGTTACTATTTAGATGAAGACAATAAATGGGCTCTTGACAGCACTGAGCTTGAGCGTGCCATAAGTGAAGCTCGTACAAGCGGAATTAATCCACGTGTTTTATGTGTTATAAACCCGGGAAATCCAACAGGTTAGTTTCCCGCAGGGTTTCTTTTTTCAAAATTCGGCGTGGGTGTTTTACTGGGTTTTTTAATTTCAGTGGGTTTTTCTAAAATAAAATGGGTTTTTAAAGTACGTTCGAAAAGACATATAATTACGTATGTATTATATATACATACATGCATCTACGTATAAGTTTACAAATACGTATACTATAAAATACGCATTGAAATGAGTCATAGCTGCAGTGCTAAGTGAAATAGGTAACTTTCCGATAGTGGAAGGTGCAAAAATATTGTATTTGTCTCAGTTTGTATTTTTGATTTAAGTTTTAGTATTTGGTAAAATTGTTTTCTGTGAAAAACACTTGGAATACTTGGAAGACTAGGGGGTTTCTAGTGGGTTTGTTTGAATTTCAAAGGGTTTTTTGAAACAAAGTGGATGAAAACCCCCTATTTCACCTAAAAAACCCGTGGTTTCCCAGACTATTTTGTTTTGCAGCAGGCTGGCATCAGGAGCCGGAGATACTTAGTCCCTAGACAGATGCATGTAGTTTTTATAATCTGTATTTCACTAATTCAATTTTATATGAGTAGGAAATGGAAATATTTGAATAAAAATTATATTTTTCTTTCCACTTTTCAGGTCAAGTGTTATCCCGAGACAATATTGAAAGTGTCATAAAATTCGCATATAAGGAAGATCTGTATTTGTTTGCCGATGAAGTAAGTATATGGCTTGCGCTATACATTTAACAACTTTTGGACAGTACAGTACGCACTGAAGTGACAGCCCTTACTTTCTAGCAAGTAATTTGCACGATTGTAGTTATGCTATTGGATTATCAAGTCTTTACCAGCGGGTCTTATTGCCAGAATTGCGCACGGGTACGTACGCATTTAAGTATTTTGAGTTGTAGCGAATTAATTTTTGCCTATATATAATGTATTTAAATGTGAGAAAGACGTCTATTTTAAAACAATTAAGTTTTATACGAAGCAATCGTTTGTTTATATTTACAAAATTATTTTTATTGTTTAGGTATATCAAGATAATGTGTATGACAAAGACAGCAAATTTCACTCTTTCAAGAAAGTGATTTCAGAAATGGGAACCCCTTATACTGATATGGGATTAGCATCGTTTCATTCTGTGTCTAAAGGATACATGGGCGAGTAGGTATTTTGATATGTCACATATCTGTGGACGGTGCGATAAATTTAAGAATAACTTTTACTTACAGGAAGGTTTCAGCTCTAGTGGTTTTTGTTTTCAGACCAGAGTGTTTAAAATGATGTCTTTGTAATTTCATACCACTAGTTAATGTGATATTGCTGTTTAAGTCTTAGTGTGGTTTTATAGTAGTTTTAAACGGACAACGTACATTATGTAGGTGCGGATTGCGCGGTGGGTACGCAGAGGTGATTAATATGGACCCAGAAGTAATGGCTATGACCAAGAAAGCGCTATCGGCAAAATTATGTTCAACTGTTCTCGGGCAAGTGAGTATGCTAACTAGATAATATAGCGCCATCTATACGATGATGCTGATGTTATTGTAACTTTGGTCAGTTCAGGAAATACGTTAGAGTACGTAAGTTATGTGTTTACTAGATGGTTTGTAGTATCTGCTAAATTTGCTCCATGCTGCAGAGAAAACACCCTGACCCTTACCTTTTATTTCGTTTAAGGTCTGCTTTTTAACGTTTCCTTTCAGCTTGTTATGGCATGTGTTGTGAATCCACCAAAACCTGGCGAACCTTCATATCAAATGTTTGCTGATGTAAGAAATAATACATGATTTTGCTTACTTTTACAAAATTTACGTCAACAAAATGGAATATATCTAGAACGTCTCCTAGTGTGTCATTATTAATTGCAAAATTCTAACAAAACAACAGTTTACGATTCACTCATTGAGGTATGATTATTGCAAGACTCGCATGTAGCCAAAAGCTTGCATAGTTGTGTAGCGCTACGGTCAGAGGAGCGATCCAGAAATTCACACATATATGTTCAAGCCTGTGGAGGACTATATCGAACACAAGTTTTCAAATGTAGATTTTTCAGTGTTTTTTGCGTTATGATAATTTCCATCAGAAATATTATTTTTTATTGTCTTCTAGGAAAAGAAAGAACGGCTATCATCATTAGCAAAACGTGCGAAAATGGTTGAAGAAGCATTTAATGCCATAGATGGAATAACATGCAATCCTGTGATGGGAGCAATGTACGCGTTTCCGCGTTTGCATCTGCCACAAAAAGCGATTGATGCTGCAAAGGTATTTAGTTGGATGATTTTTTACTAAATGTGGTTCTGTTCGGTTTGGAGCTAATACGTTTAGCATTTTGATTTCAAATCACATAGTAATTACATTATTGACCTTTTAATTATTGACCATCTTGCGACATAGTGCGTAATAGGCATTCGATCCTTGGAAATGTGTCTTTGTCGACGAGTAATGCTATACAGTAACAAACTAAAAATATTGATTAAACTCTGGCAGCGACTAAAATTTTTTGTGTAAATATTGGTAATGACATCCCAACCGTCGGACCCAGTGGTATTAGTGCTAATATTGGTTTTGTAGAAAGTAAACCAGCAAGCAGACTTCTTTTATGCGATGGATATGCTTGAAAACACGGGAATCTGCATCATACCTGGGAGCGGATTTAGGCAAAAAGACGGAACTTATCATTTCAGGTGAGCGTGCGTACGTGCATGGATTTTTCTTAATTTAATGAATATTAAGTATCGCTAAGGGATTGTAAAATAACGGAAACGGATAGTACTGAGAATAACGGAACACGGATTTTGAAGCATAAAAGTTTCAAAGATCTTTCATTTTTTGCCAACACAATTGAGGCAGGCCAATATTCATCAGGCTTTGTAAAGTTTTGAAATAAAAGAGCGGATGTACCGGCAACATTTTTAACATTTTTGAATCAAATTGCTTTTTAGTGGAGGGTGCGGCTTCCAAACAGCTGCTGGAATGCAAACTGTTGTGATTGGCTGTTCTGGCTTGATTGTATTTTACAAATCTGGTGAAGCGAAGTAATTATTGTTGTCTAAGTCAGCTTGCATTCCAGTAGTTATTTGAGCTGCCCCGAACAGCAATTGTCGTTTGGGCGGTCCCAGTTGCCACCTTGAGGAAAAACGGGATTTATGCTAATTTTGAGCATAAAGATAATAGATTTTCTGGTTTTTCTATAACGGAAACAGTGATGTTCACCGGAAACGGATGTTCCGTTACACCCTGACCGATGTTCATCGGAAACATAATTCAGTTACACCCTGTTATATAGTAATTGTATTCACAGTATTTGAGTATTATTGTCAATTCAGTCAATGGAAAAATCGGACGGTTGTAATTGTTAATTAAATGACGACGGAATGCGGATGATACGTACTATATTTTTGGCGCGTTTAATGCCCTTTGGTGTTAGCTAGCACTCTGTGGCGTTTTTGTCTTGTGGCTCTGCATGACAGGTATAGAGCCAGCTTTAGACTTTGATTTACGTTGATTAAAATCTCGAGGTTTATGCCGGAACCAGGTAATTCATTATTATTATTATAGAACGACGATATTACCGCAAGCGGATAAGCTGAAATCTATGTTGGAACGATTTAAAGTGCACCATACGAAGTTCATGAACCAGTATAGCTAGTTATATTGAAGTGGTAAACTCGCAGAATATTCGCTAATATAATTTTTGTTGTGCTTGATCTCTAGCTGAAGTATCATAGCGTGCTTCTTCCACATGTATTGGATGTAGTATGTTGTACAGCTCTTGCTTTCCGCTTCAAATTGCGGATATTTATAATTTGGCTAAAGCTTCAAAAGGAAGATCATAGTACCTAAGTCTGCATTTAGTGACAATTTACTTTGCACGTCATTATTGTTTTCAAAAAGTAGTCTTTGGGGTAGAATGTACTATAGTAATTCGAATAAGAGATGGGAGGTAATATAAGAAAGGTGTTCATTTTCAGTCGCAATCAGTAAAAATTTGTATCCGTAATTAGTGCGTAGCGTAAGTTCTGATTAGAGTGTAAAAAAACCCCTGAGCAGAAGAATGGACTAGGCTGTTCAAATATGTAACCGACTATTCAATCAGGAAACGGGTTGAATTAAAAATATATAACAGTGCGTAACAGAATAACCGCGGGGTATTTTCTGGAGAGGCAAAATAAATATGAGTTCCCCCATTCGCTTCACTACAGTACTTGGAAGTAAAATTTGAAACCTTGATTTAGCGAAAAGGGATAACACTTTTCAATGAATCCAGTGACGTTCATCATACTGTTATAGAACACTTTATTCAGTTTGTAGTACAAATATGTAACAGTCTTAGAATAAATAAATCGCATTTGAGTGGTTTTAGTGGTTATTTTAATTCTAAATTGTTAGCCACAATAGTGGCCAGATAATATTCATTTACCATTCTTCGAAAACTTGGGCCAATGTTGTGTAAATTATCGATGAAAGAAAAATTCATACAATCCATGCAACCAAAAAATTACTTTTGATCGGAAAAACTTCTAATTAGTGAACGTTTCATGATTATTATCTATGGAATGGTCAAAAGCGAAATTTTTTGTTGAAAGGGACGTGCAAAACGCGGTTTTTCTGGTAAAACAGAGCATGTTTTGCGAATCACCGGCTAAGTCTTTTCACACAAACATGCTCACTGCACATACTGTAAGTTCAAGGGAAAACAGCCATTGAAAAAACGCGCGTCTAATTATTTACTGCCCCGGAGCAAAAGATAGTAAATGTCACCACTACTGCAAGCGATAAGTGGTAGTAGTGAAATAAGTGTCGTTGGAGTATTTCTTGGAAAAGTAAAAAGATCGATCATGCTATTGTGTTCAATTATGTTTTACCCTATGCTATGTATTAAATTTGGAGATTCCGAGTTGAGCTTGAAAAGATTGAGTTCGAAATTTTGCCCGTAACGGTTTTCAAAACTAGTTTTTCGTAGCTTTATGTTGTATAAGAATTAGGGCTAATTTGTTTCATCATTAATGTAGCTGGAGCTGACAAAAAATCTATGTTCAAACCTGAGTTAAAATATTGAACCATGTTCTTACATACTAATTCGGCACATGTAAAGAACAAGGGCGGAACGTTTTTCTGTGGAACTAGAATAGAGTAACCTTAAGCTTTAGACTAATTTTTTGCTTGGCTTAGGCTTAGGAATAAACTCTTTCTTACGCTTAGGCTTAAGCTTAGGCGTAGGCTTAGGCTTAGGAATATGCTTATAATACTGTTCCGCCCCTGTTCTTTACATTGGCCCATAAATCCATAATGATTAAAATTTTCATTTTTTAAAACATGCCAAATTAAAAAACTTCATTTTAGCTTATTATTTATCGGAATAATTTCATGTTTTTAAATTATCAAAATTAGCTCAGTGAAAAATGTGCATAGGGTACACACCGTCAGGTACTAAAATTTATTACCTTTGTAAGAAAAATCCACTTGTACATATACCAAATCGCGTCGCGAGATTATAAATTGGGCGTCATTAAATTTTGATCGCTCTTGATTTAATAAGACGCCAAGCCTAACTGGGATGCTAATAAGCAAAAGGCTAGCTTACGAATATGGCAATCTGTAAAATGCACATTTGAGTTTCTTATGCCACAGAACTCATAAGCTCGTAACTTTTGAATTCTAATCCACCACGCTAAGCGACTTTCTTTTCATACACCAGAACAGTCCAAAAGTGTGGGGTTTGGATACGATTACCCCATCCTGCTTATTTCATTCATATTATTTAAATTTTATGGTTATAACCTACGATAAATACGCAAATGCAGCGTGACAACATCAAGGTATTGTAGATACTCATGGTGGTGTCGTTAATACTGACTCTTCAAACGATACTTTCTTTTCGGCCGGATTAAACGACGCAAACCAAACTACGATTGAGGACATATTATATTTTGTTATTAGCAATCTAAAAGATCACTTACTGTAGTGTTCCGAATAAGAGGGGGGTAATAAGAGGAGGTCACCATTTTGAGTCTTAATCAATAGAAGTCCGTATCCCTAATAAGAGCCCGTAAGCGGACACAGTCCCTAAATCCTAATTAGAGTCCATAAATGTCAAGTTTTTAATCTGAATCTAATTATGTATGCATTGGCTTCTTCAACTTCACACGACTTGGTCGATGACACAGGTGGTGGCGGTCGAACTACCCCGTCACGGCAACATCTCGCTACCGTCAACGGCCCTCCGACATCCCCCGACGATGATTATTTTGACTCGGAAACAGCTGTAGCACGCGATGATTATGAAATACTTAAGGATGGTTTAGAATATTATCGTCAGAGAACATTGTATCTTAACAATTTGGATCAGTTAGGTTTAAAAGATTTCAACATGTCGCAAATTTTAAATGAGATTAATGATATATTTGTGCTTGATAAAGCATCTCGGTTGCGCAGCTCTATTCAACTAATTTTTCATTCACCGGATATTGCTAAACTTGCTTCAAATGAAGTAATAACGGTATGCGGAAAAAACGTTACGCTACACCACCCAAGGACTATGGATTACTCAGATTTGCATAAACGTATCACGATACACCTGTACGGAATACCTTTTGCGGTACCGGATGCTCAAGTGTGCGAATTTTTAAAAACACAGGGGTTAAGTCCCATTTTTCCGGGACGGTTTATAAAGTGGAAAGGCACAACAATTGATACTCCAGGTCGTAGTTATGTAATACAATGCTTGCGTGAATTTGTTCCGCCTCCTATTTTGTTTTGGCAACATTGTAATTTTAGAAATGGGTCACTGCGGATCCGCGTGTGGTTTCCGGAAATGTCTGTTCCTGTTCATTGTCGCATTTGCGCTAAATATGGTCATTCGAAAGAAAATTGTGACAATTTTCCTGCATTAATCGCAAAAAAATCAGAGCTAGTGCCTGGAACTCGCCAAAATTATGAAAACGATAAGCAGTATTTACAGATATCGCAGTATGTAAAAGGAATGGTTGATGAGGTGGTGAGTAAATCACTTGAACCAGAACGTTCTGTAGCGGAAAACATTCTACCGCGAGTTGCGAATGAATTTGTCTCTTTTTTGAATTGGAATAAGTTTCTTGCGATGAAACGAGAAGGAATTTTTCTCTTTACGGCTTCCAATAATATTAAGCTAAATTTGTTTTTCTCTAAACACCCAACCAATAATTTTTTGTCGAATTTTTACCAGGTGACTCCTAGCCTCAAAGTTTGGGGTGAACATTATAGTTGTGTGGAACAATTTATTGGTGTGTGGAAGGCGAAACTGGCTAATTGTTCAGATGTAGCGGATGAAATTCGTGCAACAACAGACCCGGTCAAAATAAAACGGTTACGCAAAAAGTGACGTTGAATGGAAACCCCAGTTTTTATGTACAAGTGATAGGGAAATTGATCATTGTAGCAAATTATGAAAAATTCATGCAGCATGAAGATCAACGAAAAAAACTTTTTTCTTTATCAGGTGCTTTCGTAGAATCGAACACAGGCAGATCTATATGGGGTTGTGGATTGAATTATGATGACCCAAAAGCTTCAACCCGAACGCAATGGCCTGAAGACTGCTTAAACCTTAACGGCGATATGCTATCTTACGTCAAACATTTGCTGGCGTGTGATCCGACGTTCAAAAAAGAATTTGATGATATTTTTAAAAGCAGTATTAAAGATTTTCGTGCGGTTAAACGATCCGCATCTGCAGTTGACCTAAGTCCAACAAATATTCTTATGAAGAGAAAATAGTAACCTATACATAATTTCGATTGAATCTCCTGCTCGAACTTTACACTTTCAGTGTCCTTCTGATGGCTGCAAGTTGTAAATTTCTAACTTTCGGGACTTTCAATTGTAGTGGACTGACAAACTTTCGCAAAATTTCCTGCGTTCTGGAAAAAATAAAGGACCTAGATGTTGTTGCTCTTCAGGAAACACATTTTCGTTGTCCTAATGAAGCTGAAATGTTTGACAGAATCTGTAATTCCCGTTTTCTGATTTATCACTCGTTTGCCGAAATTGCGTTAACAATTTTGTAATACCTCTTGTTGAAAATTTCTTGAAGCAATAGGACGAACCTTTTAATGTATGGGAAATTTTTAAAAAACAGATTACATTATATTTCTGCCAGTTAGGCAAAAGTGAATCTACATCTAAACGTCTTCAAAAAAGATCTCTTGAACTCCGGATACGGAATGCCCGGATTGTACAATGTGCAACCCTCATGATATTATTATTATTATTAAAAAATATGTAAAACAACTGTTGTATGAATTAGAATTAATGGATAGTTTCTATATAGCCTCCTATAAGCATAATACTTATTATAATGATTTTGTTAACGACCGTTCTTCTATAGCAACGATCAAATCACAACAACGAAAAAATTGGGAACAAAAACATATTTTCGCTATTCGCAAATCGAATGGTTACATTTCAGAGGACCCAGATGAAATACTTCTTGAAATCAGAGAACAGTACGCATCGATATTTCAATCGGAAAGAATAGACCACCGATTGCTGGACTCGTTTTTAAGCGCACCAGGTTTGCCCACGTTGTGTGAGAACAAAAGTTAATTCTTGATAGTTTCATAATGGTGTCAGAAGTTGAGTTAGCTATATGCTCGGTCAAGGGAAATAAAACTCCTGGTCGCGATGGAATTCCAACTGAATTTTATTGGAAGTATTGTTCGCTTATTAGTCCATTTTTATGCGACATGTATAATCTTTTCTTAACATATAATACAATGAATGTTAGTTGTTATGATGGTGTTATTTCTTTGTTATATAAGGGATCTGGAGCACGCGACTTGAGTAAAAAATGGAGACCGTTAACTATGCTAAATTTGGATTATAAAATTTCTGCAAAAATACTTTCACGTAGAATTGAAAAAGTCATGACTGCGTTAGTTCACCCAGACCAGACCTGTGCGATACCTGGCCGAACTATTTTTGACAGTATAATGCATGTTAAATGTGTTATTGATTGTTCGAATGAGTATAATGAACAAGGAATGATTGTTTCATTAGATCATCAAGCAGCCTTTGATATGGTTGAGTGGCCCTTTATTTTTAAAGTTTTAGAAAAAATGAATTTTGGGCCCAACTTTTTGGGGTTTTTAAGTTGTATTTATAAAATTGGTTATGCAAGGTCTGTGGTTAATGTCAATGGTTTTCTGTCTCAACCAATAATGTTGAGCAGGAGGATTAGACAAGGATGTCCGTTGTTCCCGTACATCTATTTCATAACCGCTGAAGTAATAGCTAATTTTATCAGACATACAGATCTCCTAAGAGGTTTTCTATTACATGGTACTAATACAAAACTAACCAGGTACGCCGGTGATACAAGTTTGTTTGTTACTTCATGGAATGAAATGGATACAATTATAGAGTTGTTTGATCAGTATAAACTCGCCTCAGGTAGTAGGTTAAATACTGCAAAAACAAAAATTTTATTGTTGGGTACGACAGAACGAAATGTGCCAATTAAATATAAAAATTATGTTTCCCCCTTATGGTATTTCGTTTTTCGGTAGAATTCATTTTCTGTCTTTGTATTATTTGTGCTCAATTATATTAAAAGGCTAATTACTCCACCTGCTAGCCTTATAGCACAGGCTTATCGAAATGTCACGGCCCTTGTTTGGTTTCCTTCTCAGGCCCGCAAAATCAAAAGAGAAATATTATTTTTACCCCAATGAGAGGTGGGATTGGTTTTCCAAACGTAAGTATACGTTGCCTTGTTAATCGTTTAATTTTTTACATACATGTAATTACGCATAAAAAGGCCCTAAGCTGGAGAAGAAGTTTCGACCATCATTACAAAAATGTTCAATCCTTAACCATTCGCCAGCTTGCACGCTGCAAAACTCCACAATTTTATAAGGAAATTAGAACTGCGGTAATAAAATCAGGTTTTCAAAGACATGGCGCGGTTGCGTTAATTTTTGGGAAAGTGTTTGATCTAGAAAAAATAATGCCAAAAGAATTTTATATTTTATGGGTTACAGAAACCTTTTCAAAGGAACTACGACCCAAAACTAACAGTTGGTTCCTGAGTTTAGGGGTTTCAGAAGAATTACGAAGTCTTGGATTTTTGCGAAAGCTAGTTTTGTAGAAGGTTCTGTTAGAAACTGTCATTTTACATTAAGACTCAAGGTTTAGCCCGCTTCACTGAGGAACCAGAGTGTTGCGCCTAGTGCCGAAAGGCAGGAATAGAGATACTTGAAGATAACATTCACGTGTTTATATATTGCTCACGAGCTTAAGACTTATATCACGACATGTCTCCTTTGCTGAAAACAATTGCAAAAATCAATCACATTAGTTTAAGTGATTTAATTCTGGGTAAGCGTCTCCCGCGTAAAAATGATCAAACCCAGTTCAATTTCATAGTTCAAAATATGCAGTATGCAATCTGGCAATCGCGAATTGAAACACGATCAGGCCGTTTTATACCGGCCATAAATTTTATGAAGAAAAATATTTTAGATGCCTTTGTAGAATACGTTCTCCAATGCCGTTAGAGACATTTTTGGTTATCTTCAGTCATATAGTTATACAAGACATAAACCCGTTAGGATTTCGATGTTTGCTGTGATTTTTTTAAGTATGAAACACAAATTTTGAATTGGTTTTGTGACTGTGCGCAACAAAAACGTTATTGTGCTTTTCCTATTTGGTAATTCTTATACCTTGCTTTATTAATGTTTGTGCTAGTTACCAGTAAATTTTCTTCTCCTAATTGTAGTGCATAAACTACTCTAGGCCCCCAAATAAAGTTGAATTCGAAACTTTAAAGCATGATGAGTAAGTTTTGAAAGTACGTTCTTGTATACTGTATTGACCCGAATAAGAGGGGGTAATAAGCGGGGGTCCCCATTTTGGGTCCGAATCAATAAGAGTCCGTATCCCTCATAAGAGTCCGTAAGCGGATAGAGTCCCTAAACCCTAATTAGAGTCTATGAATGTCAATTAACCCTAATTGTAGCACATAAATGACTCCAGGACCAAATAATTTGAGTTCGAAACTTAAGCGTACTTAAATTTTGAAAGTACATTCCTAAGTATAACCTTTTATTATCGCTCAAACTACTGAAACGAGACGAATACGTTTAATTCAACGGATAGTTGCCGTACCGGATATATATCAGTAACGAAGGGCCGCGGAGCGTGGGTTAAAAATAAATAACAGTCCGTAACCGAATAACAAGGAGGGATACCCTCTGGAGAGGCCAAATAAATATCAGCCCCCCTCTTATTCGGGTCAATACAGTAACCTTTTATTATCGCTTAAAATAGTTCATTTTAATCTGAACGTTATATTTTGAAATTCAACAGTTTAAATGCTTTTGCTCTTTCCGATGTTTTCTCAAAAAGTGAATATGATTTAGGAAAAGTATTGGTTGTATGCAGTTCATTATTGGAACACTTTATCCTGCTCAGGAGTGCACATGTTTGCATTCTAAGTATATTGATAACCCAGGACAATGGGACGGCCTTCATCGTAACATGAGCCGTCCCAACCATCAGACTGCGGGACAATCTATGGCTGCTACAGGGTAGGATAATCAACAATTTGGTATAACCACTGCTAATTTGATTTTTTCGTTTTAAGTGCAATTGCCGTATACAAGTATAAGTATTTCAGACATATTGTACATAAATCGCTTTACTATTTATAGTGTACGCTTAAGAGTTTTTTACAAGCAAACACGGTTGCATTTAAATTCAGCAACATAAAACACAGTTTATTTCAAATTAAAGATGTACAAAATTGAGTATAAAAATACAAAAATATTGCTACAGCAGTTTAAACTCTCAAAACACCGTACCAATGTTTTGATATTATCTTTGAATCCAGCTAAGATATCCCTAATACTCGATAAACTTGGAGAAAACATACGTTGTTGGTTAAATTGCAACCGTGCGAAGATTTTCGTGAAGGGCTCTACAGTTCGATACATAGCGTAAAATATCTGGCAGATTAATCGGTAGTCCTTGCAACAGTCATATACGTCGTAAAACTCGATGCTCACCATAGCCACAGCAAGTTTTGGTGAAGCATTGTCGCTAAATATAGTCGGAATCAACAAGAAACGTCCCAATGTCCGACGAACAAATAATGATCAATGTATAGAACAGGGTTGTTACAGTAGTACAAGCATGTTTCTAAGCCTAACCGCAAACCGAAGCAAAAAATAGCCTAAATCTTAAGCTTATACTGTATTGCATTCACGCCAGAAAAACGTTCCGCCTTTGGGCCTAAATCACTGGTCAATACAACTTATCGCACACGTTGTAAGTTCGAGTCTTCCCGCAACTGCAGCAAACTTTTTCTGAAGGACTCTTGTAGGTAGAATCATAATATGAAAAGTCTACAAGCCGGGATTTATGTAATTCTCATTGGTTCGTACATCTTTCACATGCGTACGTCGAAAATTTGAGCGTCCGCAGCAACAGCATTAAAGTTATAGGCTCAGCCCTCAGCATTCGAAATACAGTGCAAGAGATCAGTTTTAGTCCAGCATTGTCAGAAATCGCGATCGCTTTTTACGCATCGTCAACAAATGTCAGCCGTTCAGTTTCGCCAGTTTTAATCGTTGTTGCTGGTTGTTGATTGTTTGGTTTATCGTTGGAAGCAACTGGTGATGATTCGTCGATTGCTTCTTCTTCACCTCGGAAGCATTTCCCAAATCGCGACAGACGCAAGCGTTCGAATACTGATGTTTCGGGTCCTTCGGCTGAAAATAATTTTTAAAAAAATTAGTAAACAATTAAGTAAGAAAATGTGGTAGTAAATGAAAAACGGCCGACGCGCGCCGCCAGACGCTGGCGCGCACACCGTAAAAAATTTTGGCCGCCCGCTGCAGCGCGCCACCGGACTTCGCCACGCATCGCGGAACGGCGCCGTTGTATTCCTAAAGTTAAATTTTTGGATTTTTGGATTTACTGCCAGCCTTGCGCGTAATATACATCTACAAATTAAGAAACAAAGTGTTTCAGCAATGAAAGAATAATTGAAAGAATTTTCGCGGGCCAGAAATAAATATGTATAAATATAAATAATCATTCTACCATTTAAAGGCTCTTGTAATGTTTAGCGAAAGCTTACCTAGATCTAACCCTAATGTTTTTGCCTAAATTTAACTTTAAATGCGGAAGAAAGTGTACATGAGCCTCATTCATTCAATTACTGTATTGACCCGAATAAGAGGGGGGTAATAAGAGGTGGTCCCCATTTTGAGTCCGAATCAATAGGAGTCCGTATCCCTAATAAGAGTCCGTAAGCGGATAGAGTCCCTAAACCCTAATTAGAGTCCATAAATGTCAATTAGCAGCGCATAAATAACTCCGGGACCAAATAATTTGAGTTCGAACAAATAAACGTTTAATTCAACGGATAATTGCAGTACCGGATATATATCAGAAACGAAGGGCGGCGGAGCGCGGGTTAAAAATGAATAACAGTCCGTAACCGAATAACAAGGGGGGTACCCTCTGGAGAGGGCAAATAATATCAGTCCCCCCTCTTCCTCGGGTCACTACAGTAATTTTATTATAGTGAAGCAGTGAAACAAAACCTACCTTTAGCAAACTGTGGTTCGACGACAATCATTTGTTTTTCAGTCAAACGATACTTTTTCAAGTGGCCTGGAAACGTATGCTCGGTGACTCGCGATGACGCAACGGTGTGCGGCAGCGTAACAATTTTCGTCGACCAGTGTAAATCTTTGGTTAGTGAACCAATTCGTCCGTGTAGAGTATCGACGATGAGAAAACTTTTCTAAAATTAAAAAGGAATTTTCGTCTATTTTCAAAACGCCATTTGCCCAATAAAGGCACCCGTAGCGGTTGAGTTTTGTTTCACTCGTTCTAGAACGACGATATACGGACGAGTAGACACGGTGGGGCAGACGCGCTCTACCCTCGTTGAAAAATGGTCACATTCCTTTGGAAAAGTTATAGCTTCGTGTATAAATTTTATGTGCAATCTACACGCGTATTTTACTGGAATTTTTTGAGGCACGCTAACAAAATCACAGCTGGTTACCGGCCTTACTGGGTACCATAAACCCACCAAAATTTCACAATCTTATTAAAACGTTAAGTTTGCAGCATGGCGGCCTCAACGAAAAATTCAACCAAAAGTTTAGCGTTTGGTTTTACAACGTAATTTAATTCGGCGGAGGTACGGAATATGAACCCCCTAGGAATTTAATAAAAAATAGTTCGATTTTTAGATTTCGGCGCGCTGGGTCCAACGGTGCCATATTTGGCGCATTAGGATCACCGCTTCTATATTTACGGCCATTTGAATTTTAACTTTTTACCATATAAAACACGGGCAAACAATCAAGTTTGTCTAAAGAGTAAACCTGGTTAAGCTTATATTTTACGAAAATGCGAATGATAGATTCTTGCTGTTCCAATCTGTGCGTGATTGCACTAATATCAAGGGCCATATCTTCTGAACCGTTGGTCATGCAGCCATAAAAATGGTATTGTTGAATTCAGCTCGTCGAGATCTATAGGATGGACCACTTTTTATCAAAATCAAAGGGGGGTCCAGATTCGTATCTCCGCCATACAATTCAATACCTGAACATTTTTGTCAATGATATAATTCATTTCATAATCTTCATCGTCTTCGCCAAACGGACTAAATAAATCTTCGGCGACCTGCAGCCATCCCATATAGAACACAAATTCAAGCAGTGTCAGAACTGGAACGTACAGATCAATGCCGTCTTCGTCATCCTATAAAATTGCAAAAAATATGCTAAAATGTAATAAAAAGTATTAACTTATAAAAAGCCAGCTAGTATTGGATTTAAACATAAATCAATAACTTTTCAAATTGCCGTGTTATCTAAACCAATTTTTCCCATTGGATTTCGAGTATACAATTATTAATTTTTTCAAATCGGAACATCTATTACGAGAAATAAATTTTTTTTTTAAGAACATCTATTACCAGAAATAAATTTTTTTCATCATTTCCCGATGTTTTAGTTGCTATACTGACGCTGTTATAAACGATGTTGCTATCACAACTGATTCTAATGGTTTCGTTCCCTTTTCAAGCAACAGGTCCATCCTCCAAACTATCACAAAAAGACCCGTACGCCAATTCCTTACCACAAACTGGCGTCCAATAGTAGCAACTGCAAAATATCCATAAGTAGCCAACGTCGCGACTTGTGTATAAATTAATGGAATCGGGATCCAATCAAACCGGGACAGTGTTCCAAGCTGTGAGCGAATTCCGTTGATTTCAGTGACAATTCTGTCCATTTGATAATCAGTGATCATACCTTCTTCGTAGCATTTTGCTGAAATGCATGACTCAAAGCGTTAGCACATGTAAAGGTCAGGGGTGTGACGTTTTTCTGTGGTACTGCAATAGAGTAAGCTTAAACATTGGACTAATTTTTTGCTTAGGCTTAGGCTTAGGCTAATACGATTACACTACAGCTATGGTTCTGTTTTATACATTGGCAAGAGCATTTGTGTTTTACCAACACCTGTGGCATTGAGCATTGATAAGTTAAAATCGGAGGGTCCAACTGGAATTCCGGTTACGGTAGGAAAATTCGGTACTTTTCACTATCCGGTTCCGATAGTAAATGCGGTACTTTTTCACCGGAATTTCCCGGTATTTTCGGTATTGAAAACTTCTCATTCAAAAATTTAAAAAATTGGCATAATTCTAACTTATTTTTCGAAAATTTTCTGAGGGTGTATTGCCAAAATTTTCAATTTGTACCATACTCCACAATTTATCTTATGTTTCCACATACTGCTTTATTGTTTTAGGTTTTGGCATTGTGGCGTATTTACAGCATTAAAAGTAATAAAATGGCTTTTAAATGAATTTTTCGGTAACAAGTATTTTTATTTTTCGGTTCCGATTTCGGTATTTTTTAACTTTCCGGTTCCCGCTCCGGTATTTTATAATTCTGGATGCACCCTGGTGGTCACCTATCATACGTGTTGGTCAAAAGCCCCACTTCCAAGGCGTAGCCAAGGGGGGCAAGGTGGCCATGGCCCCACAATGGTTTAGAAAAATTTCATTTTTGAATAAATTGAAACTAGGATGCCCTGTGCTGTTTCGCTCCCACACACTAGTTGTTGATGCTTTTTCCGTTTTGCACTCTGCTGCACATGCTTATTGAGGAAAATTGATTAACACACTATATATTTAAAGTATTTCAATAGCCCCCCCCAAACAAAACTTGCGGCTACGCCCATGCCCCACTTGCATACCATTGCTCGCATTTTCAAGGGTGTAATAAGCACCTATCACCAGTTGATGACAGGCCCTGTAACTTTCGAACCAGTGAATACTAAGACTCAAAATTCATCACATTTTCGCATATGATTTACTCTACTCCTGCACCAATTTTGAGTTCAACAACGGCAATAGCTAGTGAGTTTGAAAACCTATTACTAACTGATGATAGTTGCTATATACATTTGAAAATGTGGGTCCTAAACTCAGCATTCTGGCGGCGAATATGAAACGCAGATTGCAAACCTGAAAAACATTTTGCATTTAATCGACTGGTTTCGGGATTCCGTGGTCGGTTTTGAAACGAGAGCATATTACATTAACGCAATTGACTTCATAAGACAAGGTGTATTTCGTTAACGTATATTTAAAGGTCAGCGAAACAAACCTTGTACGCATCAAACTGACCTACTATATTTATCATCCACATCAGAGGCACCAAATGCGACGATGTAGGCATGCAGATTTCGTCAAATTCCGTTTTTTCTTCTTCGGTCATCAGCCCGGCGACCATCAGATGAGAATCTTTTGGAAAGCGTTTTTTGACCCGTAACACAATGCCGCGCCACACCATAATGCATGCCAAATTTGCATATCGCGCCAGTGTTCGACGAATAATGCGCGTTCGAATTTCGTTTTGTCCCTTAGAATTGCTGCATAGTTAACATATATATTGGGGTGCAACCGAAATTCCGGTTCCGGCATTTTTTCACCTTCCGGTTCCGGTAAATTTTTACATAATTAAAAATTACGGTATTAAATTTGGTAGGTGGAAATTAAGATGTTTTACTAGAAAATGACGTTAAAAATTGTATATATTTACGAAGAACACCTACGGAACACTAAGTATGAATCTAAACTTAAATCTAACCTGAGCAAGAAATTAATGTTAAGCAGGAGTATAAATCTGTCTATCCGTAGGCGAATGCTCCGGAAGCTTAATACATTGGACCTTTTATTAATTGTTCTTGGAGGACTAACTACATTGAAGTCAGTTACACCGAGAATCGTTGAACTGTCTCTTGGACACCGAAATTATATATTAAATTTGATTTTTTTTCTGCTATACGCTATAACATTTCGCTAAATGTTGAGGTTAACGCGTCAGATTGGACAACGTTCGTTTGACACAACGGGGAATACAATGGAAACGTTTTAATACGGAGAATGTGTAATTTAAGTGTATCCAAAGACTACTTTCTGTCTTCACGTACTCCATTCAGTGACAAGCGTCAATTTAAGTTGCGTCTGAGCAACTCAACCAGTACGGAACCAAACTTTATAATGAATAGATAAATAAATAAATAAATAAAAAATATATATAATATATAATTTGTTGCGTATATACTATATTGACCTGAATAAGAGGAGGAGGGGTAATAAGAGGGGGTCCCCATTTTGAGTCCGAACCAATTGGAGTCCGTATCCCTATTAAGAGTCCGTAAGCGGATAGAGTCAATAAACCCTAATTCGAGTCCATAAATGTCGATGAACACTAATTGTTGCGCATAAATGACTCCAAGACCAAATAATTTGAGATCGAAACTTTAAAGCGTACTTAAATTTTGAAAGTACATTCCTAAGTATAACCTTGTATTGTCGATCAAGCTATTGACGCATGACAAATAAACGTTTAATTCAACGGATAATTGCACTACCGGATATATATCAGTAACGAAGGGCGGCGGAACGTGGGTTGAAAATAAATAACAGTTCGTAACCGAATAGCAAGAGGGGTTCCCTCTGGCGAGGTCAAATAAATATCAGTCCCCTCTTGTTCGGGTCACTACAGTACTCAAGTCACAAGCGGATTCATGATTTTTAAAAACAAGCCCCCAAGTCTCGCTTTAGATTGGTCACTCTAGTCCTACATGAGCGAACACAAGATTCGTACAACTTACTCGAATAATTGAACTAATAAGCACCATAAATCCGTCCAATCGGGTAACTTGATTATACTGTTCATACCATCGTTTGACCACTTGACTCACATAAAATCCAAGCAAAAACGTCAACGGCAACTGTTTCGTGGTAACATTAAAATACTCAGACACTGATTTAAAGGTACGTTGTTGGTCTTTGGTTAACGCGTATCGAAACGTTAAACTAATCGCAGTATAAATCGCACTGAATACTAGCAATTTTCGCCAAATATGCTTCCAGATACTGCCACGCCAACGAAATAGTAACGAAAAGAATCCACCATGCAATGGCGATACTGTATATGTTATGGTCATCGAGCTAAACAGAAAATCTGCTTACACTGTAAAAAATGGTGTGTCAAATTGAATCTCTCCGAAATAGGCTCAAGGGGACTAGACAAACTGAGTCCAAATTCGACTCCGCTAGTCAAATTGAGTCGAGTTTGACTCAGTTTGTGTAGCCATGAATAGCCTATTTCGTAGAGAATCGATTTGACTCACCCTTTTTTGCAGTATACAAATAAAATCAGAATGCAACATTGCAATCAAAGTTGGCATCTCGACAATTCGTTGCCCGACAACTCGCCGACCGACAACTCACAAGTCACCATTAACCCGACATCTCGTCAACCCCGACAACTCTCTGCCCAACAAACCGGTACAACAACTCGTCAACAAGATAGTTTGTCATGTCGACGAGATGTCAGGGTAACAAACGATCAGGTACATGACGTGTCGGAGCGATTAGTTGTCAGAGCCGACGAAATGAAATGTTGATCGACGAGTTGTTGGGCGACAGGTTGCCGTAGATTCTTCGCAGTTCTACCAGTGCCATAAAATTTTAACCTGAAACTGTCGCAACTGTCCCATCTGTCCCAACTGTCCCTACTGTCCCATCAGTGCCATCTGTCCCATCTGTCCCAACTGTCCCATCTGTCCCATCTGTCCCAAGTGTCCCAACTGTCCAATTGTCCCAGCGGTCCCATCTGTCCGAACTGTCCCATCTGTCCCAACTGTCCCATCTGTCCCAACTGTCCCATCTGTCCCAAATGTCCCAACTGACCCATCTGTTCAATTGTCCCAGCTGTCCCATCTGTCCCATCTGTCCCAACTGTCCCATTTGTCCCGACTGTCCCATCTGTCCCAACTGTCCCATCTGTCCAACTGTCGCATCTGTCCCAACTGTCCCATCTGTCCCAACCGTACCATTTGTCTCATCTGTCCAACTGTCCCATCTGTCCCGTTTTTCCCAACTGCCCCGTCTGTCTCAACTGTCCCATTTGTCCAAAGTGTCCCAACTGTCCCATATATAAGTGTCCCAACTGTCCCATCTGCTCAACTCTCCCAGCTGTCCCATCTGTCCCAACTGTCCCATCTGTCCCGTTTGTCCCAACTGTCCCATCTGTCCCGTTTGTCCCATCTGTCCTAAGTGTTCCATCTGTCCCATCTGTCCCATTTGTCCCGACTGTCCCATCTGTCCCAACTGTCCCATCTGTCCAAACTGACCCGTCTGTCTTTTGGTCCCAACTGTCCCAACTGTCCCAACTGTCCCATCTGTCCCAACTGTCCCAACTGTCCCAACTGTCCCATTTGTCGCAACTGTCCCATCTGTCCCATGTGTCCCAACTGTCCCATCTGTCCCAACTGCCCCGCTGTCCCATCTGTTCCAACTGTCCCATCTGTCCGAACTGTCCCATCTGTCCCAACTGTCCCATCTGTCCCATCTGTTCCATCTGTTCCATCTGTCCCATCTGTCCCATCTGTCCCAACTGTCCCATCTATCCATCTGTCCCAACTGTTCCGTCTGTCCAAACTGTCCCATCTGTCCAAACTGACCCATCTGTCCAAACTGTCCCAACTGTTCCATCTGTCCTATCTATCTCATCTGTTCCATCTGTCCCATCTGTCCCAACTGTCCCGTTGTCCCAATTATATTTTTGGAATGTACTCCTGGTACATTTCTGTCCCGGGAAAATGGGAGTGGCTTTTAGGTTAACATTGGCCGATAACATAATGAATGGTCACAGTTGAACACAAACATTGTGCCTAACAAACTCGAACAAAAGACCGATTCTTTGTGCCTAACGGAAAGGACCCTATAGCCGTCAACTTAGCAACAGCCCCCATAAGCAGATCAACATGTTAGTAGGGGTAAAACAATTTTAGGAGCGCGTAGAGGGGGCCGCATGCCTTACCGGCGGGGGTTTCAACTTTACTGCCACGAAACCCTATAACGAATGCCACAACGAAGCGTTCCAATATAGAGCAACTACTTGTCAGATACCTTCACAGATACAACCTTCAAATGTAACGCTTCAGCCATCAATTCTTCGCAGAGGGGTAAGAATATTTTCAGAGGGGCAAAAAAGTTTTCTAACATAGAATTTTACTATTAAAGATAATAAACTTCCGATCAGGGTGACGAAACTGACCGTAGAGGGGGCGGCATCCGTTTTCCCGTCGCCCTCCCTCCGCTTCCCATTAATTGCCAGCCTGTTTGAACCAAACTGCCTTTTTGTCTTGATAAAGCCCCTAATACCCAGACCCGTAGCTAGGTCAATGGGCTACGGAGGCTGAAACATTTTCAGGACTACTGGCAGGCATACAGGATTTTCGATCACTTGTAAGCAAGGCTGAAATTTTTCTAGGCGGAATTCTGCCGGCGGAGCGCACTCTCCTGGCCCTACTCTGTCTCTCTGGTCCGGTTGTACCTCATATAGCCTCTTCAAAAATCTCAATTTTTCGCACTCAAAATTAACAAAAATATTCAACACTCGCACAAATATAATAAGCGATAAAATGTAAACTCAATATTTCAATTTTAAAATTTAACCTTGTGAATAGTTTGTGAATTTGTTCAAAAATAAAAAAACCTCTCATACTCTGTAATTTTAGAAAGAGAAAACACTACAGATATACTAAAAGTGTACGTTATATATACATAGAAGGTGTTTACACAGCAGTATGTATTTAGGTGTACGTACAAGACTCCTGGTTCGTAGCCAACCCAATATACTAGGTAGGGCAAAGCTAAAAATTTGTGTAGAGGGGTATGCAAGGATTTGAAACAAATTTAACAAGCGGGGTTGGGGACCAAAATTTGTTCAGGATCGACTTAGACCCTTGTGGTCCCTTCTCTTCTACGGGTATGAAACGCCCTCTAATCATAAGTGATGCCAGAATTTCGGTAAGATATATTAACATTGTTTTGGAGCTGTCATAACGAGCGAAAAACATTTTAACCCTGTAATAGTGCTTATTTCCTATTTTCGCACTTTTCGGGAGAGTATATCCCCATGTATACGAGCTCATACCAGATAACTCGTGGTGTGGTAAAGGCCTTCACAGTAGGACTCCAAGCATATACTGGAGGTACGTAATGGTTCTGGTTTTGAACAACACTGTGCTTGGTTGATTTACGGTTTAGGCTAAACTTTGATTCAGAACAGATTTTCGAGTGATGTTGCATGACCAGTTCCAAACGATTTCTATACGGCGAATAATAAGTGTTATATCACTTGAACTTCCGTTGATGTGTTGTCATCGAAATATTTAAATGTAGGAATTGGCATCATTGAGCATGTAAACAACATTTACGCTGGTGTGGGTGGATCTATAGACAATTTTGATGGGGCTGTGCAAGCCTTGCTAACTATAAAAGCGCCGCACGCGCAATAGTAGTCGAGAGCAAAAATAAAAATTTACTTACGCTAGGTAGTGGAGTAGGGCATGTAGCCAAGGAGGGGAGCAGGGGAAGGATTTCAGAGGTTGGTCTTTACACAAAATAAATTGTCAAGAAATTGCAAGACTCCTACTTTCTTAAATTATCAAGACATACTCGTATTTTAATGGTTAATACATGAACGTCTATTAACAAAACTGTTACCCTTATAAAACATATATTTGCTTGTGCTTCGTTTATATTCTTAGGGGTGTATATAAATAATCAAACTTTACCGATATTTTGGGTTGAGCTCATGCTTACCCCAACCTAAGTTTAAGTCTTGGGCGTATCTTAGATTGTAAACTGAAGTATTTGTTTCACCTTTAGCCCTCAAATTTGTAGTCTTTACCCTGGTAAATCGTAGTCTTGTATTTCAGACATATTTGCCTTGTATTTCAGAAATTTTTGTCTTATATTTGAAGAACGTTTTTCTTAATTGTTCATGAAACAGTCTTAAATTAAGGACTTCTCAGTCTAAAAAATTTCAGACCCATGTTTCTGAAAATTTTAAGCAATTAATGTCTGGATTTAAGACATAGGTGCCTGTAGTCTGCATTAAGACATAATTGTCTAAAATTTCAGACTATATTCTTGACTACAAGACAATTTATCTGTTTTCCGTTAAGTGCCTGACAGTAAATTATTGCTCAAAAAACTTGGAATTTGTAAATTTATATGTATTTAAGCTTCTCATGATCGCAGTTTTTATTCCACTCCGAATTCTGAATGTTCCAAAACACTCTATTTTTGAACCGGATATTTCTTGTGGAAAACTTCAACTATTTATATCCCTATGTATTTCGACGTTGCTTTTCCAGCTGAATAATGGTGTTATTTCGGCATATAAGTACTACTCCGTACTGAGTTATTCTCGAATAAAGGTTTTGGCCCGCGACCAAAAGGTTGAGAGGCGCAAAGTCTGAAACATAACTCGCTGAGTAATACCTATATTGGACTGATGACAATAAATTTAACACCATTCGATTCAACTCGACAAATTTCGTCCAATACTATATAAACTGGTCGAATGATAAAACTTTTCAAGATTTTTCAGAAATTCAGTCACTGCTATCAATGCACTTATAAATTATGCTTGTCAGAACTGCACGGTCGGGACGACCCCTTCCTCTGAAGTACTGCGAATATACATAATTTTTCTCCTAAATTTATATGGCCACGCCGGGAATCTAAACTCGGACCTCTCGCTCGCGAGTCAAGTGCGCTACCCATTACACCACGCGGCCAATATCCTAATTTCCTATGGTGGTATATGTGCTCGAGTATGTATGTCTTAACATTACACACTCTACACATACACAAGGCGCGTATACTCACATTCCCCCTTTAGGCGGTCGCGCCGGACCGCGAATCCAAAATTCTCCGGATTCGTGAGCCTGCAATTTACAGCGCCCATCTCGGTGGGACCTCCATGTCAGAACTGCACGGTAGGGACGACCCCTTCCTACGAAGTACTGCGAATATATTTGTTTTTTTCCTAAATTTCTCCGAAAGATATGGCCACGCCGGGAATCGAACCTCGGACCAATTGTCTGCAAATTTAAAAAAGGTAGTACCCAAGAGCGTGCATGGGTCGTGGCTGGGAACTCCCCCCAGATTTGGTGGGACTTCAACATAAAGGTGGGTCAAGGAATTTCTGGATGGGTGATCCGACCTTCATCCGCCTTCGCTCAGGGTTACATGTGAGGATCCGAAGACTTGAACAATTTCAATAAAAGTTACAGAATGTTGCATATAAGAAACTACTGTAGTGATTCGAATAAGAGGGGGCACCGATATTTATTTGCCTGTTTAGAGGGAACCCCCTGTTATTCGGTTGCTGACTTTTATTTATTTTTAACCCGCCCTACACCGCCATTCGTTACTGATACATACCCGCCACGGGCCCGTAGCCAAGGGGGGGGCCAGGGGACTCAGACCTCTTGGAAAAAATTTTGCCCCCATAGAAAGTTTTCAACTTTGATTGTAACTCATTGAAAACCTTGAAGTGATGTAAATATCGCGAAGGCAGCATTCTGACCAGGGGCGGTGCACGGATTTCTTTTCTGAAAGGTTACCTATTTTTTGACGTTTACAATCTAGCAGGGTATAAGCCTCTAGTAGCGACTTTTTTGTTGTTATTCCAGAAATTTCGGATGGAGTTACTTTAGTGGACGGCCCTGGGTTTAAAAATGAAGAATTTCGTTTGGACTTTGAACCTACCTTATGTAACTTTCAGGACTCGTTATATATGTATCAGTGATGCCGTTTAGGTCCTTCAAATTTCGCAGTTTGGGTATCTGAACCAGGTCGAATTGTTTGCGACGAGAGCACGATTGGAAAAACTATCGCGAGCGAAAAGCTAGATACTATTGTCGTGTACTCTAGTACGGAACTTCAGTTTGAAATTTTTGTGGAGGAATTTAAATATAATATGAAATATTTGTTGGCACTAGGAGTTGAAACGAAGTGAGCGAAGGCTCGAAGCCAGAATTTAGGCAGAGGTTTGAACAATTCGCGACCGAAGCGAGCGAGAAGCTATACATTACTTCAGTATTAAATCACTCTGCAGCAGTCTTTAATCATTTCTTTATTCATAAAGCGCGGGGTCTACACCAATAGACCGAACTCCGCATGGTCCAGAGCTTATGTAAATGTGAAGGTTGGCACATTTTTTATTACTATCTTTAATTCTGAGGTGGTCAGGTTGGGAAATTTGATTTTGATGCCTACCTTTGAACAGAAAAATTGATCAGTGAAAAACACCGCGAGCGAGAAATACAAAACTTTTGTATCTAAAGTTAATGACGCAAGTACTGATTTCGATTGGGGATACCACGCCCCCCCTTCTATCCCCCCTCTCGGTACGCCCATGGTCGCCTCCAATGTAGAAGTCGTTTTAAGCAATATGTATATACCTATTCATGCACAAGTTTACGCTTTTGTTCCATGTATATACATATATTTATATATAAAGAAATAAATAAACAAAATAAATATATATATAATTTACTTTAAATATTAATTTAAGTTCCATCCTTTGCTGCGTTCCACCTTCCCTCTCGCTACAAAATTTATTAATCAGCAAAACCTTCGCTTGAACTGGACAACCCTCATTTCTCACAGCACTCTGCATTAGCTTCTACTGCGATTGTTTATGTTGCCAAAACCACAAACATAATTAAACAACAGTTGTGATTTGTCACTGGGTCAACTGTGCGAAGCTTATAAAATTGCTTATCATTGCTTTAATACGAGCGTCATATTTGCTATTTGAACCAATTATTTGATGATACCTTTCCAATAATAAAGGCTTATTTCAAATGGCAAAAAGGCACGCCTCAAACGACGATGATAAGAGATGAAATTTGCCTGATATCAAAACTATAATGTTAAATGCGTTCGTTCTATTTCAGGTTTAGCAACCGATCAAAAGATATATGGTGTTTGTGTGAAAAGATGACAAATCTGAACAGAATTGTGCAGAGTTGTGATAAATCTTGGCGCGGAACGCGCGTTCTGATTGTACGATTATTGTTATTATTATTATTATTATAGTTTTGGCATTTTATCTTTAGTGTCGAGAAATCAAACCAATTTTTGGTCGTATATTGGCTTAAAAATTAATCAGTGCGGTATTTACACAGTAGTACAAGATCGAGCAAAATTTGACTGAAAAATTGGCGCTTGATTTGTATCATCGTAGACAGCGGCGTTGAAATTGTGAAATTGCCGTGAGAAATGGTTGCATTGCCAGTTTCTTCATCTTTAAATTTTCCACAACTAAAAACTTCTGGATTCTCTGCGTTTAAGTCGAAGTCCATTCCGGATTCTTCTTCATTTGTTGTCAAAATTGCAATTTTTGAATTTTTGATTGAATTTTTTTACTGATTTTTGGCTTTAGGTCAAATTAATTTTTTTTTGGTTTTTCTGCATACTTTAAACTTTTCTTTGTATATATAACCATGCAACACCGGAAAAACACTTCAAATCATAGCAACAAACGATCCCAGCTTTTGCTCATGTAAAGATCAGGGGCAAGTAGTTTTTCCGCGAGACTCCAATAGAGTAATTTTGAACTTTACCATTGGAAAAATTGATTTTACTGGTTAGGTTTAGGCTTAAGTTTAGGCTTAGGGTTATCCTTTTGCTTATAGGCTTATCCTTATGCTTAGGCTTAGTCTTAGGAATATTAATACTATTGTTTACGGCCGTGTTTTATATATTGGCTGCAACTTCAAATGCGAATGTAAAACTATGTTTCTGTAGAACAACCAATGTATTATATATTTCTCTCGTTTCACAAAGCCTTATAAATTGTTGAATTTTTATTCAACTGCTTTCAAAGAATGTTGAAAAGCTACATAAATTTTGACAAGCCTTTGGAATTCTTGTAAAGGACTAAAAAACTGCGATTCTTGTACACTTTCGTCGCATTTAAAGTTAAAGTTTGGGCTTATGCTCAGGCTTAGACGATGGCAAAGGATTAGGCAGAGACTTAGGCCTGGGCGAGTCATTTCCGAAACCTAATCCCCTTTCGCTACGAATCAGCCTAAACCCGTGGGTGAAAAGTGTACAAGAGTCAGCACTATAAAAGTATCGATTAAGGCAACAATTTATGAATGCTGAAGACGCAGTGCCAAACCTGATACCCTCTGTTCAAACGCCGGCGGAAATTAAATTCGATCAGTCGGTATTTTGGAGCCACAAAGGTAAAAGTTCCAATGGCCAACGTACAGACAAACAGGACAGCTGTGCTCTGTATTGATGTGAGCCAGCCGGCGCCGCCGTACTTTGATGTGTCAATGAACTCTGAAGAGTGTTTTAATTCGAAAAGTTTTGTATCGTTTTGCAGAAACTTTGTCCTGTTAGCTCTCTGTCAGCAGGTGAATAATGAGGTATAGCTTTTGATCGTAGATTGAAATGGTGTTTTAATGGTTTAGTTGGTTACAGGACATGATACTCCGCGCCAGACCATAATTACTTGCCCTATATACATTGATTTTCTGCAGAATTCGGTTAGCGAACATGACACCTCTAGTAACAAGAACAACAATAATAACAACAACAACAATAATAATAATACTACTACTAATAATAATAATATGATTTAAATTCGTAACACTGCATGACCGCATGGAAGAAATATCAGGAGAATCGTTCATTGTGGCCATGAGACAACCTTTAATTATAATACTATACGAGCAAAAGTTGAGCCCTATTCTCACTTGCAAGTTTTTGCTGCGAAAACTCGCAGCTGCACTTGCACTTGCAAGTTTTTGCTGCGAGAACTCACAGCTGCACTTGCACTTGCAAGTTTTGTTCAAACTCCCATTCGAAAACTTGCAGCTGCAAATAATTCATTAAAAATCATAGCTAGGAATTTAGTTCACATGTGTGAATAACCATGCAAGTTCACTGAATTTATTGTAGCCGCTTTCTCATTGGTTGATGAAAAAATGCAAGTTCTCACAGCAAAAACTAGTTGTGTGAATAGGTCTTTAATAAAATGACTACCAACTTTAGAGTTGAAAGTTTTTGTTTCTTAAATTACGCTTAGCAACTAAGGCGGTGTAGGTCAGAATTCTATTTTACGAGTTCTTTACGTGTGTACCACTCATCAAATCCAGCGAAATGTTGCATGGTTAAGCTTCGAAACTAAGCACAACTTTTGCCGTTGATTTGATCTATGTGTTTAAACAAGTGTCCATATTTATATTTCCTCATCTTAAAGTGCACTTGTTTGAAAATATATTTATTAACCACTTGGTGGATTTGAATTCTATCGATGCCATGATAATAGTTTAAGATTACGTTTCAAGAATATATTACTAAGTTTTCATAGTTTGCTTTGCACCTAATAATCCAGCAAACTTTGAATTCCTGAATTAAAACTTAAATTTAGCGTTATTACGTTTTGTACAATGCTTTGTTGTTTTATAGTCCATACTTACCGACAATCATCTACATTTGAAGCAATCCCTGCCATCTTGAGAACCACTCAAACAGAAATTTTCACTGCGTCTGCCAAATGTTTAATACCCTTATCCTAACTTAGCTGCCTGGTGGACCGTGTGAAACTTTTTTGGTTGGCCGATCAGTTAACGTCAATATTACCTATCATTACGGCGTTTCTTGCAGCGGTTTACAAAGCCAATTTCTGGTTTCTTACGACGAGAGAATTTTGTTACATTTAATTGAGTTCCGACATCAAAATTTTTAAATTTCAAATTTTTTTGATTGACATTTTATATAGGAAATGGTCAGGTTGGTCTTATCGCGTTTGTGTATCACTGTAAATTCTAGTGAATTGATTTGAACTCAGCATGAATTGAATCCACTCACAAGCCTGAGCTCTGAATTAGGTCTTTCAGAACTCAGAATTCTGAAATGATTAAACTCATTGTGAGTTAATGGATGCACTTATCCAGAATTAAATCAGCTCACAATGAATTAATATTTACTGTTATTAACTCAAAAATATATATCCAGAATTGAATATTTCTCTCTTTGAGCTGGTTAACCAACTCATTAGAATTTAAGTTAAAACGAGCGGTGATTTGTTTTTGTTTTTCCTTCAAGTTCGGTGGCAGATTTTCTCACTGTAGATCCACGTTGTTAGTAAGTAAAAAGCATAACAATTTGTATGCAATAAATAAAAGATGTATATTTATACCAAATTGTATTTGTTTTTAAAATTTATAAAGTAAGACCGATTATATGTCAGTTTGATGTTGATTAAAAACTCACAACCTTGAGCACACCAGCGTTGAAATTATGTAAGACAAGTAAGTTTTCCTAAGCCTTTTGATATGCATTCATAATGAAAAGATCCGTTCTTTCAAGAAATGCCATGTTTTCGTATTTCCCTACATTGATACTAAATGTTGAGCTTAGAATTGTTTCCGCAAATCAAAAACGAGGGTCAACTAAAGTCCCCAGAAGACATCAATTATTGGAGTTCCCACTACGGTATCAGTTAAAGCCTCCCTGATGATTTCAAGAGATGAAAAAGCTAAAGTGTGCAATGAATCATGTTGAAAATTTTTGGTTTGAATGGAATTGGTATAACCAAGAGTGCATAATAAAAGAGTGTCTCTTGTGGTTCCGCATGGTACAAAATGTACCACCGGACGTTGCGTTTTTAGTCTACCCCCTCTTGCTTAGTGGGGGTTGTCGTTGTTACAAGCAGTAACCCTACATTATACTGTAACCGGAGCAATATTTGGTGCCAGATACATAAAGTGTCATGGTTCACACAGGTTGTACCCCCAGCTAAATAAAGGGGGGTAAGTCAAAAACGCACTGTGTGCTATGCCGGGTAGATTCTTTTCTACACTGAATGTATCCCCTTGCACGCTCTTGTTGGCCCATGTAAAGATCAGGGGCGGAACTTTTTTCTGAGGGACTAGAAAAAAGTTAAAGCTTAAGCTTTAAACAATTTTTTTGCTTGGCTTAGGCATAGGCTTAGGCATAGGCATAGGCATAAACTCATTTTTAAACTTAGGCTTAGACTCAGGCTTAGGCTTAAGCATAGGAGCAGGCCTACAATACTGTTCCGCCCCTGTTCTATACATTGGCCCTCTTGTTGAAGTAAGGTGGCTTCATGGATGAATAAAATGGTTACACCGGGTCTCTGTGGGACTGCTAGAAATTCATCACAAAGTATATGCGAAGCGTGAAGAGAGTCCTTGAAAGAAAATTTGAACGAGTCGTACTTTACTGAAATGATCACTTTTAACAAGGTCCACGCGAGAGCTGATGTTCTCGCAGCAGATAAGGAATATAGTTTCTCAGTACACACAAAAAAGTATTTCTGAATTTATTCAGTAGAGTATTTTCTGTGGCAAATATGAAAAGTTTTCCTGATATTTAAGACAGTTTTTCCAAAAATAACTGGAAAACGTTTATTTTCAGACTTTATTTCAAAACTTTTCTGCAATCTTTTCTGTTATAACAGAAATACTATTCAAGTGCACCTTGCTAATTATATTTCTTAAATGTGAGAAATTTTTTCTTAAATATCAGAAATATTATTTTGAGTGTAGTAAAAATGCTTTACCTTGGTATACACTATTCCAAATGTCTTTTCAGGGCCTGATTAGTCGCCAATAGCCGCTTAACAATTAATTTACCATAGAAGCGTTTGCATAGCATGGCTAATGAAATTGTGTGGAGTTATTAAATTATAATCTATAAATACCATTTCCAATCCTGAAACTCAGAATACCAGAATAATATGATCACATTTACTCGCATTGTATCATAAAGAAAGTGTTCCTGTCTTTAATGGTATTCATCAAAGTGGACATTTAGTTGAGTGGGAAAACTGTTGAGTTTAAAAAAATAAAAAAATATTTTTAATAAAGCTTCAGTTTGCTGAATAAATTTTGTTTTAAACTATAAATCAGTGCTAATAAAACCAATAAGTATACTTTTCGTTTTATGAGTATATTTTGGCATTGTTGCATTTCAATGAAAATATTAAATTAAACCTAACATATTCTGTTTAACCCAATAGTTTATAGTGCAGCTGGTCCATTTAATTCAGGTCTGAAAACCTAAAGCCTAGCCTATTTCATTAATTCTTGTCTCTCAAAAATGCAGAGTTAATTTCTGTATTATGATTCGTCAAAATTCCTTAATTTTTTTAGTTATGATAAAAAATTTAATATTATTAAATTTCACAACCAAATTTCACTCCAAAACTTTCCCAATTTTGTCCACGAACCAACAAAACCCAGCCCACAATGACAACGAAACATCGTCTCTCTGCTATATATACCGTAATCCGTTTCGTATTGTCTGTTTTTGGTGCCTTTCAACCAAAATGATGAGGTGTAAAACGTGAGTTGTTTATATTGTTGTGTCATTACCACAAGTGGTATTATTCAGAGGTAATAAGTGCGATATTTGCACACTCTTAAAGTGCAACTCGAGAAGCACCGCATTATTTTTGTACAAAAACTTATAAACCCCCAAATCTAAACCATTTCAGGGTTTGGCCCACAACGCTGACACGACAGCTATAATATGTACCATTAACCTTAACGTAATTTTGGTAGCAGCAAATGCAGAAGAAGTTTCTGGCGAGCGGGGGGGGCGGAGTCAGCGGCACGCAATAATATAATAATGCTCGCGATCAAAGCGACCGAAACAAAAACCCAAACGCAATTTCAGTACCACATACAAAAGGTTGGTTTCGATCCCTAAAGGCGTAGTCGGCATCCCTTTGGATCAGCCAATGAATTTCGGTAGTTTGGACTTGGATACAGCTTAAATTGTGCTTTTTTTCAGGGTCGCGTTTATGCTTAAACGGTTGTATTAAAGAAAAACTAAACACAGTTCAGTGTGACATTAATATCGTTTAAGGTAAATCTTGGTCTTATTTTGGAACTGCTGAATATTTCATATCGCATTTACATCTCAAAAATACAAAATATATGTACGGTTCATTATTGTGGTGTTCCCCGAGAAAAATATAATATTCCTGGGTGCTGGGATAATGTCAAACCTTGCACACGCATATATATACACTTCTCCGCAAGGTACTTTATACCGAGCTTATAGTGGTACATTTTTGACAGGCATCCAAAACAATATTGCAAGAACCGCCTTCTTAACCCATATATACCAACCATTCGAGAACGTGATTTTATACCTTAAAATTTTTCAGGCGCAATTATATAGTATCTGAGGTCACCACCAGAACTCATTTATTCTGAGATAAAGTGCAATGTTGTTTGCATAGCTTTTGTTCATAGCGTTATCCGGAGCCGGAATTTGATTACAAGACGAAGTTTTAACCTCAAAGGTGTTTTGCGAGCGAGAAATTTATTTGAGCTCTAGAAACTGGTTTGTAATAATTGTGTAAGTAGTGTCCTTCTTTTTTTTGACGGATTTACAAAAGAGGATATATCCCCTATCCTTCGTATATACGCCACTACCGTGCGTTTTTCGACTCTGTTTTGCAACGATGTTTATACGTTTCGTTCGACCCAGAAAACACAGTATCATGACAAATGCAAATTTTTGCAAAATGTCATAAACTTTAATATTTAATTGAGTGCCAACGCCTTGTGCGTGTTTTTGCCTGGTTTTTCGCTTGTTTCTTTCTGAATAAATCGCTGCCGCGATTCAATTGTGTCACCAGGAAATGGAGGTGCACTCTCAAGGGGTGTGTACAAATTGGCAGGCAGGCACGACGGAATTGTGTTCTATTGAAAATTGTTTTACGGGACGTCACAAAGCACACTCTGACACGTTTCAAAATAATCCATTGGATCCTGCAGGACAAAATAATTTCCTTGCTCGCTACACTCGTTCGTGAAAAAAAAAACGTTTACATGGAGGTTATACCTTACTGAATATAAAATCCTGGTTACGCCTTTGACAGGCTCGGGAACATCCGTCTGTATGATAGGTCGATTGCAAAAGGTACGTAAAATTTGAGGGCATATGGCTCCCAAATGGTAACGAACTCCAAAGACTGCACTGCATCTAATAATGACCCTTACAGTTTAAACTTGACTCGGTGGTAAACTGTTTATAGCAGAATGTAAAAACTTTTAATGAACACTTAACACACCTTAAGGTTATTATTTGGTTGTCTTTGTATCGGATTTAAGGGTTGTTTGATTTATGTCGCGTGAGAATAAAGGAATGCTTGATGTTTTGCTGAGAGGGTTTTGGGGCCAATTATTTTCGTGGGGTTATAGGCTAAAGGTGCCTATACACACCGCTTCGTGCACCACGAGGCAATTGCATATATATTTTCCGGAGCACAAATCGGTGCCGGTCAAATGTTTCTATAACGACCAAGCGTTTGCCTTCGAGCCCGTGTGATAATTTGAAGATATCATCGCCAGGTTTAAAAGAGACCAAAGTTTCCACTCTACCGGTTTTGTTGAAATCTCGATATCGTTAAGCGGCGGTTGTAGAGATGTGTTGTTCCAGGGCGGTTCTTCTAAGAGTGGCAAATTTAACTTTTAACAAAAATGTTTGACACCAGATTTACTAGGTGTGATTATTTGAAGAAATTTGGACAAGAAACTTTACTATCCTCGGAATATAAGAAACTTGGAGAACAAAGTTTACACTATCGTCGAAAAATTTTGGTTGTTTGTAGCTGTAACGAGTCGAAACGGTATATTTTACAAATTAGTTTGTGATGGTGGCTTCTCATATTATTAATTAAAAATTAAAACTAAAAAGCAATTGAAATTTTTGATAGATTTGCAATAAATTTTAGTACAACTGGTTATGCTTTATACTCATTTTTCGTTTGCGAGGAAAAACTAATAAGCCATTACAACGGTATATATAGCAGTATTAAAATCATACAAATGGAAAAATCAGTCTGCGGACTGAAATGCATTTTTGCGCCGAAATGTAGGATTTTTCAATTATTAATGTCTTCGCGTTTCATGTCGAACAGGTAAATAATAAAATTAATGATTCTAGAAGCTTACAAACAAAATTTCAGCTCGAAAATCTTCATTAAAATTTCAAACTACACTTTTTCGTAGCACCAAAGTTCACATTATTTTTAATTAAATTTAAAATATTTCAAGTTTTGTACTTAGTCGAAATCGTCGTTTTTGTGCCTTTGAACATAATTTCTGGCAATATTTCTGTCTATTTGACATTGTCAGTTGCCAACTGTAAACCAATAACAATCAAAAGGTCAGTTGAAAATGTTTTGATTATATTT
The DNA here is from genome assembly GCA_030248215.1 of Enoplolaimus lenunculus. NCBI lineage: Eukaryota > Metazoa > Nematoda > Enoplea > Enoplida > Thoracostomopsidae > Enoplolaimus > Enoplolaimus lenunculus. Next base: position 140,684 of record JASANG010001414.1, on the reverse strand, counting down.
GACTCAACGCAGTTGTCGACTGTGCTAATTTTGGCATGAGTTGTTCAAAGTTACCAGTCGTAAATCAGTTGATGCGCAAGTGGCAAACACTATCTACCGGTCTGTTTTCAATATTATTAGTAGTTACAACTTTGCGTTTAAGTTTATCCTAAACTTAATATTTCAACATAATTGCGAGCTAGTATTTGCGCGTACCACTGCGATCGTATCAAGCTTTGTGTTAATGATATCGAAAATTTAGACAAATTATACAATTCCATGTTTGGCTATTTTTTTATAAATTATAGTTTTAATTAAAATTATTGTAAAAAAATTTTGAATTTCGGTAACATTCTGCACACGCTTTATCATAATGTGAATGGGCAATGTTACTTTTAGTGGCATAACAGTACATTAACCGTATTGCTAAGCCTAAACCTAAGCCTAAGCGTTGCAAAAATGTGTTCCTAAGCCTAAGTCTAAGCCTAAGCCTAAGCCTAAGCAAAACAAATGGAATCTAGAATGTAAATTTACTCTTTTACGGACCCACCAGAAACCTGGACGCCCTTTAAAGTAACATGGGCTATGTGAATTGACCTCGGATTTTGGACTATTGGTTTCTGCCAGTTTTCTATTTGTTAAATATTTTCACAATGAGCCATGAATTCAGCAATTATTGCTTTATGTTGTAACTGCACTCAATTCCTTCAGAAAAATTGACCACGTCTTCTCAGCGTCGGAGTACCACTCGCAAGTGACACATTTTATTATGACAAGTTAAACAAATCAGTTTATTGCTCTCAAGTTGAACATTTTGGGGTAGGGTAGGATGGCGCTTTTTCGAAATTTTTATAACGTCTTCCGGCGTCGTCCGTCGCCGGACGTCCCGTGTGCCACCGTTCGTCACCGTACATCACCGTGGGGTAGCCAACGCAAGCATATACTCAGACAACGCCGTACGGTGACGGACAGCTACGTACGATCAAGGACGGTGCCTCATGACAAGTATAGCACCATCCCAAATGTCCGAACATAAATGTCATGCAGTCTGTGTTTAAATCAAGGTAATACGTCAATATATCCGTTTAATTTTAGACAAAAGTATATATCAGTGCCTTTTAAGTGCCTTAAACAAGTATACGGTGATTATTAACGTGCCTTACGCAAACAAACGCTATAAAAAAGAAGTAATGTCGAATAACGCAGGAACGAATTTATTTTCACAAAATTTTCGCAACGTTGATGCCAAGAAACCAGCCACCGTCAGACGCAAGTCTATTTTTGAAGGTAAGAAACTGTCTCAAGCTGCAGTACAGCGCAATCTAAATATGCAGAGTTTGTACGGATACGAAGGTTTAAAACGAAAACAATTAAGTTTGCAAATTATGTAAACATACCGATGAAGAGGGCAGTGTATCTTAGCATTTGTGGCACCGTACCGGTTATGAATAAACTATTAATGTTTCACGGCATTGAGACAATTTGTCGCCCGACAACTTGTAATCCGAAATATTATCCACTCCACAACTGTTTGCCAAACATTATGCTTAGGCTTTGGTGTATAGGATTACGCTCAGGGTTATGTTTAGACTTATTCATAGGCTTTCCGGCATTGGTGGGCGACAAGTTATCGGGCGACGATGTTTCACAGCGTTCATCTCATTGAACATTGCGCGAGCTGAAGTTAAAATTGACAAATGGCTACAATTTGCGTAGTTCAAAAGGAAAATATTAAACTTTACAGAAAAGGCGTTTGGTTCGGGAGACAGTGTTGTAGATCGTTGTTTATCCACAATTTTGACAAAAAATTTCGGCGTTTTAGGCTCATAGTTCTGCTCAAGTTTGGAAACGGGCTTATCTATGCATAACGCACTTGCCTAAACCTGAGTTTAAACCATAAACCTTTTAAACGTGGCAAAAGCTTATTACAAGAGCTAAAATTTATTTGTTTACAAATAATTTTGTAAAAATTTCATTTCAGATATACGTCTAATGGCAGGACTGACTGCAGACACAGAGACGACCGAAATGGAAACCAGCTCGTCAGATGCGGAAATCTCAACTCCATCATTGCCGCGGTCGCCTTGTTTTCACGATGCAATTGACTTGCGAAAATCGCGTGGTACTTCTCAACCGGTCGCCAATTTATCAGCTCCCCATCCTAAGAACAATCCTCTGTTTTTCACCGATGACTCCCAAACAACAACTTTGGATTCATTATGGCATGCTGATCCTAACGTTTCGAAAAACGTGCCAACTAGCACAGTTGCGCCTCCAGCAGATCCATTTCCGTCTTCAGATATTCATAAAGTACCTTACGATTCGTTCCTTCACTCGCTAGTGTACGCTGCAAACGAATTTTGGCAGCAACTCATTTACTACGGGTGTCCTCAAATCCAACACGCCCCAGGTCAAAATATTCCGCGCCCTTGTGTCGCTAGTGCCGCCCCCGATCAAGATCTGATGCTTTGGTATCTTTCTTCTCTAACTTCAGCGAATTCTACGCAAAAACGTCATCGTCAGATGCCGACAAACGGCACCGGATATGATATGCTCGCCAAAATGTTTTCACCATTATCTGTTCCGTCTCCTAGTTCACGGTCAACCAATGACGATGAATCATCACCCCCACACTGTCCAGTTCCTGACAAGAAACTACGTTGTAACAGAAGCGATAAACTATTTGCCGATCTAAATGCCAAATTGAACACCAGCCCGTTTTCTGATACCCCAAGCCGCACTTCAACGCTACTAACCAGCACAACTCCAATTGTAAACCAGACTTACGTGTCTTCCCCTGTTCAATTTTCAACTCGCGATGCATCTTTGGCTCAAAACTCGCTGTTCGCTAGGGCTGACCCGGCATCAAAATTTCCACCGCATAGTAGTCAAGTTCACACGATTCTAAGCTGCTCAACGTGCCCTAAAAGTCTGTCCGGTACAACGTCAACAACAATTATCGAGACAAAGCTCGGGAGCGTTGGAGTGAGCAGCGGGGCGCTCAAACGGCAACAAGGAGAATTCGCTGGACCGGCTCGCTGTAAGCAATCATCTGCACCACGGTTTCAATGTCCAGACTGCAATCGAAGCTACTCGACCTTCAGCGGTTTGAGTAAACATCGTCAATTTCATTGTGCGTCACAGATGAAAAAGCAATTCAGTTGCAAGTACTGCGATAAGAATTACGGATCGCTTGGAGCGTTGAAAATGCACATTCGAACGCATACGTTGCCGTGCAAGTGTCAGCTGTGCGGCAAAGCGTTTTCACGGCCTTGGCTGCTTCAAGGTGAGTTACAGTGACAAACATTATAGTTTGCATGCATTCTGAAATGTGTGTGTCACCTATCGCTATTTAGTAATGTTTTGAAACAAGCTAATTATGGTATAGTAAGAAATATTTAAATTTTCACAAAAGTAGGGTGTAATATAAGAGTTCTCGTGCTACGACCACTGCTGCTAAAATGTACTACTCGCTTGTTGGGGTTTGGAATTACCAGCAATAAGTAGGTGACAAGTCCTTACGATAAATCCTAGAATATAAAACTAAAGTATTAATAATTCATTATAGTAACATTTTATTGTACAAAATTGCAAATATGTACCCGCATTACAATTAAAGCTTCCAGCGAAACTTATACGTACACCAGAGCCATACTTAATTTATTCTGTGAAATCTAAGCATCAACGAAAAAATATTGCTAACATGTGTGGCGAATCAAAACTACTTCAGAATGCTATTATTTTCATTTTTTAAGGAATGTCGGTAAAAAATATATATCAGGGACGGTCACAGGGGAAGGGCGGGCGGCCCTCCTCTTTTGAAATTTTTCACAGTTAAATTTTTAGAACAAAAATAAAATGATACTTACATGAAAAGCAACATAAAAGATATAATTTAAAAGTCCGCCTCTTCCGAAAAAATCCTGGGACCGCCAGTGATATATATACGAATATACCCTTTAAACATCCCCTAAGCGTAGGATGGCGAGTAAATCTTTTTGCCGTGCTAAGCTGAAATTGTTGATTTAAAAATTAAAAATTTAAATTTTTAGGTCATATTCGAACTCATACAGGTGAAAAACCGTTCGGTTGCGCTCATTGTGGTCGCGCGTTTGCTGATCGTTCAAATTTGCGTGCGCACTTACAAACGCACTCTGATGTCAAAAAGTATCGTTGTGGCGGATGCCAAAAAACATTTTCGCGAATGTCACTGCTGACCAAGCATTCAGCGAACGGATGCAACGGCATAATGCCAGATGCGGCAAAATATCCTATGCCAAACATTTGCTAAAATCCAAATCGCAAACATTCAAAGCTGTAAGACCAAGTGCAGATTACGAAAATAAAAAAATTGCAAATTTAGTGCGGAGAAGAACGAACCGTTTACTAGTTTTTAGGGAATAAAGGGGCGCTTGTTATCGGTACGAACCTGTCCAGTAATCCTAAGCCTAAAGCTAAGGCTAAACGTCACCTTCCCAATCTCTATGCCTCTCAGTCTATCCGTCTTCCAATGAGCAAGCCTCTATAATTAAATATAGGCCATTGAAATATTAATATGGTCGTGCTCAAGCTTGAAGCAACGTGCAATTTTGCAAAATCTTATTTTAATTATTAATGTTTCATTGCACTATTTGCTGTTTGACTGGATTTTATTCGAAGGAATGTTGTAGTAATATTTATTTGGTTATTTAAAAAGCAATTCCAGAACAAAATGCGAGTGTCTAAGCCTAAAAGTAAAGATCTTAAAGCTGGGGTACCTGTTGTATATGAATAGTTTCAGTGATGACTGATGAATAAGGGCTAAAACCCAGTGGTGTATTTAAGGGGAACGATAGGATGGATATTTGCCTTTCGAAATTTCTGAATAGGGAAATGGGAATTTTTGTAAGGTGTAAAATTTTTGCGTTCGCTGACAAAATTTACATAACATTTTATCCTAGCGAAATAATTGAACCTATTTTTTCATACTAATTTGAAGTTTTTTTAGACTTGCTGTAGGCACAGTCTTTTAAACCAAAATGTCAACGTTTATAAACTAAGAACTGTCTTCTTAAACATGTGCAGCACCTATCATCAGATTATGACGATTGGTCATAAGACTTTAGAAACAGCGAATGTTGCGTTTCTAATGCATCGTCCATTTTATCTTATGCCCACCTTACCGAAATTGCAAACAGCATTTTTCAACTACAGGTTAAAAAATTATACCAAACAGAAATTGAACAACTGTTCAAGTTCCACTGCTTCAGACTTCTAAAATTTGACTAGAATCGATAAACATCAATTTAAACGTTGGGTTTACGGCGATTTTAAAAAAGATAAAATAAGGAAATTGAATCAGTTTTCAAATTCCATTTCGATTTGATTTTAAGTTTCACTTGTCAAATGCCGAAATTGGAGAAGAGATGATTTTAGTATTTCTTATTCGCGCAATTTTTCGTACCTACAACACACATTTTTAGTTCCTTTGAATTTTTTGTATGGTTCCTAAAATCTCATCAGTTTTCCAATCTTTTTAAGAATTGTTTCAATTTCCCATTGCTACACTTTTAAAAATTTCTAATAATTATTTGCAACCGTAATATCTATTTTAACTTTCATGCACAAGTAATAAAATGCCTACTGTCTGATCTGTTGTGCTTGTCTCAATTTGTATCTACTAGTTTTTTGTTTACGCGAAGCTGGAAATAGCCGATTTGTAATTTCCACATGGTGGGCACAAGATAAAATCAACGACACAATAACGCAAAGTGTTCGTGTTTGATCCAACATGCGTCTGACAGGAATATAATTTTGAAGATTGCAATTTTGTCTATTATGCAACTTTTGGCCAATGTTGCTCTGAGGGACGTAACAGTAGATTCAACGTATTGCTAAGCCTAAGCCTAAGCGTTGCAAAAATGAGTTCCTAAGCCTAAGCCTAAGCCTAAGCAAACAAATGTAATCTAGAATCTAAACCTACTCTTTTGTAGACCTACCAGAAAACTGGACTCCCCTTAACGTAACATGGGCCCAACTTTTTGTACTATAAATATTTGTACGATTTACATTTTAACGTATATATATGTATCATGATATTTCACATCACAGTTGTACATATACAAGTCGCTTGTACGAATAAACGCCGCCTTGAGTTTAATTTCTGTTTGACTTTAAGAGTTCGATGGATTCGCTATCCGTATGTTAAATATTAGGTTTTCGAGCTAAATGTAATTCCAAACCTTTGAAAATGCTCTATTACTACGTTTATAGTCAATTTATGAATGAACATTTCTTTCTAGAACGCAACGCAAAATTAGTTTAAAAAAATACTGAAATACCAGCTGAAATATTCCGAAATTAAATATATATGCAGGGCTAATGGGCTTGTTTCGGCATTTAGTTACGCTGGACCGTAGCCAGAGCTTTATTTCTTATGAAATCTATTCTGCGTATGAGAAAAGACTATCACTATATAAATATACACTGATCTCAAATTTGTATATCTGCGTTTTTCTTCTGTTATACATATTATGAACTGAAATGCTGGAACATTGCCCAAAATAAGTATGTGGGGCGTTCCAGCTTTAATTGTAGGGCTAGTAATGGCCTTGTTCCTGCGTTTATACTTACTTGTCAACGTGGTGCAAAATTTGCAATGCGGAAGATTTAAGCGCAGAACGCTGACCCGTAGCCAGAGTTTTACGTTATTCTACTAAAATCTATTCTGTACGTGAAACGACTATTACCATATAAATATACGCTGCTGATCTCTGATTTGCATATCTGCAGTTTTCTTCTGTTACACATATTATGCACTGAAATGCTGAAACATTGCCCAAAATACGCATGTGGGCGTTCCAGTTTTAATTATATTGGTATAAATAAGACTTTCACTTAAGAATTTGGAAAATATAGAAAGTCCTATATTCATTTACTTTTTTGAATGTTGTTCAGCTGGTTTTTACTGCATTTTACTTATTCCAAAGTGTAAGTATATACCCTGTAGAAGTTTGAAAATTCGTTTTGAAACAAACATTCTATCTGCTATTAACTTTGCACAAACTTAACGACGATTTCCTTTATTTTTTTCATGAAATTTCGCAAAATTTCGTTCAGATTTATTGCGAGCCCAGAAATTAATGTTTATTTCGTTTTAATGCACCAAAGTTTGCAATGATTGATTATACTTGACGCGACAATTAACTCTTGTGCCGTCTGTCCGTGTTTGCCTAGCCATTTTTAACTCTCATCTTCACTTTATCGATTCGAAGTGGCAGAGTTGAAAGAAAAAGGAAATGAAAAGATTCAGAAACCTGAGACACTTTATGACGCGAGGACGCAAGAGCCAGAACAAGAACTCAAAACGGGAGCAAAGGTCGACAATATTTAAGCGTTGTGGCGCGTGCTTGCTTTATAGACACACAGGCCTTTAATTTTTATTATTCGTTTGATTTATGTCGGTGTTTCCGTATTAACACAACTTTTCACAAAGTTTCTGTTTATGCGTCGGCGAAGTGACGTGCGAGTTAATTGCAACAGATGAATTTCTATGCGCACAAAACGACCGTATTTTAACAACCTAAAAGGGCGAAAATGACATTTTTGTGCACTGTTGCAATTTTAATTTGACACCACACATATTAAATGCATAGCTAATCGACTGTTTGTTCAGGTCGAGCGGCTAAGCAGTCGTTTACGCTTATAGGGGTTAAAGGTAGCGAATTTTCTGCCATTTGAGAGCACTTGCCAATGTGACACGAATTATTAAGCTGAGAAAAATAATTTAAAAAAATTGTTGTTAAATTCAGAAGTGTTGCAACACTGCAAAAAATGGTGAATCAAATTGATTCTCTCCGAAATAGGCTCTACGGGACTACGCAAACTGAGTCAAATTCGACACCGCCGGAGTGGAACGTGCGATTCCGTGTGTCGAATTTGATTCTGGCAGTGTCGAATTTGACTCAGTTTGTGTTGTCCCGTAGAGCCTATTTCTGAGAGAGTCAATTTGACTCAAAATTTTTTGCAGTGAAGGAGCCTTATATATTTGTTCTGGGAATTTTCAACGATTTAAAAATATGTTAATTTAATAGTATATATAGTTGTTTATTGTAAATTGAGGGACGGTCGAAAGTCTTACACATCTTCTCATGTGAGTAATTTTCCGCAGTTGAGTGATGATGGATCCTGGCATCGTATAATGCGTCATCCATTTTATCTTGTGTCCGCTGTGTGGAAATTTGCAACGCCAATTTCCAACCACGGTTTTTAAAAATCATAGTAGTTGGAAATTGAGAAACTCAAAATTGCTCGTGTGGTAAATTGAGTTATTTTAAAAACCGTATATGGAAATTGATTAAATATTTAGATTTCAACTTCCCACTACGGGTTTTTCAGATTATGGAAGTCGGAAATTGAATCTCAATTTTGAAAAGATTGGAAAATTGAGAAGACAGAATTTTTTCAAAACGGAAATTGAAAAGTGCCGATCAGGGCAGTGGAAAATGGACGACCACAATTGAGTTCCAATTTCCCTCGACATAAATAAATATGACGGCAGTGGGAAATTGGATTTTCAGCAAAACCAGAAATGCGTGCGGTAGGTTTGACCTCTGTTGACCTTAATAAAGACAACGGATGCTCTGTAAGCGTTACTTAGTGTTATAAATAACTTGACATGTTTTACAGCGATATGTTTTGAATGATTTTAATGGATGACGCATAATTTTTGAAGATTTCGAAAACGCGGCTCAAATGACCAAAGTTATGAAATGTGATGAGTGTCACTGCAAAAAATGGTGAGTCAAATTGACTCTCTCCGAAATAGGGTTTTCTGCACTACACAAACGGAGTCAAATTCGACTCCGTCTGAGTCAATTTCGACTTGCCAAGTCGCACATTTGAGTCTGGCGGAGTCGAATTTTGATTTAGTTTGTGTAGTCCGGAAAAGCCTATTTCGGAGAGAGTCAATTTGACTCACCATTTTGCAGTGTAAGTCTTCTAAGCAATTTCTCGATTTTCCTTGTCAAGTGTTTTTAGCTATGTGTAAACCTCAGTGATATTAAAAAATAACGCATTAAAATAGTGGTTTTTGGACACATTAAACGCAAGAATGACGTGGTATCAATGTTAACATTAACTTCGTTTTCACGGTAGCGTAGCAGAAGCTCGTAAATAATTATTCAGAATAAAAACTTTGTTGCTTTTATCGGCCCATGTAAACATCAGGGTAGCGCCGGATTAAAGGGGGGGGGGCCGTGCCTCCCACCAAAATGGGCCTCCCACCAACCGAAAACCGACGATATGTTTCAATTGATAACAAGCCAACAAAATTTTTTTCGCGGATCACGAAGTTATACAAGCTGTGAAACATTCAATAGGGGAACCCTCAACCTGTTTGGGGCAGCCGACTATTATTATTCCAACGCCGGTCATACCTCTACGGGATTTTTGGAAAGTACTGATTGCGTTCTTCGGCCTTCGGCAGGGTTATATACAAGGGTTTACAAAATACTTGTTCAAATGTTGAGAAGTTTTCTAGAAGAATCATATCCTCGCGCATACCTGCTCGTGGATAAAACTTCTTACCACACTCAAAATAATATTTCTGATATTTAAGCAAAAATTTCTTACATTTGAGAAATATGATTAGCAAGGTGCACTTGAAAAGTATTTCTGTTTTAACAGAAATGTTTTCAAAACGTTTTGAAATAAAGTCTGAAAATAAACGTTTTCCAGTTATTTTCAGAAAAATTGTCTTTAATATCAGAAAAACTTTTCAGATTTGCCACAGAAGACACTTTTCTGAATAAATTCAGAAATACTATTTTGTGTGTACTGAGAAACTATATTCCTTATCTGCTGCGAGAACATAGCTCTCGCGTGGTTTTAAAGTGATATTTAGTAAAGTACGACTCGTTCAAATTTTCTTTCAAGGACTCTCTTCACGCTTCGCATATACTTTGTGATGAATTTCTAGCAGTCCCACAGAGACCCGGTGCAACCATTTTATTCATCCATGAAGCCACCTCACAGAAGACACTTTTCTGAATAAATTCAGAAATACTATTTTGTGTGCACCGAAGTAGTTGGACAACTCTCAGCAGGGTGGTAGCAAAGGTTCGGCTTCGGATTCGGAAAACATTTGCGGTTCAGATTTAGATCCGGTTTTGGTTCTGACAAAAACCGAATCAAAAAGCCGAATCCAACAGTGCTTGGCAATGTTTTTTTATTTTTAAGTAATCAAATTTACGTAAATTGTTATATATAGAAATCAATATTTTTTTATTGTAGGTCACAAATCTCAGAACTGAGGTCGAGCTCGAAATATATACTAACGTTTAAAGTTTTAAGGCTGGCAATGTGCTGATATTCTGAAACAATTTATAGATATATCTGAAATTCGCAGCATGCAGGATTCAGATTCAGATTCGACAAATTAGCAATGGATTCGAATTCGGGTTCGGGTTCGGTTGAATCATGGATTCTGTGCCACCTTGTGTTGAAAATTTTTTCGGAAAATAGGGTGGTCGAAAAAATTTAAAAAGAAAAAAAACGGGGTGCGCACCGTCCATTTTCGGACTTCACAAAATTTTTAGACTTCGGTGGAATTGTAACTGACTTCTCTAAAAGTGAAAATCTGGAACAGTCCCTGGGCCGTAAATTTTGTTTCGGGCTTTTGGCATGTTTCATTAAAATGTATCACTTTAATGCATCAGGGGCGGAGAGTTTATCTGTGTGACTAGAATAGAGTAAGCTTTTAGCTTTAGACTAACTTTTTGCTTTGCTTAGGCTTCTGCTTAGGCTTAGGAATATGGTCTTTCTTATGGTTAGGTTTAGTCTTAGGCTTATGCTTATAATACTGTTCTGCCCCTGTTCTTTACATTGACCCTTTTATCTAATATTAAACTTTACTATATTCAGAAACTTTTCTTAAAACTGCTATCTCAGAATTCATCCTATCCTTGCAATCACAACAGGCTTTTATGGTCGCTCGATATATATCAGCAAAGTGTGAGCAAAATTTTTTTGACGAGCTTAATTTGTTTATACGACAGTTTGTACTGCTTTTAAAGTAAACTTAACTTTGTTCGTTTGGTGTGCATGAAAACTTTTTACTTCAACACCAACGGTGGCTTCGTTTTTCACATATATAGACAGCGCATCACCAGTAAAAATACCAAAATACAATACCCGTTCACACGCTTGTAGAGTGTGCAAGCTCCGGAATTTCCGCTGACAGCAGTTCTAAATAGCTTATCCGCCCCATTTCTTTCGATTATATCGGCTGCATCTGATTTGAGTACCAATAGTTCTCCAACCGCTGCCACACTACGAACTGCAGGAATTCTACAATTTTGTTCATTGAAAGGACATCGATATTTTGTCAATATTGTGCGCAGCAAATAACAGTAACATTGAGAAAAATCAAATTTACACACCGCACTGCGATATTGAATCCATTGCGCCAGGAATCGCCACACTTCGCCACACTGTTCCGCCTTGCTGCTGTTGCTATTGCCTCCACGCGTTGCTTGTTGCATCGCTGTAGTTGCACGAGTAATTTGTCGTAGTTGTGTCGCATAATTGCGGTTGCGTGCACGTTGCGAAACAGTCATACGATTGCATGGTTGCAAGATGTGCCGTTCACAGCGTGACATATAAATTCGACAAGCTAGCAGGAGTCGATTTTTTACTTGAACGAACACTGGGGAAGGAAGCAGTTGACCGGTAAAGTTTAAATAGCGAACAGATGCAATTTGAGCAATAGTTTCGTCAGAACAACGATAATTGTAACCAATTAAAAAGCACCGTCTAAACGCAGTTGCTCGACCGCAAGATTGCTTTGAATGGAGTTGGGGCAAACCTTCGTACGATATAGTTGGTGCTGTCGATTTGTAGGCGGCATCAAAACATGACGACATTAATGAATCGGCAGGTGAACTGCAGTTGCGGTGCGCGATGCATAAAGAGACTGCAGTAAATATGAATGCAATCAGCAATTTTTCCAGTTTAAGCATTGAAACTATACTTACCAAAATGGCTCTGAACGCAAATATTGTGGCAAATTTAGTCAGTTGTATGGGTGATAGGAGGCATACTTGTTATTTGTAATTTTTTTATTTGAGGATACAATTGAGAATACGTCTGTGACAAAAGCTTGCATTTAATAGCTGCTGGAAAAAGTGATTGGATACGTTCCTTCTTCCAGTTGCATATTTTAAATGTGTTGGTGAGAGAATTTCTCTTAGTCCATTTTGAGTAAATTTACACACTTCTTTTAACCGGATATCCCCTTAAACGAGCCCACATTGCTCTTAAAAACAACGTACATATTTCGACCTGTGTGAGCTTTAATATAAAATATCGTTAATATAAGTTTTACCATGCAAGCTAGCTCAAACTTACAAAACATAAATCGATAAGATTCCTCAGCCTAGGACACTACTTGAAAACCCAAGTGCCTAGCAATGGCTGATCTACAATTTCTGATATGGCGCTGCCGGTATGCTACAAAAAATGCATGAACGTGAAGCGAGTGGAATACCAAATGAAGTTTGAGAAATTAATCCTAACACTAAAATTTTGGTTTCAATTGCTGACAGGAAGCTGTGGTCTGGATGTCCCTTGGATCAACCAGTCGTACAAGACTTTATATACTATACAATACAATGTAAATTCGTCCGAGTTCGATTTTTCAACCATATGTATATCTCGGTATCATATATTAATTGTCACAAAGCTGCACAAATGTTTAAACGGCAAAATTTATTTAAAACAACTACAACTATTAATTTGCTGGAGAAATTACAATTCTACAGAAGCCATGGCCCATGTTACTTTAAGGGGCGTCCAGGTTTCTGGTGGTTCTATAAATAGAGTAGGTTTCGATTCTAGATTGCTTACATATTTTGCTTAGGCCTAGGCTTAGGCTTAGGAACTCATTTTGCAACGCTTAGGCTTAATAGGCTATAGACTTAGGAATACGCTAAATCTAGTGTTTACGCCCAGGCTAGCTGTAGATCGCTTTTGTGCCAGATTCTAAACTTTGGTACACAAGCTGTAATACCGTCTTTTACGTCGCGTGTTAAAATAGCAGCCAAACAAAAATAGTTTTACGAAACCAGATGGTCAAATTTAACCCAAACAGTCGAACGTTGTGTGAAATTTTAATTAAATATTTTCCGAGCATGAAAGCGTCTTAAACTGCTAAGTGTCACGCGAATAAGTTTCCTTTAATAGCAATTTGCAAATGCTTCGATATATAACTTACAAGTTGCAATATATACACGCAGTCGATTCTACAGGCAATGGATTTTTGCTATAGAGAATCTTTTACACCAATAAATCTGCGGCCCATGTTATACGTTTATGGCCGTGCCGGTTTCTGGTGGGTCTGTGAAAGAGCAGGCTTAGATTCCTGACTACACTTTTTTGCTTGAGGCCGAAACGGTGTGGGGTGGCGTGAAAATATCACTGCTGGACGTCGCCGCTATGACAAATATGACTTTTCTGGCCGTAACAGTAGATTGAATATATTCCTGAAGCCTGAGCCGCAGCCGGCCAATGTAAAGAACAGGGGCGGAACCGTACTATAAGCTGAAGCCTAAGCCGAATTCTAAGCTAAGAATGAGCATATTCCTAAGCCTAAGCCTAAAGCCTAAGCTAAGCAAAAAAATTAGTCTAAAACTTAAGGTTACTCTGTTGCGATTCCACAGGAAAACGTTCCATTCCTGATGTTTACATGTGCCCGGAAACGGATATTCTGTTACACCATGCTTTCAGAATAAATTGGCTTATTAACTCGTACAGGGGATTTTTTGATATCCTTAAAACTTTTGGCCTGTTCTACTGTCCGTGTTGCCTGCTTTTCTCGCTGCCTGCTGTCCCACCTGTCCTGCTTTCCCACTGTTTTGTATTCCCTGTTGTTGCGTTGTTTCAACTATCGTGCTGTCACGCGGTCCCTGCTGTTTTTGTGTTCGTTGACCTTTTGTTTCGCAGTTTTAGCGTCTAGCTGTCCTACTGTCGCCGCGGTCCCCATTGTTTTACTGTCCCCTCTATCCAGCAGTAATTGATGCTCCGTTGTCCTAGTGTCCCGCTGTCCCCACTGCCTACAATGTAAGCAAAATCTGAGCACGTAAGCGGGATTTTTGTTTGGAATTTTGCAACACACTACACTAATTTGGTACTCATGTCTGACGACGTGCAATGTCAGGATATGTTTTCAGATGGCTTATACGCCGCTGCCTGTTCACACCAAAAAGAACTTTGCACATACCACATGTCTTTCGTTTTAGATTTGGCGATGCGGCCAATGTAAAGAGCAAGGTTAGGACAAGATTAATATAAGCATTTTCCTATGCCTAAGCGTAAGCAAAGCCTAACCGTAAGAATGACTTTATTCCTAAAAGCCTATTAAGCCTCAGCATAAGGCCTACCCTAGCAAAAAAATTAGTCTAAAGCTTAAGCTTACTCTATTCGAGTCACGCAAAGATACGTTCCGCCCCTGACCTTTTGATGCAAACGAAGGCACAAATCAGAGATTAAAATTTTAGCAATAAAAGTCACGTTCACTTTAAATAAAGATTGACTAGTTTAGATCGACACCGCGTTTTAATACAACCGTTTAGAGTCAAAGCAAATAACATAATTCAAACGCTACTACAGTTTTGGGGAGTCAGAGTCAGTGGCTGTATTATTACAAGATTGAAATATATAAATGCAAGCTTTTGTTACACTTATGGTTAATACATAGCTAGTTTCCTTAGTTCATGTTTGCATCGTATCGAGCACAAATTGTTTGATTCTCTGGTAAAGTTTCTAACTTGATTTTTATGGAACAAATGCTTTGAGAGGTGGGCGCCACCTGCCTAGGTAACCAAATTATTTTGCGCTGAAACGTCATATGATGGGTGCAAGCGTGGCGATACGTGGCGTAGTGTATGTTCTAATGTGTATGTAACGTTAAGACACATGCTTACACATACACGCACACATATACCACTATAGTACGTACTTAAGAAAATTGTAATATCGGCCGCGTGGTATAATGGGTAGCGCGCTTGACTCACGAGCGAGAGGTCCGAGGTTCGATTCCCGGAGTGGAAAACCATGTATATTCGCAAAACGGGCGCTGTAAATTGCAGACCCATGGGATGAGAAGTTGGAATTCGCGGTCCGGGCCTTTACGCTAATATTTAACTCCAAAATAAACACAACTCCAACAAGCAACTCCAATTATATTCCAACCAGGGTGCAGCCGGAATTACAATTTACCGGAACCGGAGTTTGAAAAAATTACGGGAAACGGAACCGGAAAATGAAAAATACATGTCACCGAAAAATTCATTTTAATTTTCTTTTGTGCAATGTTATTGGTGAAATAAATAACTCTAGTTGGAACTGGGTGTTCACTTCTTCCTTCGATGGTTTATTTTCGGCAATTATCGAAAGCAATAGATAAATGATGCAGAGTTTTTATACAACATATCACAACAAGTAGATCTAAAATTAAAATGTGGAAATTCATATACGATTGATTGTGCAATCGGAATCGGAATCGGAACTTGTTTTGAATTGATTCTAATCGGAATCGGAATTCAGATTGCACCCCGATTTCGATCTACCAAATTTTAATACCGGAATTATTAATTCCGGTAAAATTTTACCGGAACCGGAACAGGAAGGTGAAAAATGCCGGAACCGAAACCGGAATTAAGGTTGAAGAATTTCAAGCACATCCGAAATTTGTACAAAATTTCTTGTTGCCAGGTTGAAGTTTTAGATACCTGTACTGTTCCAAAATATGAGGAAAATGGTGACATTTTCGCACAGATGCTGTTTGTACAGATTGTTTAGCAAAGCTGCGAGCTCACGTCTTGAATTGCAAACTATCAATTGGTAATAAAATTTTACAGTTGTCGTGGAAATTGATTTTTTCGAAATAAATTTCATGCAAAATGTTCAACCTAAAAAGTTTGGTTTGAATTTTGATTCGTTTTGGTGTCATTTTCTGACTTGTCTCTAATTTTTTTGGTTCATCGTGCCGAATAAAAATAATTGCCAAGAGTGCTTCAAACAAGATTATTAGCGATACAATAAATGACAAAATTACTTTTACACTACACTACCAATAATGCTGCAAACTGAAAAAAGCTCCGTCTGCAAACATGGTTCGCGGTCGTTCTGACATGGTTTTGCTTGGAGCCAGTAACTTTTTTATGACAAAATTAAACTCTTTAACAAAAATCAACTAAAGTTATGCGGCTTGAAATTGTGTGTGCCATTATTTAACATATCATGTATAGTATCCTATATATATAATGGCAAAACTACTTTTACACTACACTACCAACAATACTGCAATCTAAAAAAAGCTCCGTCTGCACACATGGTTCACGGTCATTTTGACTTGAAAACCATGATTGTCGTTGCAATAAACATCTATTTTAACAAAACAAAATACATTCTTACAGAATATTCTTTGGCCCCTGTTAGTAGTACCGGTGGCGGACTCGGCTCCGGTAACAATTTCGAGTCCGGGAAACTGGTAAGAATCCAGATCTTCAGTTTTATTCTTTAGCCAGTTATTTCGGTTTATGCGTTTAACTAGCAAATTGAATGAGTTTTAATTTGTTTGTTGCAGAATAAGCTGTAAGGTTATATAGCTATAAGTTAATTCGTATGTGTTTGTGCATATATTGCGCAGTTTATTAGTTTAATTGTTGCATTTTGGATTGAATCATGGACACTAGGTAAGTATTTGTCAATATCTAAGTGCAAGAGTTGCGGTTGTATCACTACCTGCATCCAAGGTAGGGGATGTGCCGATGCCATTCTCCATTTGAAATTGTGCCGATGCCAATACTAGGCTTAGTACATGAATGACCACGCAAGAGAAGCTCTGGGATTACTAAATTGCATGATTATAATCGTGAAAATTTTACATTTAAAAATTATATATAAACTATTACAATTTATACTACCAAGAGCGCTGTTCGTTTCAATCGATTTGTTGCGATTTGTTGCAATCACAAAGGCAAAGAACAGCATTGTTTCATGATCAAACGCACTGCTATAAGCCACCAAGTGAAATTTAAATCGTTTTAACTCGCTGCTAATGCTATATTCGAAAAGAATCGGCAAAGAATCGGCAATTTTCTGCAGTGCGGATGCCGCTACCGATATTCATTAGAAGTGCCTATATTACCGATGGCAATTAATCGGCATTTCTGTGGTGGAAATATTTGTAATTTAGCGTTTATACCATTTTGAAGGCATAGTGTGACCAGAAGAAATACCAACAAGAAATGTATAATTAGCGTATCTGTTTGTTTGAGAGTAAAATAACTATGTTGCGAAGGCTTTTAAAGTTGTGTAGCGTCGGGTTATTTATAATATTAGTACATGAAATTTGATTTTCTGGTTTAGGCATTATGGTCGAGGTAGTGGCGCACGCGGTCGGGGACCCTCCGGAAGTGGGAACTCTTTCGGAAGTTTTCGCGGAACTTATGGAGGCGGCAGTCGTGGCAGTATGGGTACAGGTAGGGGAAATCGAGATAGTGGTCGCCCTGGATCAAATGACAGTAACCGTAATGACGACACACGGGAAACACCTGATTCAAATAATAAAGGACAGGTAAGTTTTAGCTAAGATGCTTTTGCTCTCCGTTATATATATGTATTGCAGTTTTGAGATGGAAATTTGTTTCGCTAGGTCTAGCCGTAATGACGACGCACGGGAAACATCTGGTTTAAGTTTTAGCTAAGGTGTGTTTGTTCTCGGTTATATATGTATTGCATTTTTAAGATGGAAATTTGTAGGTATATGTTTCGTTTATATCTGTCATATATTTAGCACTTACGGGCTGGGTTTCCAAACCCTACTTAAGTACAATTTAGTACTTAAATACGTGCTAAGTAATTACATAACCATTTCGTTGTTTTTAAAAGCGTACTTAAGTTAAGTAAATACTTAAGCCGCTGGCTAAATTTGATAAATTACAAATTTACCATTCAGGCATACTAATCTTGGTCGAATTGAAATCGTAGACTATTGGTCCTTCCTCAATATAAAGCAAAACTATTACTTTCTTGTTATGACAGTGGCTGATGCTTGGCGTTTATTTGTTTTTGCTCGAAAATTTAAGTATTTACTTAAGTCGGCGACTTAAGTATATACTTAAATATAACTTAAGTAAATACTTAAGCAAGGTGTTGATCTTATTCCGGTTTTATCTCCACAAATATTCAGAAACAGAACTTCAGTTACTAAATATTTTATTCATGTTCATACTCATCTTTAAGGGAATCAACAAGTCAGATTTTCCGGAAGCCATGGAAAATGCATTATCGCTCATGGAAAAGCGTGCTAAAGAAATAGGGATAAAACCGAGCGAAATTGGTAAGCATTTAGATTATATCATTATTCGATTAGGTGATACGGTGTACGTGTTCCTGGGAAATTATATTCATAAGTTTAATAGACGAAAAATATGTAAAATTACTGTATTGTTTCACTTTATGATTTAAAGAAATAAGCTTTCGGAACGTTATTTTTAAAGGTCATTTTGTTTTAAATAAGGATGTGCCGGTACCAAAATTTTTGTCGATGCCGATTCTTCTTTTGAAATTTTACCGATGAAGATTCCAACTTTAGTACACCATGCTTAAAACAGATAGAATACTACATTGCATCATTATATGAAGACTTAACCCCTAACCATCACGAACGATTCTAATTTTATGAGACTGAGGAGACACACTGATATGCGCCCAGAAATGAAATTGATAGCGTTCCAACTGATTGTTTCGTACAGATGATTGTTACGTGCAGAATGTATCGGCAAAGAATCGGCAATTTTTTGCAGTGTCGATGCCGTTGCTGATATTCACGAAAAGGCACATACCTAATATTAAGTTGTACCCTGTATAGCCAACTTCCTTTTGCTCACCGAACTTTTACAGCCGAAATCGATAAAGTAATGGAAGACTCAAATCGAACAGAAGTGGAAAGTTTCGATGATAAAACTGCAGCAGGTGACGAAATTTCCGAAGATTCCAGTGATGAAGATACTCAAACGAGTGGTGGGCCTGACGAAAAACAGATTAAACAAAAAATGGTATGTACTAATACTAAATCATCGGAGGCTAGCGCTTAGCATTGCATCAGAAACTGTTTCAGAAACTTAGGCTAGTTTTTGCCGTTTAATGGCTCGAAAGATTACGCAGAATCATGTAATTCCAAACAGTTAAGGAATAAATTAGTTTCGGCCAACACTAGCCGCAGTTTAAGGCATATATAACATCAAATATTTGTTTTGTTTTTGTATATATCCATAATTCATTTTTCTTTAGCGGCGCAAATAGTAGGTTCTATTCTTTGGCTTTAGCGCATTGCCTTTTACCAAATACGACATGATATGTAACGCAACCTGTAATATGGTTATCTGGTACTATTATTACGCGGCAGTAATTTCACTTCAGAAAAATCAGAAAAAACGGCAGAAAAAGAAACGATCGAAACAACGCCGCCGAGAAGAACTGTTACGTAAGATTATTGAAAAAGAGACGGCTGCAACAACTGGAGATACATCAGGTTACGCGTCATCGTCGTCCATAGAACCAACAGAGCCCGCAGAAACTGATAATGTTGAGATTGAGTGAGTTGAGGGTTATGTCTGATTTGTTCATATAAAAATAGAAGTTTCTTTTGTTCATTTGTTTATTTATTTGTGACCATAAAAAGATTGCAATAAATAGTAAAATGTATAAGCATAAAATGGTGGCTACGCAATGGTGACGCGCTTATATAAAATGTCACGTTCATGTTCATAACACGCGTACAGCCATTAACCGATGTGAATGTGAAAGTGCATCACACCAATATTTAGTTGCTGAATGTATGGGAGTTATAAACCGGTCGTATTTAATACCTGTCACTGTGTGTCAACATTATTTTAGGTACGTTCCTGACGAAAGTCTTGTGAATACAAACGACCCGAACTATTACTTGTTTACTAAAATTTTCGAAGCATTTAAGGTTAGCGGGTTTTTTGGTTGCTGTTGTGTTGTGAACGATATGTAGGTCATTCCTTCGTTGTAGATAGTAAATAAAAATGCAGAGTTGACATAACGAATTTTTTGTTATTTCGCTAACGTTTATACAAAGAACGCTGCGCTACGAACTAATCTGATGTGTTAGATTAGTAGTAATATAAAGATATTGGTCGCATAAGCAGCACTTACGTATGTCTGCATTATTGAAGTGTGGTGTAAACTAGCATGAGTTAATTTTTGTTGCAGCTGAAAGAAAAACCAGTTGAAGTGAAACTTGAACCCGAGCAGAGCGAGGCTAACGCTGCTAATGAAGCCAGTGCTGCGGCAGAAAAAACGCAAAAGACTGGCGCGCAACACGAAGAGCGGGATGCGTTGCTGGAAGATGATGAGGATGACGATGAGGTAAGAATGAAATAATGTGTTCATGCGATGTAGCAAATCACACACGTTCCTCGGCAGACAGGCGGCCAATTGGCCACAGGGTTGCGCAAATGCAAAACTATATGCGCATTTAACTGACACTGGCACATTAAGGCATTTTCAACACAATAGCGGAATGATGACAGTTGACAAGTTATTCCTTGTCTTACAATACCTGTCCGCGGAATTTTTATTGAACCTTTCACCGTGTGTGAAAATGCAAGTCATAAACGATGTTAGTAGTGAAAGAGGAGAGTATGTTTCTTTGGGGATGAAAGCTGTATGGGTCAAATATAATAAACGAAATAAGGTAAATGTGGTATCCCCAACGTTTTGCCGACGCGTGACGTTTATATTTTTTTACATCATGTTGTTTGATAGATAGATACTGTAAGCGAATTTCTGTTTCAAAGTACATACTCACATATTAGCTTCAGCAGTCGAGCGTTTTAAGTCAAGGCAAGTTCAAAAAACAGGTGAGCCCATGAGAAGAAATTTAGTTGATATGTGACGCGGATTTTACAGAACATTCGCTATCCGGTTTGGCTATTCTGTAATGTCTGCGGTCGTTCAAGCTGTAGTCACGCGAATTGTTTAGTACCTGCTAAACCCACCGCTAGCAACGAGCATGTATTCAATCCCCACTCGATATCATAGTTTTAGAGTTTGTTTTAGAATCGAAATAAAGAAAACGAACGAGATCCGTCGAGGATGTCGAAGAAAAAATGGAAGATGATGACAAGACCGAGCATTGCTG
Source organism: Enoplolaimus lenunculus (assembly GCA_030248215.1). NCBI lineage: Eukaryota > Metazoa > Nematoda > Enoplea > Enoplida > Thoracostomopsidae > Enoplolaimus > Enoplolaimus lenunculus. The sequence goes on along the minus strand of JASANG010001414.1, from coordinate 119,491 downwards.
AGCTGAAATCAGTTAGTTTTCGCTTTTGTCATTGGCTTTGTTGTTTAAAATGTTTCATGTGACAGGAATAAGTGGAGGCTAACAAATGAAGGATACTATCTGAAGACTCACAACTATGTGAAACGTAAAATAAGAAAGCTTAAGCTGTTTTTGTGACGAACGTAAGCTGAACTAAAGAGGGTAATTAAGTTCCGTTCTAGGTGAATGGCAGTCAAAATGTTATAATCGTTAATAGCGCAAAGAAGAAATTCATATTTTATTACTGTTTTCGTTAGTTAAGTTTAAACTAGTATTTATAACTGGAAATCAGTCAGAATAATGTCATTTTCCTGAGCACATTTTAAGTCCTGAGTCGTGTGTAGATTGGATGCCTTCCATGAAAAATTTTCATTTCATGCTGCGTTGTACATAATTTTAGAAAGTTACTCGACCAGATGTTGTTGAGTGGCATGATGTCACAGCAAAGGATCCAACACTTCTAGTTCATTTAAAGGTTAGTTCATTCAAAGAGCAGCATAAACTTTGTTGTTGTAGCGACACAATATTAGCTGCTAAGTTGAACAAATTATTGAAAACACTTTTCCAATTGTTTTTATAAAATTCGGAAATATACTTCGTGTTCCACCGCTTGAAGTCACCGAGCAGAAAGCGCTCGTGTCTGTGTGTTAATCACCCGTTAAAAAGACATTTGAAATTGCTATAATTGAACAAACTTTAGTTCATTTCTAGTTGCTGGGCCTTTGTTTACATCGCTGAAGCTCTTATAAATACATGTGTATATTTTAGGCTACAAGAAATACAGTACCAGTGCCCCGTCATTGGTGCTTCAAGCGAAAATATTTAGCCGGAAAGCGTGGAATTGAAAAACCTCCGTTTGAGCTACCCGACTTCATTAAAAAGACTGGCATCATGGAAATGCGCGCAGCACTGACTGAAAAAGAAGATCAAAAAGCGATGAAGGCGAAAATGCGCGAAAAGATTCGACCGAAATTGGGCAAAATTGATATCGACTATCAGAAATTACATGATGCGTTTTTCAGGTAAGCTGGGGTTTTGTTTTTTCGTATGGTAAGTTGATATAGTGCAACGTCATCCGGTAATTTTGGTTTTTAGCATTTTAAAATAGTTACGACTTGCGGAATGGTATTCTGGTTGGTTTTGGATGTGCCGAGTCATCGCTACCAGAATGTGACCGGATACCAAAAATGCGGGGGCGGAAATTTTAATATCTTTTCACTTTCCAGAGCCGGATATTTAATTCAAATCTGTTAAATGCCATTCAAAAATCAGAACGTAGCTAACAGTTATTTTTTCCATGGCCTCAGGTATTTGAGGAGTCTACGTGGCAAAACTTAGTATCTCACGCCGTTGCGCTTTGATGACTTTAACAATGACTCTATTCCACTATTCTATGTTTTTGTAGCGCTACGTTCAGTTGCAATACTTGTTTGGCCCATTTTTCCCTATATTCTTTAATATAGGGGTGGCTTCAGATTAAGGCTATTATTTTTCGATTATGTTTAGTTTTAAATTTCTTTTTATCCTGAAGTTTGGGCTAAGAATAAGGAGACTCTGAGACACTGTACGTCCCTAAAATAACGCTGGTTATCTTTATTATGATTTCCAGCGTTATTTTAACCCAATCAAGATTGTGAAGGTACACGGGCACCTGCAAACATTTACATTACTTGTATGAGAGAAAAAAATATGTAAAAGTAAGTTAATCCGTTCCATGATAGTTGGAATAAATACAAATGATGGTTTCAGTTTTTGAAGTTTTTAAAAAACGTTCGGCAGGTTAAAATGCCGTAGCCGAATATCGATTTTTGACCGGAGCCGGATATCCGGTCGCACAATGGTTTACGGACGTGGGGTTTAAAGTTTTTGTGTTTATAATAACTTATGTAATATACCAATCCTAACCGTTCTCTGAAGCGTCGCGTACTATATTTTCGTTCTCTGAAGCGTCACGTGCTACATTTTCAATCGGAATTCGCAAAATTTCAAAATAAGAATCGGCAAAGATTTTGGTATCGGAACATAACTAGTCTTATAAACAGATTTTTATTACTGGCATTACTGCTATGGCTCTTCGTCAAGCGTCAAATGTGTGGTACAGGCAAAGTGTGTTTTCTGTTTCCAGATGGCAGACAAAGCCTCATATGCTGCCGCTCGGAGAACTTTACTACGAAGTAAGCAGAGTTACTACGGTGAAGTTTCGAAGTCTAGTGAGACTAAATGAATAATGATAATTTTTCGCAGTTCGTCACGCTAAATGTTTTATTTTTTAACTCGGTGAAGGAGTAATATCAACAGCAATCGACTCGTTATCAAATTCACAATAGGTAATCACACAGAATCTCTCTGGGTTGTTTCCCTAGTATCCAAACCAAAAAAATAATGTTCATTCATATGATTACTATAGAAATATTAATCTTTCAACAGGGTAAAGAAACTGAAACCAAGATGCGTGAAAAGAAACCAGGAGAGTTGTCTGACGACCTTAGAGTTGCTTTGGGCATGCCTATTGGTGCGGTAAGCGTCTGATTTACGTTTCTTTTATATTGTATATAGAGTTTTGTATGGTACCCACAAACAGAATTAAATTAAGTACATTGGCATACAATTGAATTAATTTGAAAAGCAAAAATATGCGTGTCATTCAAGCAAACGTGCTCAGTCACAGTCACTCGTGGTGATTCAGTCCTAACTGTACTGTAGTTATGATATCATATAGATGTACATTGAAAATTGAGTTTTCGGACAACCATAGCCATTGTTATCGGCGTGTCACACAAAGCGAAATCACAACAGTAATGCAGGAAATTATTGCTTAATATTGTTAATCATTTGGAAGCTTTTTTAATCATTGATCAAAATGGAATATCATTTAATGTTTTTTAGAACATGAACAATTATCCGCCGCCATGGTTAATCGCAATGCAACGTTATGGTCCCCCACCATCGTACCCGAACTTGCGGATTCCTGGTCTTAATGCGCCTATTCCTGAAGTAGGTGTAGTTTGTTAGTTAGTCGAAGTCAAAGCCTAATTAAAGACGTATGAGTGAGTAAATAAGTAAGTAAACGAGTTTCCGAATGGCTTATATATCCGAAAACACTAAACGTCGAACTTGCGTCAAATTTGCGGCTCAAATATTCTGTCGCATTTTGTGTCAGTAAAAGAAAACCGTTTGAAAATTCTACTTCTAAACCATTAATTTTTTTCTGGTCTATGTAAGAAGTTGTTGCTGTTTTTGCATAAAGAGTTTTAAATAGAGCTGTGTTTCGATGCGCTTAATGTGGGATGATGCTAGTGTTTGGGTTTTGTATTAATTTCAGTCTTGTTCATTTGGTTATCACTCAGGTGGCTGGGGCAAACCTCCAGTGGACGAGCAAGGACGTGCGCTATATGGTGACGTTTTTGGCGTAGAACAGAAATCATTAATGGTAGTCTTACGTGTTGAAAATATTAGTGTGGGACTGTATTGCGGAAAGATTGTAAAAAATTTACTATCATTTAATTAACTTTCAACTACTAGGTTTGACATTACTCTTAGCTTTTAACTCGGGGTGAAATGTGTACAAGGGCATATATTGATGGTTTGTTCTGATTAGCGTGTGTGAAACTATAACGGAAACGAGGTAAAATTTATTGTATCTTTGCTTGCAGCGACATCAATTAGATGATGATATTGACCGAACGCTATGGGGTGAGCTAGAATCAGAAAGCGAAGATGAATCTGAAGACGACTCTGACGCGGACGAAGCTGTAGAAACGGGTGATACAACGGGTGGACCCGCTGGACATCCAGATGAGACTGGAATTGTCACACCAGCAGAAGGGTAAATAAGGGTGGGCAGAATCATGAGAGTTTAGCGTGACACATGACTAGAGAGAATTACCTTGATCGTTTGAGATTGGATAGTAGCAGAATTTTTAAACGTTCTGACTGTCAGCGTTTGAACCAGCAAGACATCCAAATGAGACTGGGATTGTCACATCTGCTGAAGGGTAAGAATACAAGGTCAGGTTTTATGTTATTTCGTTGGTGGAGACTGGCAATGCATGCTTGTGCATCGTTTACAATGAAAAATTTATTGTGCCAAAGAAAACAGTAAAAGGTAGAGTTAACACGTGTCAAATTTCAAAATTGTTATACGTTAACCCTATCATAAGGCAATATTGCGTTAACACTACCCTAAAGCGTGTTGCGAAATGCTCCGTGACACGTATTAGGATAGGGCTGTAACATGTGTAAGGGTAGGGTTAACGGAAGTTTTGCGTTGGGATATGGTTAACGAACGATTTTTTTCAAAATTGACACGTGTAACTCTATCTATAGAATTTTCGGTAATAAAATGAAATTTTTTAGTGAACGATGCATTATATCATTGAACAAAAACAATCATGGCAAGGTTTTGAAAGTATTTTTCTGGGTAGCTTGAGTCGAAAACTTCATCCTTGATTGCTGGACTTTTTTAACTACGTAATTGTTAGATTTGTTAGTTGGCGGCGTTTGAACTAGCAGGACTTGTAGATGAGACTGGGATTGTCACAACTGTAGAAGGAAAAGGATACAAGGAGGTCGGGGTTTTACGAAAATTCGTTGGTGGAATACATTATATTCTAAAATATTATGTCACACTTGCTCACTTGCAGAAATGTATGAAAATAATTAGAGAAGGGGTTTATATTGCTGATTGTTTGTGATTTCACAATAGTGGAGTTTGTTGCTAGGTGGTCTATTGTTCTCAAACTATGGTTCAAATAAACATTACGGCCCTAAATACTATTCTAATGTAGTAATATTTTTTGGTTGTAGACTCATTACTCCAAGTGGTTTGTCGTCGTCTGTTACAGCTGGAATGGAAACTCCTGATACTATCGAGTTTAGGAAAAAGAAAACACAGCTAGAAATGGAAGGGTATGGATCTTTACATGGTTGTTCGAGACTGAGTTTACTTCATTAAACTTGAAGTTCAACATCGATATGATATAGTTTACATTTAATGCATTCATTTTTTACGTAATTTTGTGCCATCAGATTCTCCGTTTTTTGTGTTCGAAAAATTTTTGGCGACTAAAAGTTTTATCTTGTTTCGTTTTTATTTAATAGTTTTTGAATTTTAGTGGCGAAACCCCAGCGTTGTTTACTGTGTTACCAGAAAAGAAAGTTGACAAGGTTGCTGGAGCGTTTATGCATTCAAGCCACGTGTACGACATAAATGCGGTAGGTTTTTTTATTTTGCGATTTAAGAGGGTTGAACAAAAAAGTTATTTTGGAAAATATGACGTGTTACAAATTGAGTGGAGGTAGATAATTACAACAAATTAAAATCAAATAACTTCGAACATGATTCCGATTGGTCACTTTAATAAGTATTGCGAATTTTTGAACACAGCGTTTTTTCTTATATTTTCACGCATACAAACATATATATCGGCGAAATAGTTGTTTCTCTGTCGGCGCCGTCATTTGTATATAAATCATTGCCACAATTGGCTTTGGGGTAAGGCACTAAAACATTTTTCAATTCCAAATAGCAGTTTCAGGCGTTGCCGAAAAAAGCAGGCGTTGTGGGAGACGCAATGATGGACGCAACCCGATCGACAGATGCTGGTGGAGTTGAGGTTGCATTAAACCCGGAAGAACTCGATCTCGCGAACACAGCAGCAATGACAGCTAAATATGAAGAAAAGTTGAAAGAGCAACAACTTGGCAAAGACGAAGATTTGTCAGATATGATTGCAGAACATTCAGCGAAACAAAAGGTACGTTGAATTAAATATTTTCGGCCTGTTTGGTGCTGGGTTAGTGTCTTTTAACATACATTAAATGAACACATTTAACGCAGTAAAGTTAGCAAAGTAATTGTATTGTATGCGCCTTACACTTGACGACTTTTGATTTAGTATACAATATTGTAAGATATTCCAGACCGCTTTATTTACACTGTAATTGTTTTTGTTTCAGAGAAAGCGGAAAGCACAAACTGATGCAAAAGCGCAAAAAGTATATAAACAGTTTAAATTTTAGAGTTGATTATGACAGTTTCGTTGATCGTGAGAATAAGGAAATTTTAAAAAATACCGTTGAAAGCAAAAATCTAGCTGGAAAAGTTGGGTTTGATATTTTCCTGGCTTTGAAACAGAGTATAAACTTATGGTAAAAATATCGGAATCGTGCCAATATTGCCACATACTAGCATCTATTCGGCTTTCTAATTAAATGGTTAGGTTTTTGTATGAATTTCGTCAGCGTTCATTTCCAGTCAAGCAATTGCAGTAGATATATAATCAAAAGTTGAATGAGTTATAGGCGATTTACAACTAAGCAGGGTGTAACCGAAGTTGAAAAATACCGGAGCCGGAAGTCAACGAAACTTGCCGTCGCTGGAGGTGAGGCAAAATTAGGTGGTAAAAATGATGGTTAATTAGTTAAGTTTAGCCAATATCTGCAATATGTTGTTAAGTTGTTTGGTTTTACGCTAATTTTCTGCGAAATTTCAGAAATTCCTTCCTGAAAATTGTAAACAAAGTAAAACGAAACGCGCTAAATAGATAAATTTTGCAAACTTTTTTTACCAAAATTGCCAGAACCTCCGGCAAAAATTCTACCGGAGCCAGAGGCCCATTTTCTGCTGAAGCCGGAGGCAGACCTTCGGTTGTACTTTGCCACTAAGCTATAAACCTAAAAACGGGAGATTTCCGTAATTTCCATTACGGAAACGCACACAAATTTTTGTCGGAAACTTTTAACCCCTTCTCACATTGAGTTGCCTGTAGGCAACTCAGCGAAGTGTATATACGTTAAATAGTATATATCGCACCTTGTTTAACCATTGCAACACGTATACATAGTACTAAATTACCACAAGACGTGAGAGCCCCCTCGGGCTCGAGCGTCAAGCTCCTATAGCTGAGTGGTGATGGTATACGCCTCCCACTCTAGTCACTGGAGTTCGAATCCTAGCATAAAAGTAGGTCTCAGGTGAAATAGAAAATATTCATGTGAGAAAGGGTTAAACGGATCCAGTTAAAAGTGTAGTGATGTCGCTTCTGCGTGTTAACTGAACGCACTAATGTCTGTTGGTGTACATAAATGATCTGATTTATTTGAACCGAGCGAACCGGTTGAATACAGTGATTCACCATCATGTTTTCAAATGGTTGCATACTTGAGGAACATACCCAAATTGTCCTGTTGAATATTATATGCTTGAAATTTTGTAATAGACGACATTCACAAACGTCCCACAATATCACGTAAACATGCAGATTCGTACACGTTGAACATTTGAGAGCGGTGGTTTAAGCTAATGTCATATGTCGTTCGAGTTTTTTCGGTTGACCCAATATCAGAGCCCGAATTTTAATGTTGACGACAAGTCAACATGGGACAATAATGTCAATCCCGCATAACTAGGGAAGGATCTGAGAATCCAACAGCGAAACGCTCTCATACCAAATTGAAAGCCGTAAATTTACTAAAATGTATCGCTTGGCAAATACGGACATTATTCAATACAGTGTCATGGCGTTAGGACAAGTAGGCCCAAATATTGCAATTAATATCTTAGTGTTTCCATAAAAATTTATTTCCAGAATATTAATAAATGAGTATACCGTGAGATTCGAAGCATCAGCACTAATAACAAAAAGGTGGGTCTATGTATAGATCAGGGACCGACAGGTTTTCCGCGGGACTGCAACAGTTTAAACGTTGGACTAATTTTTGCTTACGCTTAGGCATACGTTTATCCTTATGCTTAGGTTAAAGAATATGCTTATGCTTATACTACTGTTTTGACCCATTCTATACATTGGCCAAACAAAGTGAAAATCAAGCTTCAACAACGTATAAAATAAGTTTCTAGGCCGAAGAGAGTACTTCGTATCGGTGATTTACTACAAACTGCTCACGCAATTGCGCAACGTTATACTATTAGAACACAAAACCCCATATTTCTACATTCCAATTGTAGAATAATTTTAACAAAAGATAAGAAAATATAACAAAAGAAATAAAAATATAAAACACGATATATACAGAATAACTAGCGCATCAATTGAAAAATGATCCTACTAACAACGTTAACATTGGTAATAATAGTTTCTATAAAGCAACACAATGGTGCGTAGACAGCGTGAAATATTATTAACATGTGCTAGTTTTTGCAGTCAGAGCTTTTACAGCTACAGCTTGCATGTAAAATGTGTTGCCGGTCTATTTTCCATACATCGTTCAATATCCACGAGTAATTAACATAAATACAGTGACCAGAACATTTAACTTGTGAAGCGTCACAATGTTATTGTAGCAGATTGACGGCGTGCGATAAACAGGCTGTTTATCGTTTTGTATTTGATCACCGCGTCTGCTTTTAAATAGTTTCTGCAGAATCCGATTCGGTTGCAGAGTCTGCAGCAACCACGACTTTACCGTGTACTTTGGAGCCATAAATTGGCAGTATCTCATTGTCTGCCTGTACTTCTAGCCACGCAGGGGTTGTCAAATATGTATCTTCACACATGAAGTAATACCTAAAAATCGATATATTTGTTTTAGCTTACTGCAAATAAAATATATCTAACCACGAAGAGTGTTAAAATAGTTTTTTAAACACCACACACGTTTGTTCTAACACGTGAAAAATAGCAACTAAACCGCGGTTCCAATTTGTCATCTGCAAATCACAATATTGTTCAAATGTTTGCGTCAGCAATAAAACTTTTATTAATCTTGTTCACCTACTTGAATTTTCCTTTGCGGCCAAGAATTGTTTTGAATTTCTTTAATGTAAACTCTTCAGGTCGACCAACAAACTTGCTAACGTAAGGAATTTTTTCGTCACCCATATGGTACACTAGTTGTATAGCAGACGTAGCACTTGTTGATGAATCTGAAGTGTTTGTCATAAGAATGCCATTTCTAAGAATTCCGACTATTTCACAAACTGTCAACATTTTTAACGTCATGATAAAGGTAAGGAACACACTACAAAAGTGTCAGTAGTCGAAAAATAGCATCTGCCAACCAGCTGGGCTGGCCATAAAGTTGCGGGTTTGAGTTCGGCAAAAAATCTGCGAACAGGATTTGTAATTTAATCGTTACATGAATTTGATTCGAATTTAGTTAAAAACTAATGCGTTTACACAGCTGGGACGGTTGGATCAAGCAAAACAACAAATCTAAAATATACAACAATCGTTCTAAGATCACAGTAGTATAATTGATTAGCAAAAACGTAGTGATTAAAATTAGGCCTCTGCTGAAGCAACAGAAATTACATACGGTGACAGAAAACAGAACCAGCAAAAACGTCTGACATACTCAAACAAACAGGAATTACTAAATGACAAATCAGCGCCCCTATCTCTTACGCGAAGCTCGTTGATTTTTGCACTTCCGCGATGTTTCGTCGCTGTTACACAACTTATTTGCTGCAGTTAATTGGTAAATACAGTTTTCCGTTTTTCCAACCCTTCGGAAAAACCGTTTTTTCGGCTCCAACCCTGGCTAAAACACAGTTGGAAGCATATCTTAACCTACAACAGCTAAAAGGACAGCATTAGGTTGGAAATAAGTTACGTTTGATAAATATTTCGGTCAAAGTTTGTTTCTCTAGATACTCCGTTGTCTGCGAAGTAAAGCTGCAGGACAATGTTTAAACTTTTACATTGAAAAACAAACTTTGATTTCAAGAAAGCGTCTATTTTATGGTTTTAACAGCATGTCAGACAATTTTGCTACTTACTGGGCAAAATCATGGACGTGGGTAATGACGATGGATTGTCGGGCATTTTTCCTTTTGATCCCTGTGTTGTGCACATTCCAGGTGGCACAGCTGTTGACGCACCAGCTCTTATCGTTCTTTAAAATATGCATGCTACTTTAGACGAACAAGGAGCAAACTTCAGGCTAACTCTCCCAATATGCAGGCGTGAAATTAAGCTAAAGTTAGAAGACTAATTTTACTTCTTTAGTTTTGCAGAAATCAATTAAATAAAAATAAATATACCCAAGTCTTTTGGATAACTGATGCAAACAATATCAGTTTGAAGAAAGTTAATATTTAGCACGCCATACCCTTCTTTGTCACAGCCATCATAACCAACGAACTGCTTTGCGCCACGCGACTTTTCCCTGCTTGATGCTCTAAAATTAATTAATTAAACTACCAACAGAGCTAAATCAACTAAATCGTTAGAAACTACATTATCTCATCATTCGGTAATGATACAAGTTCTCACGTATACAATTTCTTTCAAATTAAAGATATAAATTACCTTATAAATAAAAAATATACAGGCGAAAATACATATCATAAGGTACCCGAATCGAGAAACCACTCCAGCACCGCCACCTCCGCCAATGAAATACTTCTTTTTGTCACCGTCTGGCAATTGAGAAGCTCCGGATCTACAGAAGTCCATGAAAAGAAAGATACATATATTGAATTAGTTGCGCTGGCGCAAGGTAGGCTGCTATTGCTTACTTTCCGGGGCTAGCGTACCTTATACAACGAAATATTATTGCTTACCAAAATTGTTAATTTTTAAAAAAACTAAGCCAACAAATTTTAATCAAACCAGAAAGTTTTACTAAATTGAGACTCAACGTAGAAGTAGCACAGTACGGTCTATACATTTGACATACAGGAAAGCAATCTGTTTCAACTATCAGTAACAAAACATCCTACCGCGCCTTGATGCATACCTATCGCGATTTTGAAATCCAGCAGACGTCGATACTAGACTGTTGCCCGATGAGCACCCGCTTGATTCGGTTTCAATACCGCTTGTATCTGATATTAAATGTGAGTTCGCTGAGAACTGACTGCTGCCACCACCGCCGCCACTTCGACGGGATACTCTATAAATCACACAATACAAACATGTTCAATTCGCAAACAAATTTCTACTTGCCAATGTAGCTACAGTTAAACAGAATTAGCTAACTGAACATATGTAGGGACATATAAAATTGACACCGCAAGGGAATACAAACTAGTGTTGTAACATCTAAAATACACAACCGCAGAACAGATGTGTGCTCTCGGGGTCGCCAATTCTCAGTAGGTTTGAGACCAATGGAAAAAACAAGTACCCGTTTTTCTGTCCAACATTTACAATGAACGAATGTCTATTTCGTTTGTTGATTTTTACATATGGCATTTGTTATTTTATTGCAATATCCATATCATTAAATCTGGAACGCCCCACATATGTATTTTGGGCAATGTTGCAGCATTAACAGTATTGCAAAAATTCGGAAAAGAAAAACCTGTTCGATAAGAAGAATGTGTGAATATTATTTTCTTGGGTGTATTTTGTGAAATCAAAATGGATAGTGTGTAGAACTCATTATAGCAAACTAGCAAACACCAGTTTTAACGCGACATGAGCTCTTTTGGCAAAAAGGTACGTATACACGCGTGATAAGCAAAAATGGTTTTAAAATGTTGCGCAATACGCAACTATGTTTATTTGTAATATATATTTCTTGAGTATTACTAATTAAATTTACAGATGTTCAGAACTCAAGAAACCTACTTTCTGTTGGCCATTTGTCCACTAGCAACATTAACGCCACCAAGAGGTCGGCTTGGACCAGCTTGCAAATTACTCGCAACATGACCTGCTATAACGCCGCTCGAAAGATCTTGTGGACACGATAACGAGTCACCGCCGGTTGCATTGCTTGTGTGCTGTTGTTGGTCTTCATGCCCTGCCACGTATACTTGTTGTTGATAGAGATGGTTTTCATCAAGCATCACCTGTTGTTTTTGTTGATACTGCGACAGCGACTGAGATTGTTGTTGTTGTTTTTGTTGCAAATGCGCTAAAATTTGAGTACCATCGGTTGGATAGCCAGACAATTGTTGTTGTTGTTGTTGTTGCATAGATACATTGTTTATTATTTGAGGTCCAGTCATTGCTACATTATACACACGGGCTCGATGGACAGTGCCAGTAGAAGCAGCTGTACACGACGTTTGAGCGATTAAGCCCTGAACAGCGATACTTTGGCAAGAATTAGTGTGTGGGTTAGAAGAAACAGATTGTTGTACGGCTACATCAGTCATATTATGATGCTGCAATTGGTATGGCATGGATTGTACTGGAATCCCACTTGCCGGCATTAAAACACCGCCACCGTTGTTAGCGAATGCAGCGTAAGGCAAGGTAAACATTCGAGACGACTGAGCATAATGTCTGCGATCTGGTGATCGGGAACCTAAACAGATCAATTCCGTATTCTTGCGAGACAACAATAGAAAATACAGTAAAAAATCCGGTAATTGCGTACATCCAACTGGAATCGCCAATTATTGTCTAAGCTTATACGTTCTCGACAGGAATAATAATAATGCAGTTCAATGTTAAACGTTGCATCTCAACTAATTCTATCATCACACAAACTGAAAACACATAATTGTAAACATTCTCCGCATTTTAGTGCATCTCAAATAATTTTATCATCACACAAACTGAAAACACATATTTGTAAAAATTCTCCGCATTTCTCAAAAAATTTTGTTTCTTAACCTAAGTTTTTAAAAATAATTATCCACCTCCGACTGTTAAAATTTAAAAACTTCATGCCACACCCAATAAAGGCCAAGCAATAAAAAACATTATTCCTACCTGGTGATCTTCTGGGCGATTTTTTACGATGATTCTGAAGCAACGAGAACGCAACTGGATTGATATTGTGTGGCAATAGCGGATGTCGCGCATTTGACGTGCCGGCAAATAAACCTGGCGACCGCATCGGAGAATGTTTCGGTGTTTCTTGCCAGTTGCGTGAAAAATGTTCGTCGAGAATAGTGTTTTTCTCGTCATCATCGCAAGTAGATCCGTAAGCCATTAGAGCCTCACGGCGACTATTTGGATTTGAGCTACTGTCGACCTAAAACAAAAGATAGCAGTTAACCCATGATTCAAGGGGATAGCCAAGGCTGAATGAAGGGTATTTCTCTCCCACTCCCTCAAAATTTATCTAAAATTTTAAAACGGAAAGGATCCTCTATTATAAAAATTTCTCAAATAAAAAACTTGCTTCTGTGATCGCGTACGAAAATATGTAAATATATAATAGCAAGTCCTGACCATCCCCGAAATTTTCTTCTGACTGAAGAGCGTTGGCACAAAGACAGAATATGGCTGCCCTATGTACCTCGTACGGTTCGCAAGAACACATCTATTATTGGTGTCAAAATGTTCCTTAAAGTATTAAACAAACATATAACCAAATACTACCTCTGAAAGTTTCCGCAGCGATGTTTTCAGGCGTTCATCTTGGCACCGTTCACGTTCAACTGCTTCCAAACGCCGAATCAGATCTTCGGCAAAACGTTTCGGTTGATTCGTTGCGCGTGTAGGCGAATGATCCACGGGCACTTGATTTCGTTGCGTTCGCTGAAGTAATACAAATAAATTAAACGGCAACCATAAAATGTTGTTTTGGCATGAAGTACACTAGATAGATAAACAGGTATTAATAACAGAGATCTCGATATGTTTAACCACAATTTGGTTTCTCTTAAAATAATCAACCAAAATATGACAAATTGTGGTTAAAAATAAAACAACGCTACGTTCAAATTGGAAGTACAATGTTTAACTACAAAACAATTGCACTTCCAACAATGAAACTGCTTATTCATGAGGACTACTCTAGTACATCACCAAGACCACCATTTATAAAACTAAATACGCATTTGCTTTTAAAAGTCGAAAGCTTAAGGATTTGCTACACTTACAGGTATCGGCTGCTGGAGCTGCATGTCAGGATTCCTGTTTTGCTGAGCATTGCGCGTTATAATTTCTTCCTGCTTTCGCAATTGCTTTTTCGTTGGTCTAATTGGAAACACGTCACTAAAAATCAAATATTGAGTCAGTGGCAAACTTACATCACAAAGCTAACGAATATCCATACCTATACCATGAATTAAAGCAAAAGACACAGAGGTAAAATACGAAAGCCTGACTTCTATAAATCCTTCCCATGTACAGTGCAAGACAAGACAAAGACGAGTATGAAATTTTCATCGAGATCCATAAAAAATCATTGATTATGAATTGAAGAAAATTTTTTATAAATTTCGATAACGTTATGAAATTTGAATAAAAACCACAATCACAATTCTAATAATCTCGCTCGTTAACTTAAATTGTAACATTAAAATATGACTCAATAACAATCTGAAAAAGATCCGAATAAATACATCAATAAATACATAGATGACAGTTATATTCATTATACATAAAGCTTTGCTGCAAAATATTGCAACGTCTAAACGTGCATAAAATTAAATAAACTCAGCAATACCTTGGTTCGCTATAATTGTTCGAAACCGTTGTGTCCGCATCGCTAGATTGAATATCTGAGTCTTGAGCACTAGTTGGCAAATGAGGAACGTAATTCGTATGATATGGGTTTGGCAACGTACCACTGCAAATAGTACTATTAACAATAACTACCAGAATGTACTCAATATTCAAACACCCGTAAAATGTTCAAATAGCAAAATGTAACAGCTGTGATTTATTGAAAATCCGCAAAGTCCGCAAAATACATCAAATATACATGAGTAAATAGCGCCGAAAGACCAAAGAATACAGGTTCATTGAATTAATAAATTTGAAAAATAGAAATATAAACCATGCGGAGCACAATATGTGACATTGCTAATCGGTATCTCGTTCAGCACTTATTTTCCACAAGAGTACAGCACGTTAGTTACAATTTAGATCCACGTTTTCATAGCGAAAAAAGTTCCGAAAGCTTCCACTTACATTTGTGAAGATAACGATGGCTTATAACGACCTGAATGCGGTACAGCTCTCATGACACTGAATGTATACTGCGCGCCCGGTTTCACTTTGGCAAATCGTGGTTGCGTAGAAAGATGGCTAGAGTTCGCAGGCAGATTAGATCCAGTTACAACGGCTAGAGCAGAGTCTTGATTAGAACTGGTGTTCGTACTACTGCTGCAAGTAGTCGTTGACGGCGCACTGTTATCTGCGTTATGTGTCGACGTTTCAGAACTGACATTAACAAGTGCACAAACTGCTAAAACCAATCGAATAGATTCAAAGTTGTAGACAAATACCAAATGTTTTATACGAAAAAGCAGAAACTTTATTGAACGAAGCTCGGAGTTTCGCCAAAATTTTCTATTTTTGCAGATTAGTAAAATACGTACTCGTGAATTACCGAACTAACTATTCACATTGAGTCCGAGCTTCGCTCGAAAAATATAGCCACGATTTAGCTGGTCTACTCACACTTTAGATGTCCTTAACCCGCAGCGTTGTGATACGACTGATCTGTTTCAATTGAAGGCTGTAAAGTTTTACATCAAAATATGCATAGCCTCCTTAACACGCAATGCAAAACAAACGTATACCAGTCGTAGTGGGACTACATGCATTGAGTGAAGCTCGAACATACTTAAGCAATTAAGCTAATATGCGAATTGGTTTTTAGTTAACTATTCATTTATCGGTCTTGGAGGTTTGTGAACAATTTACTCACATCCATCGCACCCAAAAATCCTCCAGTAGCTCTAAAAATTAGTGAAATATTGCAAAAAGCCCTAATTTCGGCTTAAAAAATGCTAATATGCAAATTAGCTATTATGTAACCATTCAATTATCGTTTCTGAAGGTTTGTAGACAATTTATTCAGATTCCTCGAACCCATAACAATTTATTGCTGAAATTAGTTTGCGTGTACGCCTAATAATTAGTGAACAAAAAGTACTAATTTAGGCTTATTTAAGCTTAACCAATTATGCAAATTAGCCTTTAGCTAATGAACGGCTTAAAATTTTAAAATACCAATGCGAGGTTAACACTCCAGGATAACAGGCTTTCAAACCAAAAAAGTTTATCAAAATCGTTTCGGCGGTTTCTGAGATTCCTTCCGGACGAACCTCCACCTTTTGACCTTCGAGCACAAAATATAAAACACTTCGTGAAGCCCGAGCATTGCTCGGAGTATAGCTTCGTTCAATAATAAGTTAATACAAAATCATCGTATATATTTAGTATTACCCTTAGCATTTCTGCAAAATAAATTTATTCGGCATAGGCAAATCTTTGGACATTCGTCCTACTAAATAAAAAGCAATTTATCAACAAAGTTCACATCATCATAATAATCTGTTATACCTTTGCTCTGTGTGTTATAGCACGGCTTAGTCGAACGATCTGGAACCGCAGGAGGCCGTGCGGAGTGATTTGTAGCCGAGGCACCCTGTGGCTGGGACGACCTCACACATATTGTAGAGCAACATGCGCCTAGAGCAGCTGTGTCCGAAGTGTTCTCTTCTTGTATATTTGATTTTCGTACTTCTTCGGCCGTAGCAAACACCTGTACATCAGTTGAACTAGGTTCACAGATATCGGTTGAATTAGGTTCTGGTGAACAACGTCGTTGCTTAACATTTGTTGCTGTAGTTGTCGATGTTTCTAGTTTCCTATCGGCTATCCCAGAGGAATTATTTTGTTGCGTACGTAACGGTGGTGAACACGTTTCTTCTTCAATGTCTTCCACAACTGTAGGCAAATACGTAGTAGATTGTTGTGGCACATTGGTATACAAACCAGTCTCACCACTGCCAATGTCACTACCAAGCGGTAAGCAGGACCCAGTGTTCACAGACGTATCATAAGCCGGTATCGCACCACTAGGATCGTTAGGAGTGTGCGCAAACATTCCTGATATTTGCTGCTGTAATTGTGTAGGCGAATTTTGTGACACCGACCAAATTTTCGGTGAATCATAATCGTTGACTCCTGCGTGATACAGTTCAAGCGCAGTGTCTTGTGCATTTTGAACGAAAGTTAAGTAAAGTTCAGAGCGCACAAATGCAGCATGCTTGACGACAAGTATTGCGTACGCTTCCGACTGCGCAGCATCAAGAATGCCTGCATCGGGCGCTGGTGCCGACGCTGAATTAAGCCGATGTGCAAGTGCTTGCCGTGTTTCAGTTTTCAAATCCGCAATACGATTTTCAGCACGTGAACAAACGAAGTTATCGTATATGAGGCGAGCGTATGTCGCCAGGGTTTCGGGTACTGTTTCGGATTTTAATGCTTTGCACGCGAACCAAAAATCGAGAACGTTTTTGGTGCCTTCTTCATCGATGAGATATTCGGCAAATAGAGAAACGCCTTAAATACAAAAGCAGAAACAGTACATTAATTTTGAGCAATCGTTGTTTTAAACAGTTAACAAGTATCGTTTTTGTGTCAACAGTAGATTTTTGTTTTCATACCAACTTTTTATAACAGGAAGTTCTGTGAGCCGCGAAAACATTAAAATGACATTTAAGAGTCTTTGATGTTAACCGCTACGGTATTTTGCATATTTACCTTCAGCATCATCCAACAACTGTGGTAAACTTTCCGCCCATTTAAGATAAGGTGGTGTGCATGACGAATCCTCTGAACATATCGACTGTGTATCCGGTGATCCAGCAGGATCGTAGCAATATCTTGGCTCGTGAGCTCCGAAACCACTCGTTGGCATACCGTTTGTTCTAAAAACCAGAATTTACAATTTCCAGATTTTTAAAATAAATTTACGCCATTTTCCGTGAATTGCTAGTCGAGACAGGGTACCAGTACACAAATTTATGCGTCTACATACGCTAAATCAGGTGTGTATATACTTAGCAATTTTTCAATGCTCACAATAATGAATTAGAAGGTACAAAAATTTACTTCTCCCTCAACATTTTGCCTAGCCCAATTTCTCTTACCACGAGTCACAGTCAGAAGCCTTGTGGAATACGATTTTAACCTAGTTTTGTAAAAACATCCACTGAACTTAAAAAGCACTCCTATGTTTAAAAAAGAAAACCTTGCAGTAGTGCCACAATGTTATTTGCAACAAGAAAAAACCAATATACAACATATACATCCGACTTTCAACAAACGCAGATGTTTTGAAAATCGTTAGTCAGTAAGTAAACGTAAGTACTGTAGATGTACTAAGCAAATGCAGATGTGGACACGGTTCTGTAACAAGAACTGTGTTGTACAGGAAGCAGAGAAAGGAAATCATGTTTTCACCGAAACAGGAATTTTGAATCTATTGCACCGCCAAAATACTGTTAACTGATGACACTTCAAAACAAAATATGTTGTTCATTAACTGTTTTGCGTTTTAAAACTAAACAGTCTTCCAAATTTTACAATAACATGCGTCAAATACTTTAATTAAAATATCAATTTGCGGATGAAAAAAATTTGTAAAAAGAACTTAAATGTTTCAGCAAAATTTTAAAATTTTTTTGATATGTAAATTTATTATTTTTAAGCATATTCTTCACAATTTGACTTAAAGGTATAACTGCAAAAATTCACATTTTGATCCCCCCGGAATTTGTTGTCATTTTTGGTAAACTCCTGCACTGGTGGGCCAAATGAGATAATCTTGGCCTCATTTTACTTCCCAAACATGGCAAAAAATGTGCTAACCCGTTCTAACCTGTCCGTTTTCAATAGTTTTAGCGGTGTACCGTTTACTAAAGTTTTTGCAAAATATCTCTTCAAAAAATTGAATGCGGTTTACGTGACATAACTACGTAATCACAGACTGGTTAGCGACGTACAATAATTTAAATGAGAGTTGTGTGCTCTATGTTATCTAAACAGCAATAATGGATGCCGATTTTAATGTGATCTAAAAAACAAGTCTTTGCGCAGGTACCCTCATTCAGCTTTTTACTGCTGTAATTTTTCCTTCAAGTTACTTCAACAACACTGATTGTAGCTATATTGTCATGCTATGTAGATGTACCTATAGTTTTAAAGCACTATGTATAACACACAGAGTGTAAAAATATGCTGGAATATTAAGCATAGCCAGTCTAAGGTGTTGTTTCTGTTGCTTGGTGCAAACTATGCAAATGAGCTATTAGCTAACTATTCGAATATCGGTTTTGAGGGTTTGCAGACAATTTATTGAGCGAAGCTCGAACACATGTAAGCAATTAAGGTAATATGCAAATTAGTTATTAGCTAACTATTCATATATCGGTTTTGGAGGTTTTTAAGCAATTTGTCTCGTCAGTTAAGCAAATATGCAAATTAGCCATTAGCTAACTATTCGATAATCGCTTTTAAAGGTTTGTAGGTGATTTATTCAGATTCCTCGCACCCAAAAACCCATTACTGCTAAATTAGATTGCTTGTAACCCTAATAATTTAAAAAGTCTTAATTTTGTCTTGTCAATTATGCTAATATGCAAATTAGCTATTAGCTAACTATTCAGTTATCGGTTTCAAAGGTTTGTAGAAATAATGCAGGAAGCCTAATTTAGGCTTAACTAATTATGCAGATTAGTCTGTAGCTAATAAACTGTCTAAAACCCCAATGCGAAGTTAACAGCCCAGCATAATTGGATTTCAAACAAAAAAAGTTTATCAAAATCTGTTCGGCCGTTCCTGAGATTCTTTTCGGACGGACAGACGGACAGACAGATCTCCACCTTTCGACACCCAGAGTACAAAACATAAAACACATCGCGAAATGTTCAATAATTCCCCAGGAATTAGACGTTTGAAACTGCAGTACAAGATATGCGTTGATTCTGTTCCTCAAACTGCAGGTGTTGATTCAATAGCTATTTCACTTTCACTAGTCATTTTTATACTAAAATAAAAAATTTTCACAAAACGCTAATGTTTTACCTACTTTTTGAGATGAGCCAGCGACGAATGAATAAGAGAATCTCTGTTTGGGCTCTACGTAGTTTGAAAGTTTATGCCAATTAAGTGTCCATAAAAACCACATTGCAGGAAAACCTATGAAAGTTTATGTCAATTAAGTGTCCATAAAAAACCACATTGCAGGAAAACCTACATACCATTAGCTGCAGAAAGATTTCGGGGGATCAACACTTGATCTTTTAGTCCATAACATTTTGCAAAAGCATATTTCAAATTCGGAAAATCGTATTCCTCGGGCTTTGAGCTTACGAACGAGCCCAAATTTGCAAGGATTTTCTGAAATTTTGATTGGTACCGACTTGACGATAAATAATTCTTATATACCTTCTGAAATCTACGTAACAGAAAAGATTGCGTGCAGGAAGAACTGGGTTATGCCGTTCTCTTGCTTGAACGCAAAATTCGTTTAATGCTACAGAGTGAGATGAGTTTGGTGTATCATGTACAGCATTGTTCTCTCCTAAAATGACACAAGAAATAAATTAATGAGTGACATGCCAGACTTTCAGCGATAGTGAAAAGGCATACGTATTTATATTTCGTACTAAAACGTGAATAACAATTTATACATAATTTTTAAAAGGGAACATTTATTTTGTTGATTTTGGTGCAACAATCAGCGGTGATCACGGCCCCGATTGACTAATACATGTGTTCTTGTGTATACGTACTGATTATATTCTTCAGCGAACCATAGCCGACTGATATAATACGCAGAACGTGTTCATTAAGATTAATAATAATATTGCTATTTAAATGATCCTAACGACAAACTTAATATATAGTATACTTGGCTGATTTAGTTTCTTCTTAGATCGCGACGATGGATGATTAGGGTCTTGCTAAAATTCGCTCCTCCTAGTAACACATGAGCTATCTTCGACACCTTTAAACAGATAATTAAGCAGTAATATAATATGTTGCTCGCAGCATAAACATAAAAAATTGCGACTCAACTTTTTAAACCCGCAGCGCGAAAAGCAGTCAATGATCATCCGATGGACGGTTTACCTCAGACTTTTTAGCCCTGCAACTGGAAAAACCGGCATTGAGAGCGACACCTCTCTCCCTGACGTCTAGTCCTCAGTCCTCATAGTTTCATAGAGTGGCATCCTGCGCAAAAAAATTCTTATTTTGCACGCAAACCTAGACTAACCCAGTGCCACTACGTTAATCCAGGCTCTGCAACTTGATAATACCTCTAAGTTAAAACTAAATCGCGATTCTAAAAAGCAATTGTAAATATCTAAGTTAACTCAATTGCTAATAGGCACCAATAAGAGTTCAACAATCGGTAAAGCTCCTGCTCCAGGCCGGGATTTAGACTACCCGCGGAATCTTAAAACGATATAGAAACTACAAATGGTTGGGAAACTAGAAAGATCAAATGGGTAATAAATAGGGATGTGCCGATTAATCGGCATCGGTAATAATCGGCACGTTTAGTGAGTATAGGCATCGGCACTGCAAAAAATTGCCGATTCTTTGCCGATACTATTTGCCCATATAACAATCAGTTCGAATGCTTGTGTCTGCTGAGGAAAATTGTTATCTCTCTTGCGTTTGTATTTAAAAAATAAGGGAAATTAACCGTTTTTATAAAATTATAATCGTTTATGATGGTTGTGGTTTAAGTTTAAGCCTTCATATACTAACGATTACACGTGCAAGTTTTTGCTCAGCAAAAAACGTGTGAATCAGGGTGGCAAGAAAAGTACGAAGTCAGTTTCAGATTTGGCAAAAATAAAATCCAGAGGTTAATTAACAACGTATTGTTTCTGAAATTGATGGAAATGGGAGTAACTCAATCTTTCAGTACTTTTAGTACTTACAGTGCGTACCTCAATCCATGTGTCAACGAATTCACGTTTCAATTTTCGCCCTTGAGGGCAACTGGACTGTGTGCTGTACTTCCTACCACTATTCATATTTTGATCGCATGTATACAATAAATTCCTCAAATCTAACAGATTGTACGTGTATAGCTATGACAGCAAGTTACAATTGTATATCATACAATACCATAGGATCGAAACGGTAGTCGAAATTGAAAACCTGGCCCGTCCGTTTGCAACCCAATAATATACCAAAAGTTGCAATCGGTTCTGAATGGTATTATCTAACATCCGTATAGAAACTTAAGAATTTCAAATAACCTTAGGCCGTTTATATCAAAACATAATAAACCCATACATGGTGGCCGACATAGTTATAGTTCAGTTTCTATACTAGAAAAATGCCATGAGCCCTTACATTTGAAAAACCTCTGCTTCCCTTAATCCCAGTCTACCTTTGCGTCTGGGCCTGTATTTGCAGCGGTTCGAGATTTTTGATAAATCGGCAGCCCCTGTAGGTGTCTTTGTGTACTTCAACGCAGTGTTAATACAACTAGTAGCTGAAAAATGGCGCAACTTTCGCCAGCTATTGATTTATATAGATTTAAAAATGCCCACTTGTATCTGACTTGACAAGAGTCTTCAAACCAGCCGATTTTTAGTAGACTGATAGGAATGGGAGGATTTACTTCAACAGCGTTATACAGTATAGAAGTTCGGCTTTCCAAGGAATGGCTTCCAGCACTGCCGGTACCTAATAGCACAAAACTACTCACTCAGTAGCAAAATCCTCTAAAAATGACAATTAGATTTGACAGGCTTATCCAAATATTCCCAAAAAGAACGGCGGTACACCCACAGTTGGTGTCAACTAGTCCTAAAAATAAACACGATACCAGAATACTCGGATGTCTGGTAAAACTATCCAACAACTATATTCCCGTGTCACTAAAAATCAGTTTCCAAACGTTCATCCTGCAACAGGTAAATACAATGGGTCATCCACGTTAAAATGTACGCGCCGATATAATCAATTTCCACCTACCCCATTAGAAACAGCAGAGCAGCATCAAAATACACATACTAGCTTGAGGCAAGGTACGGATTCATAGCTGTACGTAGATAGTGCTAACTGTCTAGACTCTGTCGGAAGGGACTCTGGATGAATACATGTTGTCTGTAGGATGTCAGGACTCAGGACCAGGGTGCAACCGGAATTCCGGTTCCGGTAGAGAAATCCGGTGTTTTTCACTATCCGGATCCGGAAAAAAATCCGGTATTTTTTCACCGGAATTTTCCGATATTTTCGGTATTGAAAATTTTTTAAAATAGACATATCATTGCCACTTATTTTTCTGAAATTGTCTGAGCGTGTATTGCCAACATTTTTAATTTGTGTCATACTTTATAATTGATCATACGTTTCCAGCTACTGCATTTGTTTTAGGATTTTGGCATCCTAAATGGTGTGTTTACACCGTTAAAGCGATAAACGTTAAAAGAATTTTTCGGTAACAAGAATTTTTTGTTTTTCCGGTTCCGGCTCCGGTTCCGGTATTTTTTAACTTTCCGGTTCCGGTATTTTTTTAACTTTCCGGTTCCGGTTCCGTTTACGGTATTTTATAATTCCCGTTGTACCCTGCTCAGGACAATACGTTAGCAAACGCGCACACATTAAAAAACACACGCTGTGCGCACATATTCAGACGCATCATTCAACGCAAAAAATTGAGTCCCTTCCGAGGGACTATGAACAATAACAGTTCCCGATAATGATTACAGGACAAGTATATATTTATGCCTCGAGCATATTCATTGTCAAAAAGCTCAGACTATGACATATTGACATCTCAGACAGTGTATAAAGGGAGTGGGTAGAGACAACGCGGGCACCCAGCAGGGAGGGACATTTTTTACAAACGTGCGAGCATTCAAACCAACATACTCTCAGAAAACTCGCTTCATTTCTGTGAGTTCCGAGTTAAGTATTGTATACGACAGAAATCCTGAAGTTATAATTACCTGCTGCAGCGTGAACGTTTGTAAATTGATTTTTAGTGACACTGGAATTAGTTGTTAGTGGATAGTCCTGCCAGACATCCGAGTATTCTAATCGCCTTTCTGTATCGTGTTTATTTTTATAGGAGTACTTATAACCCTCAGTGAGTGTACCGATGTTCTTTTTGGGAATCTTTGCAAGCCAAGTAAATTTTTATGAGAATATTTGGATAAGCGTGTCAAAGCTGTAAATTTTAGAGGATTGGTAGTCTAGGGTACAACTGTAGGTGAAAAATACCGGACCTGGAGCCAGAGCCGGCGGTGAAGCGAAATTAGGTAGAAAACATGGTAAAATAGTTAATGTTAGCCAATATCTGCAATTTATTGTTAAGTTGTGTGGTTTTACTTTTCTGCGAACTTTCGGAAGTTCTTTCCTGAAAATTGTGACAAAAGTAGAATGAAAGGCGTTTAACAAATAAATTTTGCAAAATTATGCAAAATTTTACTACCGAAATTACCACAACCTCCGGCAAAAAATCAAACGCAGCCGTAGCCGGAACGGAGGCCAATTTTCTGCCGAAGCCGGAGCCGGAGGCAGACCTCCGGTTGTACACTGTAGTGATTAGTACATAGCGAGCAGCTTTGTGCTTTAAGTAAACCGGCAATGTTTAAGACGTTCCTTGGAGTGCCGACCGTACAACATTTGTATGTCCCACAGAGTTTTGAACTCCGATCGCTGGAGTACAAATCCAAAGTATGATAACCATTACACACCCTATTAACTCTATAATTTAAATTTTTTGAAATTTAGTTGACTATGTTTACGCTTTGAGCACACCGGTTCTTGCAATAGTTACGTCAGTTCAGCCAAGCCTAGCATATAAAAAGTTGAATCAGTGCTCTGTATGTTGTGTCGAAAAGTCAGGATCGAATTCAGCCATGGACATAGATAGTTTTTTGCGGTTTTAGCGCCTACAAACAATTACTGCACGTGTCAGCATCAGTTAATGTTATTTCATAGCCCCGAAACACAAATTTCCCGTGTAAAATATCCCAATCCCAATTTCCCAAAGTCTAAACGAAAAAGGTAGCGTTCAACACCGCAATTTCCGGCAGAATTGTAATTTCACAAAACTCCAATTTCTCAAAATCCGAATTTTCCGGGTAATATTCCAATTTCCAAAATCCCAAGTTTTCAAAATTCCGAGAAGCAGTGTATGAAATCTAGTATAAACGTGTGGTTTCGTACCTGAAAATAATAGTTAAAGCCCATATGATAAAGCATCACAATGAACTAGAGTTTGGAAGGGAATGATACATGTTTTAGGGAATATGGCGAGAAATAATAAAGCACAACTATATTGGCATACAAGAGGGCAATATGACAAGAGCAGCATGACAATGAATAGGTACAGATCACAAGCTAGAAACGCGGAATTGAACGAAAGTTGCTGATGCAAAGGAAACGACATAGCTAGGAGTCAGGGATACCGAGTGGGAGCAGCCGTCTGAGACACATTGCACACTATGGCTCCACTGGACAGTGTAGTTGTGATTGTGCTGCAGGAATATGAAACACTGTGCAAGTCCACTTGGAGCTGATACAGCGCCATCCTGTCTTTCCTTTGTTTGCACTTAGTGATTACAGTGGATAACTTAAACAAAATGAATACTAAAGGTAAGAACACGATATGCGCTTCTGGAGTATGGAACACCGTGCAGGTCGATCCGGAGCTGATGCAACGTGATCCTGAATTTTCTTTGTTATCGTGTTTTGAAGAATTGGAGCCATCTCTTGTAAGTGTTTGCAGTGTATGTGAGGCAATATTTTTGTATTGAGAAAATAACAAGTAGGGAACTGAAGATAGGCTTAGATTTTGCTGGATGAGTTTTTAAGCTTTTGAATATTAAATTTAGACTGTATTTGAAGTTTCAGGATACAGCCCAAACTGGAATTTGCAATCAAAAACTAGAAAAATACGAACTTATGTATGCTTCGCCCAAGAGAAAACGGCGGACACCAATCCAACAAGAAAATAAGGTAATGGTGTCATTCAAGGATAAAGTTGACAGAACGTTGAGTAAAAGAGAAGTGGTGTCTGCATAGGTCGATCAGAACTTCAGATGTTGTTTAATTTACCAGTTGGAAAAGCAGGAACGAAATTATTACGTACTTCCCGCCACAGATACTCAGATAGCCGATCTACCAGTGTGTGTCATACATGTTTCTATACGTGGTGTAGCATATGTGTATCTGCATAGGACATGTCACGTTAGTACATTTGCATAGATGTGCACGTATAACCAGGGTCCAAAGTGGAACTGGATTATACCGGAATCGGAATACCAAAGTTATACTGGAAGCGGAATCGGAACTGCAAATTTTGTAACTATACGGATAACTTGTATGAAGTAATTTTATAAGCTAGTCTTTCTTTTGGGTGACAAGCATCGCTTGCTGTATACAGCTTTTATTATTCGACTCAGTAGTTGTGACAAATTTATTCGGTTTTAAGGTCTTGTGTTATTCAGACATTACGTATGTTTATATTATTACTTGTTTTGTTGTAGACTAATAATCGTTCAACGGAGGTCACTGATACTAAGCAGAAGCTCTCTACAAGTACTTCAAGTAGTTGCAGTTACCTCTTGACTTCTATTCTTCAACAATAAATTCTGGTTACATCCTTGTATTTCAGCAGTTTAAACTCATTAGCCGTTGTTACATTTATCCAGCTCGCTTGAAACTAAAAAACATTCTGGTGAAGTGTTTGACGCTCGGACAGTTTTATCATTTGTTGTAATTTGGTGTATTGTTAAAGTTACGCGTTGAAGCAGTCTGTTTCAGACGCCATTATTGGTTGGAGCAATATGTGTATTCATCCAAAGTTGTTCGCCGCTTTAGCAGCATTGAAGTTCTGTAGACCGACGGAAATACAAGCACAGGTCCTTCCTCGTGCAATCTGTGATGGCTGCGATGTTTTGGGAGCTTCAGAAACTGTAAGTTGGCATTTACTTATTTTGCAGACATAGCCAAGACGCAATATCGCGTAGCAAATAATGTGTTTTAGCTTTTTCAAGTTTTATTTCATTATGTCTTGAAATTTTAAGTTTCGGTTACGACATTGATTTTGGGATAACTTGCTGTTACGATATTCATATGCGCAACACAATGACCATATATCCTATTGCGTTTTGTAACAATACGGTGAGCAAAATTTTAGACGGTGTATTATACTGTCCAAACTGTATTGCCACACAAACGTATTTTGGGCGTCATTCCAGAATAGAACAAAAAGTTTGTTTTTGTAACTTGGAACTTGTATTCAGGAATCACTTAGAACCGTGATCTGCTACACATGCTTTGAAATATTGGTGTTGCAAATGTTGCATCCACGTTGACCAGTATTTTATTGTTAAAGAAGTGCGGATTGTGATGGGTTATTTCAGGGTAGTGGTAAAACTCTTGCGTTTGCGCTTCCAATTGTGACAAAGATTTTAGATGCTGTCACTGAAAACAAAGTATGCAAAGTTTCGCGACTCAACCATTTTTTTTTAGAAATTGATTGTTATTAAGTCGTAAAACAAAGGTAATTTTTGTGCAACGGCAATTTGTTGCAATCAGTTGTAAGACCAATTAGCACGTATGTAGTGTTTAACATTTGGTTCTTATTTGATTTTTAAGGATATGTAATTTAAATATTGTTTTTAAAAATAACAGTTACTGACGCGCTTATGGCTAAGTGTCATGTGTTTTCAGGTTATCCAACGGCCATTTGCGCTGATTTTGTCACCAACGCGTGAACTTGCAGTGCAAACTAAAAACCACATATTAGCTATTTTACCTGACGATCAAATTAAGGTAAATGTTTCACGAGTTTAAAAGAAAAAATATATGTGTAGTAAAGTATACACGGAATCCAGTTAACTAACCGGAATCAATATGTCCATTGCAATCAAATGCATATGGCAATGTAAGTAATGACTTTTTAAAATTTACTTGATGCGTTGTGTAAAATAATGGTGCGAGAAATCGCGAAAATATAACAGCCTTTGTTACATCATTTTGTGGATGAAATCATGCATCCGATCAAAATTGTAACCCTCATACGGTGTCTGATTTTTTGTTATATACTTTTGAAAAATGACATGTTTGTTTTTGAAAATAAGAGAAGATTGGTAGCAATACTTGCTTGCTTTTCTTTTGCTTAGCGATGTAGGTTGGATCAAAATATAAACAGCCATGTTTGCTATTGAAAATATAATTTGGGTGCCAAACAGAACTAAATTATATTGTAATCGGAATAGTAATCGGAATTTTATGCCGGAATCTAAATAAATCGGAACTAAAACTTTTCAATCCCGTACAATTTTCTTATTTGCCGTGACATTGCAAATGTAATTTGTATGAGCTCTAATCCGATATATATGTATATATCGGAATCGATCGGATGATAATTTTACCAGATACCGGAACCGGTGTCGGATAATGAATTTTGTACCGGAACCGGAGTCGGATGTCAACCGGATATAGGATATAAATTTATACATTGTTCGAAGTATTTGAGTAGTATAAAAATATGTATGTATGGACATAAGATTAATTTTTGGCTTGGATTTTTCATTCCATTACAGTGTCCACTTTTGACTTGCCCGGAATTGTGGTCGCTGCAAAATATATAGTATTTCGACATGTAAAAAGCAGTTTTATGATATTTGGAATCACAATCGCAAAAATCCGGTATTCGGTAGATTTATACCGAAACCGTACACGGATTTCGACTTTTCGAAAAATATTAAACGGAACCGGATATCCGGTCAATCCCTGAATATATACACAATATGTTACAAAGACTTCGCGTGCGTATGTTAAATTCCGATTCCGATTATATAACTGCAGTCGGAATCAGAACTGGTTTCGAATAGCAATTCTAACCGGAATCGGAGTTCCGTTTGTCTCCTGAATACAACCTAACACGACATGGTTGCTTGCTAATTTCCATGAGTGGCTGTTAGTTAAATAGTGGCGTAAAAATTTCATTATAGGTAGCATCAGTAATTGGCGGATTGTCAATTGAAAAACAGAAACGGATTTTGAAGCGCGATCCGCATATCATAGTTGCTACTCCTGGAAGATTATTTGATTTGATGCAAGATGTAAGCATGACGTTTACTTTGGCCACGGGTATGATTTTAACATTTAATAAGTTTAACCATTTGGGTACTTTTATTTTTTATTGCATGGCCAATGTATTCAGTACTACGTTTTTCTATAGGAGCTGCCAAGTTTGCAAAACTTACACGAAATGCGATGTCTTGTTATCGATGAAACAGATCGCATGGTTGAAAGTGGACACTTCCCTGAATTGCAGAATATTCTTGAACATATCCAGTGGTACGCTTCGCTGTCTGAATATAAGAAACTGTATTGGTTATAGTTGGAATTTGTTTATTTTATTATGTGCGTTTATTTATGTTGTTTATAATTGTTGTAAAACGTTAGGTTTTTATTTTTTCACAGAGTGCTCAGTTCTCATGGGCAGACGCACGCAAGTCAAGATGGATGCGGTTACTGATTTCTGCATGTCTTTGCAGACTCGCGTCAAAAATGTTCTTTCTATAAGCATAACTGACAATTTTATACTTGACATAAAATCAATGTTAAATTACATAACAGCCCTCGGTTATGTTCGTCCGCGGTTAACTATCAGCGTGTTCGCGTGCTCCTGCGATCGCACACGTGTACGGCTGCACGTAATTTAATTCTAGTTGTAACTGCAGGTCATGTTAAAAGGGCGTAACCAATAAGCCTAGCTAAAACCGAAGTCCAAGCCTAGCCCAGTATCAGATCCAGAAATTTCTGAAAGAGGGGCTTGCTATAATGCAAAAAAGCTGGCAAACGGAAGCCAATCGAAATTATAGTGCTAAACCTTAATTACAAAAATTTGGTTTTGATCTTAGTTGCGCAACCCTAAGCCAAGCAGCCCCTTTGGATCTGCCATTAATCTAATTCCAAGCCTATATCTTTAACTCTCTAAGTGGACTGGTCTTCTTGTCCCAATGGGCAAACCCATATAATTGACATAGGCCATAGTTGTTGCAGTGACCCGAATTGCAACAGGCGGCGACAAACATTTGTGTTTAGTGCAACTCTTAGTTTTGTACATCCTCCTCCAAAACGTCTGTTAACAAAGCAGAAAGTTCAGCATCGAACTCCTGAAAATAAAATAGGTTGGCGGAACTTTTTTAATGTTTTAATCAGCCTTAAAATTTATAACTTTTTTTATTACTTTTTTCTTTCTGAATATCAATTATTTACATTTCAGTATAGTGTTACATGGTATATGGTGTGTCATACTGCAATGTATTAAACGTTTGGTTTGCAAATTGTGTATTCCGATATTGCTTCAACGTGCAACTTTACTCAGAACGCAAACTTTTTCCAATGCAATGTGACGTAGTGTTGCATTGCGAATTTGTTGCATCTAAATTAACGTTTTATAAACTATTTCTGAATTTAGTTCGAGAATTACTATTTAAGATTTTGCACATCTTTCAATAGTTTTGCATGTTTTATTGCTATGACGTGTGTTGTTTTGTTTATAGAAAATCTGGTTAGTTTTTTCAATATGCGATCACAGCATATTGTTGTGGATTTGACAGAGCAGAACTCATTGGCAAAAAATGTGACTGAAGCAAGGTTAAACTGCTCTAGTTGCGAAGATAAGGTATATCTTGTATTTTGGTTGAAAACTAACAAAATTAATGTGAAATGTTTAGTTTTCAGACAAACGATTTAAAAATTCATTTATGGAAGAATTATGGTTTATGGCTTGTGTTTTGCAAATACTTTAGTATTTTAAGAATTATGAGAGATTTGTCACAAAAGCACAAAAAGTTTCGAGTCTTGAGTTTTCTAAGGCTGAAACACTGACCGAAATATGAATCTAGTTTTTGCACAAATTGCGGCAGGAACCGGAGTCCCGGTGAAAATCTATTGGTTATTTGCCTATTGCCTAATAACAAGTGCAAGATGCTAGCTGTGATGACATTTGTATTTAATCAGGATACGAAGCTGTACTACATTTTGACCAAGTTCCGTTGTCGTACGCTAATATTTGCCAATAGCATCAACGGCATTCGTAGATTACATAATATTCTGTCGCGTCTTGGTTTAAATCCGCTTTGTTTGCATGGAAAAATGCAAGAAAAACGGCGACTTAAAAGCGTAGAAAAATTCGTTGGTAGGTAAATAAAATATTGTTCGCATGTTTCCGGCACCCTTGATTGGTTGTGCGGATTTCTTAGCTACAAAAATACAGTGCGCCTATTCTCTAACCCAGCATTTCCGGTACAGGGATGGGCGGTCTCGGTCTCGGCAAGTTTCGGGATTTGGCTTGTCTCAGTCTCAATCACGATTTTTTCTGTCTCGGTCGGTGGTTTGCAAACCAAGACAAAAAAGCGATAAGGAATCACAAAAAAATTTCCTTAGATCGCAGCTTTGGCCTGGAAGTGCTTGCACATTTCGCCTACCAACTCAGGCAGCGAACGATTGTGGAGCACTGCCACCTGGGTATACAGCGATTTGAGAAACAGAATGACAACTCCGGTTACCCAGAATTCTGTTTTTGAAAGGAAACTTAAAAAACCTCACGCTA
Source organism: Enoplolaimus lenunculus (assembly GCA_030248215.1). Lineage (NCBI taxonomy): Eukaryota > Metazoa > Nematoda > Enoplea > Enoplida > Thoracostomopsidae > Enoplolaimus > Enoplolaimus lenunculus. Next base: position 88,243 of record JASANG010001414.1, on the reverse strand, counting down.
TGTTAAAAAGTTATCCAGTTTCTTCGGTTTGCCCGGGAGCAAAAACAACATTATATCTTTTAACTAGGTACTAAACCGAGGTTGTGTTGAGACAGCGTGATTTGTCCCGAGCCTGTTCGAATGGTATGGCGACAGTAGTCAAGTGAAAAACAAAGTAAAAAATAAATTTTGGCGACGATTTATTAGTTTAATTGTATGAAGCGGCAATTCAAAGCAGATAAAAATATTCAATAGTTTTGATAAAAAATCAATTTTTATTTTCGGTACAGGTTAAAAATTGACCGAGACCGAGACCAAAAGTCTCGGTCTCGTTAGGTTGGGTCTCGGTCTCGTTTTTTTGATCGAGACCGACCATCCCTGTTCCGGTAACAGTACGCTATAATTTTCAAATTGGTTTTCTCGTACTCTTTGTCATAGACATACCAAAATGGATTGTGTGGTAATTGTCATCTGTTTTGTGCCAAGGACGAAAGTGGTGTATTTTTCTTACCGAAACATGTTTATATCTTTTTTAAAAAACTTCACCAAAACAATCTTGTTCATAATATATTTAAACAACGAGTTACCATATTGTTAGAATTCTTGTATGTAATTCCTAGACATGGTTTTCTAACTTCAATTTCGTGGGGTGTATTGTTGGAGTAGCAGGTTGGTCGCTAAACTAAAATATTCTTTTTTAGTATTATTTTTTCAGCTAAAGAAAATTCTGTGTTATTGTCAACTGATGTGGCTGCTCGTGGTGTAGATATTCCTCAGATAAAGCATATCATCCATTATCAGGTTCCGAAAACAGTTGAAGTGAGTTTACTTTCTATTGTCACATTATCTGTACTGCTTACTATGGATTTTATATTGGACTTGGAAATTGTGTTTTAAAACAGCAGTGTGCATATTGAAGTCAATCGCACAGACATAATATCTGAAAAATGCTTTAATTTTAGCCAATGGTAATGTACTAAATGTAAATTAACATGACTTGTTACCTGTTGTTTCAGATTTATGTACACCGTAGTGGTCGAACTGCACGTGCCCAAAATGTTGGCTTGAGCACAATGCTCGTAGACGAATGCGATGCAACAACATATACGAAACTAATGCATCAATTTGGAAAAAGTATGACTAATGTAATTTTGTTGTCCTATCAATTACGTTTTGCCGTTATATGACCGCTTTTAAAATTTAACCAAAGGTTTTGTTTTTATAATGCGCAACGCCTTTTGCTTGGCCGGTGGACAAAATCCTGGATCGGTGAATAACACTAAATAATTGAGCCAAGCTGCAAACAGAGTTTCTGGTACGTCTTTCTTTGATTTATTTTAGTGTAGCATAAAAAAGTACACTACAGAAGATCTGTATCTGATTATTACTTAGGTATTATGAACATAGTATAATTTTGTTACACGATGCTACAGTATGTCAACGAATCTATAGCTAATTTGACGAATTCGAATCAGAACCTAGCATTTTGTATATTTCTGATATATCGCTAATGATTGGAAACTTAATGAAATTAGAACGTTGCTTTTCGACTTTCAAAACTAATAACTTTTATTATTCCAGCAAATCTACTTTTTTGCAAACAGCAATTATTCCGTGCCGAACCTTTGTCGTGAGATTTGTGACTTGAAATAAAAAATAGTTATTTGTATAACAAGTTATTTAAAATTTTATTGTTAAAATAGTAAAGCATATATTGTCGAACATTGTTTAATTCGGATTCAAAAACGAATACGAATCCAAACCTGCAATTGTTGCCGGACCGAATTGTAACTTTTGTTGCCATCATGTGTGGTGCTGCAGTGTAATTTTCGGTTTATTATAGAATTATTTTTAAAAATTTTGAAGCTGTTCCAATTTCTAAAATTATCCGTATATGCTGATGAACTGTAGTAGATAATATTTTAGATCGCGGCTTACCCGTTTTCCCAATTGAAGAAAATCTTATGGCGGTTCTGCGTGAACGGATGTCGTTAGCAGTTGAAATCGAGAAACTTGAACACTATTTATCTAAAATGCGCAGTAAACAAGAATGGTTTAAGCGGCAAGCGGATGCCATGGAATTGGAGTATGATGCAGCAGAGATGTTAGTATTTACTACAGACACGGATAGAATTATGTGCAAACGTGATCGCGTTCAAACAGCGACTTTGATCGCGATTGGTCTTATCTTGTGTGCAATCGTTCGCAGACGCGATTTGCGCGGCTCGCGGTTACAGCAACCAAGAGTGGTTGATACATGAGTGTGCAACTCTTGGGGTTCCGCATGGCGCAAAATATAACATCGGGCGTTGCGTTTTTGGCCGACCCCCGTCTTTGTTTTGAGGGGGGTCGCTATCGCACGAATTACCCTGTTCCATTGTCGTGTTTTGTTTCACCTACACTTTACTATCAAGCAAACATGAAGTGTTTGCTTATTTTCGTTTGAAAACAAAATGATAGTCCTAACGGCGTTCTGTGAAGTCCTATCCTTGTCTCCAAAGCGACTTGCTGCATAATTTCTAAAACATTTGTGTCGACCTTTTATTGTTGTGTTTTGTTGGGACATCATTGTAAAACAGAATGAAACCGTGTTCAAAAGCGCAATAAACTACTAATGTTCTTGCGTATCTGACTCGGTTAAAGTAGTTGAACAATCGTTTTAGTTTCTAGTTTACTTTATCTTGCACCTGCCGATAATACCATTGTTCATCATTGCACACGTAGTACGATTTTTTATGCATTCTAGAAAGAAATCTACTGAAGGTCCTGACGAAATTTCTTCAATTCGAGCGAGGCACAAACAGTGTTGCATTTTGCTACAAAAGTTGATTAACGAAAAGTTGGTTAATCTCGACAGCCTCACATCAAATAGTAAGTCCATATTGGTTTAGTTGGTATTATTCCGCTTGGCTCATGTTTGCGCCTTTGAGCTAATGGTGCTAGAGAATCCAATACCAACGTAGGCCCACGTAAAGATCAGGGGCAGAACTAAGTTTAAGCTTTAGACTAATTTTATTGATTAGGCTTAGATATATGCTCAACGGCCCTGTTCTATACTTGCCGCAACATATAATCGATGTAGATACTGCACAGCATTATGTGCTTTTTAGATGAGGAGCAGTCGCTTATTAATATGATAAAAAGCGAAGAACAGTCAAAGAAGAAACTGAAATTTTCTGGAAGGTTACGTATCAAAAAACGTAAACGCAGAAAATAAACTGTGTGTAAACCGAAATCGCCTAAAAATTACTTTAGCTCTGTGTATTATGGACACAGTCTTAGAAATGATCATCAACACAGTAATGTTTTTATTATTTGCTTTAATTTTGCAAAACTGAGTTTATTACTGAAATCTAAATTAACGATTTTGTTGTCAGGTAACCCATTTTATCTAGATTCATAAATTTGTTGTAATAAAGATGTCTTGTTTGCATTTTCTTACTTCATAAGACTGCCTTAACGCAATCGGTTATCTGAAGAGGGGCGAAATTTTTAAGAAAATGATGTCCATTTTAAATCGTAAAATACCTGTTTTTGTTCTGAACTTAGAGCAAGATACCAATTTAGGAACAGTGTAAAGTGAAAGTCAATGACAAATTTTCGACACATGTATTTTATTCAGTTTGTCCGAATAAATATACATAATTTCCTTTCAAACACGAGGCAATAAGAGTTTGGCATTTAGTTCGATGGGTTTTCAGATCTTGTAGAGAATTTGCACTGTCTGCGCACTTTATTTGCGCACTCAGCGTAGTTTTTCCTACAATTAGTATAGTATTACATGTTAGGACCCATGTATACTTTATATATAATGCCGTCCCAAAATCCCACCGTCCCAGCTAAAAATTTATAGTGTTTGTTTATGGTGGTATTTTGAGATTCTGGAATTTCGTGATTTCTACAGAATTCCTAGCGGGAAATTCCTTAGGTTTAGGATTAGGCAATTCTTTGGCTCACGATTAGACAAGGCTCTGTTTTAGGTTTTGGATTTAAACGAGGCTCCGTGTTAGACAGGGTGCAGCCGGTTATTATGTTGGGTGATTTTAACTTAGTTGAGGACCCGGTTTTGGACCGATCACGGCCGTCATATGATCAGCAGCAAGGCCTGAGAGAGCTTTATTGTTTGAAGGAACTGTTGGTGATATCTGATGTTTTTAGGGAGACACATCCAAATAAAAACGACTTTTTTACTTTTCTTTCAGACATTCATGGAAGTCAGTCTCGTATAGATCGGATTTATATGCCGGCTTTTTTACAACCGGGCGCTTTGTGTATCGCTCGCGCAGTGAACAAGACAGATCATAGGTTGTTTAGAGTTAAGATTCGCTTACCTAATTTAAAGAGAGGTAAAGGATACTATAAGATGAATACAATGCTTTTGGGTGAAGTCGGCGTACAGACCTTTGTTTTAACGCGGCTCAAACATTTAATGAACATTTCCACAGGGTTTTCTATGATGTGGGAAGTATTTAAGGCTGATGTTAAAACCTTCTTTGTAAAGTTGGGTAAAAATAAAGCTAAGGAACGCGACATGTTGAGGAAATCATTAGAGAGCCAAGTTATTAATGTACAAATGCTGATAGGACAGTATCCAAACAATCCGAATCTCAGATCGGGTCTTAAAAAGCTAAAAAATGAAATCGAATTATTGAATGCATTTTATATTGCTTCTTGCAGGCATAATACGTACTACGGTAGTGAGGTAAATGACAACGCCTCTTTAGCAACAGTCAAGTCTCTTCAACGTAAGAACTGGGAAGCCAGGCATATAAGCTCGATCGAAAGGTCTGATGGCACGTTAGTAACAGACTCAGATGCAGTTCTAGGTGAAATTACTGAGCAGTATTCCAACGTATTCAGATCGGAAGGGATAAGCGGAGAAGATCTCACTTTTTTTCTGGCACAAAATGGTCTTTCCAAGTTGAGTGAGGTGGAAAAAAATACTTTAGAGGGACCCATTACGTCAGTTGAAATAGCGAGCGCTATTAAATCTATGCAGGGTAAAAAGACGCCGGGATACGATGGTATTCCTGTTGAATTCTATTGGCTGTTTTGTGGAATATTATCTGAATTTTTGTGTAAAATGTATAACGCGTTCTTGGATGATCTTAAGCTCAATTTCTCCGCATATGATGGTGTTATTACCCTATTATATAAAGGGAATGGAAGGAAAACGTGTCGCGATAATTGGCGGCCAATTACGTTGCTGAATATAGATTATAAGATTTTTACGAAAGTTTTGGCAAAAAGATTAGAATCGGTCATGAAATCTTTAGTCCACCCGGATCAGACAAGCTCGGTTCCCGACAGAATTATCCAAGACAGTGTTGCACATGTCATGTCTGTTATTCATTATGCCAATGAAAGCAACGCAAAGGCGTTGCTGCTATCAGTTGATCACAAAGCCGCTTTTGATTTGGTGGAGTGGTCATTTATTTTTGAGACACTTAGGGTCATGAATTTTGGCGAAAACTTTTTAAACATGATCAAATGTATTTATAAACCCGGATGTACAAGATCATCTGTTATAGTTAATGGTTTTAAGTCAGAATTTTTTCATGTTTTCCGTGGAATTCGACAAGGGTGTCCCTTATCGCCGTCATTATATGTCATAACAGCGGAAGTGGTAGCTCATTATCTTCGAATAACTTCAAGAATTTCGGGGATACCACTATACGGCATTAACACCCGAGTGACTAAGTTTGCCGACGACACTAATATTTTTCTAAGTAGGATTTCAGATATAAGTGTGGTTTTTGATGTTTTTGAAAAATTTCAAAAGGCCTCTGGCAGCCGACTAAAGGAAACTAAAACACAGATACTATTAATGGGCGATCTAAGGAACGCACTTGTACCCCATCAATATGCACGCTTTATTGTTGAAAGAGTGAAAATTTATGGCCTTTGGTTTGATTCAAAGGGACTCGATGTTCCTGAAAATTGGATAAAGTGCTATGAAGCAATTGCAAGTCTTGAACAGCGAATACCGCCCCGAGGTATCTCTGTTTTTGGAAAAATCCATCTTGTTCACATTTATTTTTTGTGTATGTTTAATTATTTGATAAAATTAGTAACACCCCCTGAGCAACTAGTGAAGGAAACTATCAATGTGGTTTATAAGTGGTTGTGGTACCCGTCCACCGCTAGTATTATTAGAAGGGATATCCTGTTTTTACAACCTAGTCACGGCGGGATAAATTTCCCAAATATTTTTGTCAGACTGAAAGTGAATCGTTTAATGTTTTATATTCGAATATTAAGAGGTACCGAAGTTGTGAGTTGGAAGAGATGTTTCGAACATTTCTTTCGGCAAGTTCAGTTTTCGACTAAACGTCAACTGAGACGCATTGATGTACCGGAGTTATATAAAGAGATACGGATTGCAATGATTGAGTCATCTTTTAAAATGGATGGAAATTTTTGTTGGTTTTTTGGCGAAAAGTTATCCTTAAAAACAGTGTCGGCAAATAAATTGTATAAAATGTGGATACACGCTGTGTATAAAGGACTCATGCATCCTAAACATGTTTTTTGGCGAGACGAGCTAGGAGTTGAACCTATTTTTGTCGAGCGATCATGGATATGGGCAAAAGCGAAATATGTTGACGGCTCTGCGCGAGACGTCCATTTTAGGTTAAGACACAAGTCATTGTATACTAATCACCGCACTAGTCATTTTACAGATGGGACAAATATATGTTCGTTTTGTTATTTGGATGGAATTGAAGTGCGGGAGGATAATGTTCATGTGTTTATTTATTGTTTGCGGGCGCAAGAAATTAGTTTTTTCATTACTCCCTTTTTGCAACAGGTAGCTGGAGTAAATGAAATAACGATTTCGGATTTAATTTTGGGACGAAATATTCACGACCCATTAAAGAGAATAGCTTTTAATTTCATCGTCCAACATGCACAATTGGCAATATGGAGTGCTCGATGTAAACTCGAGTTTAACAATGAAAATGTCTGTGTTGTTGATGTTTTTCAGGAAAATGTTTATAGAAATTTGTGCAAACTTAAGCTGTATCTAAAAGAAGAATGTTTTTTTAAGGTTTTTGGAACAATAACCCGACAGAATGATAGCATGCTGGGTTTTCGAATGTCTTTTTCTCAGCGTACCTGATTTGTAGTTTGTTTTGAAACTAGGTTTCTTGTGTGCTTTTTAACATATTTGCTCTGAATAATATCCTTGCAAGCAGAGTAGAATAATGGGTAATTTTCAAGGACCTTTGTTATGTTATGATAATATGTTGTTGCCTTCTTTGGTTTATATAATTGCTTTCGTTGATGTAAATGTGGTTTATCCTTTTAATAAAACCCGGGGTGTTCGGCAAACGAGCGCTTCGGACTTAAACTTAAACTGTGGTTCCGGTAGTGTTCCCTATGCGGTTCTAGTAATAAATCCGGTATTTTTTCACCGCAATTTTGCTATTACAATTGTCTGAGCGTGTATTGCCAAAGTTTTCAATGTGTTTGATTCAGAATTTTGGCAACCTGGTGCGTTTACATCATACGCGATAAAATAGCGTAAATAGAATTAGGCGCTTAGGCGTAGGGTCTGGCGTAAGCTTAGATGTAAATTTTAGAGGTGCCGTAGCCAAATAGACTTAGGCTTAAGCTTAGGCCTGGGCTTGACAAGAACAGCATATAGCAAGGCATAAAGGCTTTAGGAATAGGATTTGGTTTAAACCAAGCTTAGATCTTAAATGACCAGGGTGCAACGGGGTTATAAAATACCGGAACCGGAAAGTTAAAAAATACCGGAGCCGGAACCGAAAAACAAAAAATTCTTGTTAGCAAAAAATTCATTTTAACGCTATTTTATCGCTTTTAACGGTGCAAACAACGCTCAGACAGTTTTAGAAAAATAAGTTTGCATAATATATGTCAGTTTTTTACATTTCGAATGAGAAAATTTCTCAATACGGAAAATTCCGGTGAAAAAATACCGGATTTTTTCCGGAACCGGATAGTGAAAAATACCGGGTTTCTATGCCGGAACGGGAATTCCGGTTGCACGTTGTAAATGACCCTTGGACTAAATCTTAGATGGTTTAAAAACACAGATTAAGTGTTAAATGACCCTTTGGCTAAATCTTAGGCGTATGCTTCAGGAGCATCCCACTTTCGACCATATCCAATTCGAAACATCCCACCTCCGACCATATCCCGAAATCCTAAAATCCCACCTTCGACCATATCCTGAAATCCTAAAATTTCACCTTCGACAATATCCCAAAATACCACTATCGACCGTATCCTGAACCAAAATCCCACCTTCGACGATATTCCGAAATCTCAAAACCCCATTTTCGACCATATCCCGAAATCCATCTTCGACCTTATCCTGAAATCCCAAAATCCCACCTTCGACCGTATTCCGATATTAAAAATTCCGCCTTCCCCTTACCTCAAGTTCTTGTGAGGGGATGGTGGAATTTTGGACGGTAGCGAGGTTAACACGGGCCCATGTTTAGGAAGGGTCAGCTTCAGTTCTAAATCAAAAGTCAGTAGCATTTAATGTTCCTTCCACTGTCTAATTTTATACATGCGAGAAAGAGCTACCGACAAATAATTGGCAATGTTTAATGCAAAATTTGCGAATTTAACATTATAGTATCTGATTTTTCCCGTCTCTAAGCAAACCTTGTAGACATGGGTTCCTATATTTTGAACTTCATATGAAACCGGAAGTAAACAATTTGTCGGAGAGAAAGTTGAAGCAAAATTGTATGAAATATATTATTATCATTCATATAATATATTTTATTGGCGTTAATCAATTTTGCCTTTTTTCTGTTAATATTAAATTGGCTCATCTTACCGCCTACATTGTACTATTATCTTAAAAAGCCCACCAGCTACCTGAGCAGGATTGCTACACTAACTAATTTGTCTAACAATGCGGATTGTAGTAAGTAAAACCGATCAGCCTTAACTGAACAGCTTAAAACAGCGTACACGGGATCAACTTCACCTGCACCCTAACAACCCTCTGTCACCGCGCCATATAGTCCGCCCATTCAACTGATTTTCTCATCCAAGCTATGTCGACACGTATGCTGCCGGCAAATATACAATACAGTGCAATTCAACATTTGCACTTAATAGACAAATATGTCTCCTGTGCTTACACAAAGGACGTATTTGCAAGTAGTTGCTCATATGCATTTCAACCAATTGTTTGCCTGTACACAACACATAATTTAATACCTCCGGAAAAGCGTGTACATTTGTGACACGTTTGAAAATAGTTTATGTATGATTCGCAAATAAACTACATAGCTAGGAGTTCCGAACGTGGAACATGTGCTAAGGCTAGTTCAAAGTGGTTTCTGTTGCCAAATATCTTCTATCGGACGCTTTGCCATTCGAACATAACACTCTTCTTAAGAAATTGTTGCGCTCGACCGAGTGGTGTAATACTAGCATGCTTTTCTAGAGTGAAAGAGGGTGGACATTCGCTTTTTCCGGCTCAAACAAAAACAAAGGACTTTACCATATCAAGAGAACAGCAAATATATCTATATGTTTCACCCTGGTTACCTATAACTACCGCCATTTTAAAGATCGCAGGTAAGCACGAATAAGGTCTAAATTTTAGCAGAATGTAAAAGGTCTTCGAATTTTGCAAAATATGTAGCTTCTCTTATACTCGTGGTAAGCAGGTCCAAGGAATCATTTCAATAGTTAAAAATTTATGCCAAATTGTTGTTTTTCTGTGCTGTTGAACCAAAGTAGACAAGCGGGAATTGCATGTGGTGACATTTACTAGAGCACTCAAATCCTAAATAACATCAAATTATTGCTTTTAAAACATCCTAGACTGAACTACAGTGTAAAAATAGGTTATAATTTGAATTGTCTGGACGACATAATTCCATACTAGCGATTTCATTTTAACCATGTATGGTAATAATAAATGAAATAATTATTTCTGGAAACTGTTTTTTCAACACGTGCGGTTTCTGACGACTAAATTTTGGGTGCCAAGCCCCCGTTGTGTTAGGGTAAAATTTGGATAAAAATTAAAAACTTTCGAACCATTGGTAAGTGGTATATATTTTGAAATATCCTGGTCGCGCAAAGTCGAATATATATCAAATTTTTGCGAAAACCGAGACCAACGGAAATAAACCAGCTATGTTTTTCTGCTCAACGTTCACCATAAACGGATGTCTATTACATTTCATTGAATTTTCGATACGTATGAATTTTTCGCTGTCTTTAGCAGTATTGTCATTAATTCGTATGTGTGAGTATATGAAGTAAATTTAGTGCTCGTTCTTTGAAAGAACAGACTAGAGCCTCCAACATTTTTTCTTCAGAAAGGTTATGGAACAGGGTGGCAACAAAGGTTCGGATTCGAATTCGGCAAAAATTTGTGGTTGGGATTCCGTTGTGAAAAAAATAGAATCCAACAATGTTTGGCAATATTTTTTTTATTTTTGAGCAACAAAAATTTTAAATATCTTGTTTGGTTGCAAAAAATTTTTGTTTCGGGTCACAAATCTCAAAATTGACGTTGGAGATGAAATATGTTAACGTTTAGAAGTTATACGGCTGGCACTGCTTTGATGTTCTGAAACAAATTATAGATATTACTGAAATTTCCAACATGTAAGATTCGGATTCAAATTCGGCAAATTAGAAATGGATTCGAATACGGATTCGGTCAACTCGTGGATTTAGTGCCACCCTATTATGCACTCACTACGTATATAGTGGCGTTCGCTTTGGCATGAAAATTTCGGCATGCAGAATTTAGTCACTAATAGTCTCGGTTTGATTAGTAGCGAAATTTGTTCGAATATTTTGCTGAACAAGCACCTTCTAAGGTTCTGTCGCTAAATTTCTACGCTTTTCGATCAATTGCTAGGTGTTTGAAAAATGTTCGGTGACAATATTTTTGCCGAGAAAAATAAATTTGCCAAGTGAAATTCCCATATAGAACGAATGAAGAAATGATAACCAGTACTCGGCACATAATTATATTATCTAACTATTCTTATATTTTATTACTAGTTAAAATTATCGCAGCTGCGTAGTTTACAGTTTTAGAAAACGTATGTACGTTATATATATTTCGCCATAATATCTAACTAATATTTTAAATTTTATTCATGAAATAAAAATCACATGGGTTCAAGTGAAAGTGTTCCAATTCCCGGTGGTGGATCGGAGGGTTATCATGTTTTAAGGGTGAGTGATCGTGACTTATTTCAAACTCAATAACTAAAAGTGAAAACATCGACCGAATAAAAATTGAAATCGGCATCGGTTCGGCATCGGCACGTTTTCAAAGTAAGAGTAGGCTAGTCGGCATGGGCTAAAATTTTGGTATGGACACTTCCTTATATTTGAGTGGTGCAAATGTATATTGGATTTTTCATTTTACTTCAGTGTCAAAAACTTAAGCTACTAAACTTTCTCGGAAATGCAGTCACAAAACATACCTAGTATTTCCACTCTAAAACGTTTTTATGTTCCGTATACGGATGTCGGATATTAAACCGGAACTAGATATATCCCTGATATATACCCTGATATTGTTATGCCTGCGTAGAAAACGTTAGTAACGTGACATAGCTTGCACTCGGATCAGAGTTGTATTGCAGAAATTTGTTTAATGAAATATACTACCTTGATATATAATATATATTTTATTTATTTATGTATTTATTTTTCTGTGAATTTTAAACCGTTCCACAGAGTTTGTTAGGCTGTAAATCAGATATGAAAGGAAACTAGTTTTATTTGGATGTAGGTTCAAGATGGTTCTCCGGGAGAAGGTGCTGGGCTTGAAGCGTTCTTCGATTTTATTGTAGCTGTTGAAAATCAACGTTTGGTAATTCATGTTTATGCTTTTATGTGGTCAAGTCGAGGGATGGGAGTCTTGGTCTCGGTCTTGGAGGTTTATGGAACTGAGACCGGACGTTGATAATTCAGCAAATATACCACTATATTGTAGTAAGTGATATCTGATAAATAAAATTCCGCTGTGAATCTATGAATTTTCATAGTTATGCAATAATTATAAGCAGATGTTCTGAAAAACACAAAACAACTATGAAAAACACAAAAAACTGCGAAGAGCCCATTAGAAACCAGTCGTAGTGGGACTACATTTATTGAGCGAAGCTCGAACACATGTAAGCTGCAATTAAGGTAATATGCAAATTAGTTATTAGCTAACTATTCATATATCGGTTTTGGAGGTTTTTAAGCAATTTCCTCAGATTCCTCGCACCCAAAAACCCTTCAGCCACCCTAATAATTATTAAAATAATTTAAAAAGTCCTAATTTTGTCTCGTCAATTAAGCAAATATGAAAATTAGCCATTAGCTAACTATTCGATAATCGCTTTTAAAGGTTTGTAGGTGATTTATTAGTTCCTCCACCCAAAACCCTTTTGTGAATTAGTTCTTTAACCTAATAATTAGTGAAACATTGTAAAAACGCCTAATTTAGGCTTATCAATATGCTTATATGCAAATTATCTATTAGCTAGCTACTAAATTATCGGTTTTGGAGGGTTGTAAACAATTTATTCAGATTCCTCGCACCAAAAAAACCTTCAGTAAACCCTAAGGATTATTGAAATAATTTAAAAAGTCCTAATTTTCTCTTGTCAATTAAGCTAATATGCAAATTAGCCATTAGCTAACTATTCAATTATCGGTTTTGGATGTTTGTAAACTATTTATTCAAACTCCTCACCTAAAAACCCTTTTTTTCAATTTTTGCTTTTAACCATAATAATTATGAAATACTTAAAAAGTCCTAATTTAGGCTTATAAACTATACTAATATGCAAATTATCTATTAGCTAGCTGCTCAAGTATCGGTTTTGGAGGTTTGTAAACAGTCTACGCAGATTCCTCGCACCCAAAAACCTTTATTTCTAATATTAGATTGCTTCTAACTGTAATAATTAGTGAAATATTGTGGAAAGTCCTAATTTAGGCTTAATAAATTATGCAAATTAGCCTGTAGCTACTAAACGGCTTGCACTTTTAAAACTCCAACGCGAGGTTAACACCCCAAGATAATTGGCTTTCAAACAAAAAAGTTTGTCAAAATCGGTTCAGCGGATCCTGAGATTCTTTTCGGACGGACAGACGGACGGACGCATATCCACCTTTCGACCCCAAGTACAAAACATAAAACGCTTCGCGAAACTCCGAACTTCGCTTCGCTCAATAATTTATTTTGAAAATTTTAATTTTTTACGGTGATGACCAAAAATTGACCCAGGCCGAGACTTTTTATGGCCGGTGTCGGTAGTTAGTCTCGGTCTCAGTCTCGTTTTTTAACTGAGACCACCCATCCCTGCTCAATTCGACATGTGCAACAGCTTAGTGCAGCGTATCTTTTCCGTATACATACTTCGACGTTTAAGAAAACATATATTTTCAAAGATTTTGTTTAGTCAGTGAAGTGGCAGGATATTGAATTATTTGCTGTTTTAAACGTCAAATTTAAATTTAAAAGTATATTCATTACATGTTAAATTTCATTTTTGCGATCATAGCTGCAATATATAATTAGAATTTCATTATGTACTGAATGGCTTCAGAACTTTGAATTTTTAAATTTAATATTTTAGGACAAAGACGATGATACGTTCAAAGATTATTTGAAAAATTATACTGACAAACCGTTGAAAATAACAGTTTATAATAGTAAATCGCAAACAGTGCGAGAAACACAGATAACTCCTTCACGTAATTGGGGTGGTCAAGGTCTGTTGGGTGTTTCTATTAGATTCTGCTCGTTTGAAGGCGCTAACGAAAATGTTTGGCACGTTTTAGTGAGTGGTTTTAATTAGACTAGTTATGTTAAGCTGGGAGCAACATTTCAAACTGCAGAGGTATACTAGAAAAAAGTTCTTTTCCAATCACTTGTACACATTGACATGTGGTTGTAAGAGTTTTTCTTTTCCAGAGATTATAGCTTCGAGTCTCGCTCTCTCAGAAATTTATGAAAAGGGCAACCATAGGTGTATTTTGAAAGACACTGATTTATTTGGGGAGTGAATTACATAATTGCTCAGTATGCTCAGTTACTCAGACTTGCTTTGCAGTCCACGAATGTTAGCATAGGAATTTAAAAATGAATTTCTAGCTGTTGTAAGTACAAATTTTGTATCATTCTTAACTTTTACGTTTCATTTGTGAAGTTACAGCGAGTAGAAATGCATTAATTACTATAATTTGATTCTAGGACGTGCAGTGTAACTCTCCAGCTGAGAAAGCGGGCCTGTTGTCAAATAAAGATTATATAATAGGCGCCGAATCTGTACTTCACGAAGTAAGTTCATATATTTAGAAGTAGTAGGGCTAGACAAATATATTGCCTTCCATTAGCCAAAGCAATATCTTTGGTTTCCTTCGCCACACAACTGGTTATGTATGATTCTTGTTGATACGGCTACATAATTCACTGTTCAGCTGCTTCTAACACATACATGTTCAACCTGCTACTTTCTGATTGCAATAATATTTTGTAAATATAATTAGAACCAATGTAACAGCACGTTCTTAAACTATCAACTTGTTTTCTTTATACCTTGGTTATATTTAAAGTTTGCTTACGGAAATGCTAGCCACTCTGTTTAAAAAGTATTCCAAATTCGTATTTACTTGAATCTTTGCTTGGTCAGCCCACGAAAAAGCCAATAAATTATTTGTTATAACTTGACGCTGACTTCAAAGTGTCACTATCCTTAGCACATGGAAGAAGAGTAGTTAGTTGTTAGACGTGCAAATAATTGCATTTTGAAAAGTTTTGACGTTTTCTACTGACATATCGGTGCAGTAATTTTTAGGGTAAAGATACTTTTAGTTTTAACAGTAATGTTTAAGTATCATTTTATTTGTCTAACGCTTGCTAAACTTTTACAAACACCAAATTTTACCTGTGTACTTTTTTCAGCCTAGGATGTGATATTGGTTTTGGCTACTTGCACAGGATACCGATTAGTATGGATCGTTCAAAAGGAACCAGTGATAGCTTTTCGAATGTTACAAGCCCAAAAGTAACAAAGCTACATTTATTAGACATTGTTAATTTGTTCTTGACGTAATAGTCAGAGTTCAATAGTTAAAGATTGGTTATCATGTAGGTTGGTAATACCAAGAGTAGATGATCAGTCTAACAAAAGTGTGCAAAACTACAGAAAATTGTGTGGTACAAAATATACCACCGCGCGTTGCAGTTTTGGCCGCCCCCCCTTATTTAGAGGGGGCAGTTGATGTTTGAAATGTAGAATGCGCATGTTTTTAAAATTATAAATGGAGTTAGTTTACAACTGCAATATTTTAACGTGTAAAATTGAAAAAATTATCAAACTTACCACCCTTAATAAGGATTAGTAGGCCAAAAACGCAACGCGTGCCGAGCACATTCTTTTGTACACAGAATGTACCCAGTTGCACACACTTGTTATAAAGAGTGATCATCCACTCTTGGTAATACCAAAGATGCATGATATAGCATGCAACTGGGTACATTCTGTGTAGAAAAGGATGCAATGGGCTACCCCCTTACTTATTGAGAGTGGGGTCAAAATTTTCAGTAAACAGTATTCTTAAATTTTTACCCGAATTAAAAATTCCGGTATTAAAATTTGGTTTGTGGATTAAGATGTTTTACTAAAAATGACGATAAAATTAAATAGATTTTATTTGTATAGTATCCAAACTTTGGCAATCGCTGAAAATAAACCATTGAAGGCAGAAGGTAGATTTCGCTTCCGTGGATCAAGAAAATCTAAAATACAGTAGATAAAGTGAATACCTAATCTCCAACTAGGATTGTTTCACCAATAATATTGCAAAAAAGTAAATTAAAATGAATTTTTCGGTGCCATGTATTTTTCATTTTCCGGTTCTGGTTCCGGTAATTTTTTCAAATTCCGGTTTCGTCTAAATTGTAGTTCCAGTTGCACCCTGTCATGCATACTCCGTTTATATTCTTAAAACGACGAAGTTGTTACGTGTGCATTATAAATGAAAAATTATTGATAAGTTAACTGTTCGAAAACAATTTAATATATAAATGATGCAGAATTTTATGCAACATATCACAACAAGTACGCCTAAAATTAAAAGGTCAAAATTTCGATTCCGTTTGACTGTGCAATCGGAATCGTAATCGGACCTCGTTTTGAATCGGAATTATAATCTGAATCGGAATTCCGGTTACACCCTGCTGCCGGATACCGGATATTTACAGTTGTGGTGCCGAATATCGTAAAACTGCTTTTTACAAGTGGTTAAACGCATTTTTGCATTAAATAATTTAAGTTTATCAGCAGCAATTATGAACTTTATAACGGACAAAAACCTTGAGCACGCTGAAAATACAGAGAGTAATAAATTATGTTAACGTATACAATGGCTGGGTTTCTGAAACTTTACTTCAGTGATACTTAAGTAATTACTTATGTCGCCAATTTAAGTAAATTCTTAACTTTTTAAGCTAAAACAAATAAACCGCTGTATGTTAAGAAAACAACATGAGTGTACAATAAATTTCAATTAGACCAAGGTTAGTATACCTGTACGGAAATGTATAATAATATATCAAATTTAGTCAGCGTGTTAAGTGTTTACCGTAAGTGGGATTTCATAAACTCAGCCAACATCCGGTTCATGTTCCGGTAAAAAATTAATATCCTGTCGCACCATGTTGCACGCTCTTGTTAATTATTATGCAGACTTGCTACGATTCAGATCATTTGGACTATAGTGTTTATCTTTAAGGTAACTTTATCATTTTGTTATTTTAAAAGTTAACAACGTTCTGTTTTTATTAATTTTTAGTTGACTCAACTTTCTTCATTTAGCCGTTCAGCGTCAACTTACAGCATTGGCCTAAACTATCTTTAACGTGAATCCCGGTTCGCGTTCTGCACAACCACCGATGCAGGGTAGTTCTAGTACCGCTGCAGGTGAAAGTTTTTATGTTAATTTTAGAATGACAAGATCATTTTGTTTCTCACATCGTTAAAATTGAGTCACTGTACGTAGTCAAAGTGTAATTTAAATTAGGTAATGAAAATTTTACTATTTTAGCTATTTGTTTATCATCACAAGTTAGGAGTTCTAGATCTTGTTTTTAACTTGCGACCTACGTTTTGCCAATGTCGAGGAAGCTAGTATACATTTGACGGTTTTTCAAATTCATGTAAATTTAAATTCAATAATTTATGCGTAATTGTAGACAACTTGACACAAACGGATGCCGTTAGTAAAGCACCAACTTTGCAACAATTTTCTCAACCATCAGCTGTATTTATGCCTCCATTTTCTCACAATTCATTCCTGGATTTACCCTTGAATAGAAAGTACTTTACCTTTTAACCATTACTGCTTCTCGCTTAATTTCCCGGCGATTCTGGGGGGAGAATTCCTGGGCAGCTATTTTGCTGGGCATTTTCTGGGGCTTCTAGATATCTGGGGCAGCATAAAATTTTCCACCGCTTCTTGGACCATTTTTTCTTCTAACCTTTTCCAACTCAACTTAATTCTCATCCTCAACATGACAAAAGTTTCTCGTAAACGCTAATACAATATTTTAACTAATTTACTACAACTTAACCAATTGAAAGAAGACAATTATATAAAATATAGATAATTTATAATTAAACTTGTTAATATATATTTTGTATATTATCACAGTTTAGTTTATATAGCTCAGCGATTGAACTTCTCTGCAAGTAATTTCAATGCTGTATGCCTTGCTTTTTTCAGTTTTTTTGAATTTTTTTCTAGGTTTTTGTAACGCTATAAAAATTTATACTCACGTATATATCATTTTTGCCGAATTCCGCCTAAAAAATTCTTTAGTTTAACGTTGAAAATTTTCCTAGAAATCTGGGCTTTCTGCGACCGAAATTCCCCTTCCTGACGAAAAATTTTCGCCGGGGGGAAAATGAACATTTCGAAAAGTGCTGGGGCCCCCCGCCCCCTCCCCGCTGTTGAGAAGTCAGAGTTATACGGTGAACATGCATATGTAATCTCCAAATTGACATATTTTAGCGGCACTTTCTATATGTAGTATATTACATAGCAGCCTTAGTGTTGCTGATACATTTGCTGATTTACCCCAACCTGTAAGTTGTTTAGATTATCGGTCGTGAGCATTTTAATTGTATTCATAGATACATGTTCTTAATAATTAGTGACAATCCAAGTAATTCGCAAGTATTCACACGCGATGCTGTATTTTAAATATGTATAGCACAGATGCCTAAAATAAGTTCCGTTCTTGCTTACATCTATTCATTCAACGTGTTCTATTTTTGTTTTAGATAAACAGTCAACACCTAATAAAGACGCCTATGACATGCAAGCGGTGCCGAGTAGTGTTAACCAAGAGGAACAGCAGCAGCAGCAACAACAACAACAACAAAAACAACAACAACAACAACAACAAGCATTTCAGCCAAACGCATATAACATGGCGAATACACAGGTTCAAATCAATAATCAACCACCAACGGCTAACGCAATGTTTAGCACAGGGTCAAGCGGTGAGTTTCAGGCAGTATTTACATTCCAACCGTTAATGCTTTCGTCAGCAATGTGTTACTGGAACAAAGAGTAACAAAATGACGGGCAGTTCGCTCCTGGGATCACCAAAAAACGGTCCCAGTTTAATTTCGAAAAGTTACATTCGTATCCAGTGTTCGGTAATTAACCTACCGGATACTAGTTATTTGTGGTGGTGATTTTTAATGTAAAACTACTTTTTACATGTGGAGATACTACATATTTTGCTGCGACTAAGCTTAAGTTATTCATAATGAAGATTAAAGCTAACGGTATACTTTAAAATCAGCACTGTGGTACCCGAATAAGAGGGGTCCCCATTTTCAGTCCAAATCAATAGGAGTCCGTAAGCGGATATCATCCCTAATCCCTAATTGTAGTGCATAAATGACTCCAGGACTAATATTGTTGAGTTCAAAACTTTAAAGCATACTTAAGTTTTGAAAGTACATTCATCTCTAAAGAGGCCAAATAAATATTAGTCCACCCTCTTATTCGGGTGACTACAGTAAACACATACTTTAGCACTACTCGAATACTACCAACAGTACACAAATTTAAAAGTTACATAAAGGTAGCATCCGGTTTTATAAAAAATTACTATTCAACTCCGGTTCTGGTATCCGGTAAAATTAACATCCGGTCGATCCCTAGTTCGCTCATGTGACATTGTCATTTATCATTAAATAATGAGGCTCGAAATAGACAACCGAAAGTTACACTCTTAGCATAATGACAAACTTATACGCTACAGATATCATTTCGTGTCCTACAGAAACCGTAGTATGCATAATATGGTTACTAACTGTTCCCATGGAATGTTTCGACCAGATGTATGTTTGATACGAGTCGGCATCGTTAACAAATAAAAATACCAGACTACGAATCCAACTCAAGAATTCATGGGCTTGTGGTTTGCAGTGCCAGCTGCGGTGGTGCCTCCAGGTTGGAACAGCACATTCATTTGGAATCAGTGCTAGAGATATAATGATAAATATTGATATTGCTATATCAAAATTGTTTAAGAACTAACGTAATATTTAAGCTCCGATACCACCCTACACGTTCGCAATAAATCCTATGATGCCGCCGTCTGGTGGCAGTTCTACACCGTACCAGCAACTACCACCGGTGTCAAGTGGAGGTTTCGTTAATCCTGGAGCTATTCCGCCTCCCGCCCCGCTCAATTTCCCAATGCCACCGCTAAGTAGCTTAGGCATTCCAGCAACATCTATTCTACCACCGCCACCGCCGATGACATCAGCGCCTGTTTATACTAATTTTACAGCAAACACCGGTGTGGGCAATATGCAGTTGCCAAATTCGTTTACACCAACAGGTGGGTTTGCTAGTTTGTGGCGTTTTATCTGTAACAATAAGTAGGATGTTTACAACAAAGTTACAGTAGAATGTATGTGCGCTGTTTGTTTAGCAGTAGATAAATTCGTGTTATTTGAAAAAATTGTGTTATAAAAATCGAGAATCTAAACAAATAATAGTTTGAGTTTTTAATGTGTTTTTTGTTGGCAGAAACAATACTTGGTTAGAAATATGATTCAAAAGGACGTAGATTTTCATTTAACGGATCGGAGTATAAGTGTGAGGTGTTCGGTAATTGTATTGCTATATTTTTGGCACTGTCGATTATTTTCAGCGTACAAAACTAGCGTTCAAGGCGGAAAATGAAAATAGTAATAGACACTGCTGTCATCAATATTATTGCGTTCTGTTGGCAACTGAATTGCTTGTAGCCACGTGTATCTGTTCGGTAACGAGAAACAAAGTAGTACTGAAGCAGCGCAAATATGGTATAATTTTATGGCAATCGCCAAAGTATGGCACTGTTTTACAAATATGTAGCAAACTTTTGATGTGCCTGATGACGGAGAATATCTGATGCGTATTAGCTCGATTATGCGTATAACCCTTTCCACTATAAATATTTTCAATTTTGTGATATTCAAATTAAAGTTGATGTTTATACTCCAGAGTTTCAAATTAGAAATGAAGCGCGGTCGTTTTTTATGAAGCCCGGGTTTTGAAATATTCCCGTATTTTGTGTAGAATTACTTATGGCACTCTGGCAGAGGTCAAAACAAATGGTAAATGGCAATTCAGTTTTTCCGTTTGTTGATATTTATTGTTGCGGTGTCTTTTCGCTGTTCTGTTTGAATTTTTTAATTTATTGGGATTGGTTAATAAAGGGATGGCTAAGAGTAAGAGGAGCTAATTCGCTAGACTAACCTGTTAGCAGATTTTACCGGAGAAGAATGTTAATTGGTCGCGAAACAAACGAAAGAACTAAAAATGAACTACCAAATACATAACCGTCTAATGGTAAACACAAAGTGTGATTACGAACGGCAAAATGAACGCCGCTGCGCTCTGAGGATGCGGTTCGAATTCTGGTTTGAAATAAGTGCTTATGCGTAACTAAATTCTCATTCGAGCAAGGCTGCAGGGAAAAATCTTCAATCGCTATCGGTTTATGACGTCACATAGAATAAAATAGACTATGAATCTTTATGTCAGAGAGGGATAGTTTTTATTGACGCATGCTTAAAAGTTTGACTACTTCAAAAATTTGCTTACATGGCACTATTTCAGGTGCTCTACTGTGGCAGCACTTACAGCAACTATATCTACAAACTTGTTTATTCGAAATTAAATGTTGAAATTAAGAATAAATTATTGAATGCATTTTGACATAGAGCGAAACACGTACACCTACACAGCAATGTGGTCAATTTCTGACAATTTTGGCACAACAACATATTATCACAACATAACAAAGGTCCTTGAAAATTACCCATTATTCTACTCTGCTTGCAAGGATATTATTCAGAGCAAATATGTTAAAAAGCACACAAGAAACCTAGTTTCAAAACAAACTACAAATCAGGTACGCTGAGAAAAAGACATTCGAAAACCCAGCATGCTATCATTCTGTCGGGTTATTGTTCCAAAAACCTTAAAAAAACATTCTTCTTTTAGATACAGCTTAAGTTTGCACAAATTTCTATAAACATTTTCCTGAAAAACATCAACAACACAGACATTTTCATTGTTACACTCGAGTTTACATCGAGCACTCCATATTGCCAATTGTGCATGTTGGACGATGAAATTAAAAGCTATTCTCTTTAATGGGTCGTGAATATTTCGTCCCAAAATTAAATCCGAAATCGTTATTTCATTTACTCCAGCTACCTGTTGCAAAACGGGAGTAATGAAAAAACTAATTTCTTGCGCCCGCAAACAATAAATAAACACATGAACATTATCCTCCCGCACTTCAATTCCATCCAAATAAAACGAACATATATTTGTCCCATCTGTAAAATGACTAGTGCGGTGATTAGTATACAATGACTTGTGTCTTAACCTAAAATGGACGTCTCGCGCAGAGCCGTCAACATATTTCGCTTTTGCCCATATCCATGATCGCTCGACAAAAATAGGTTCAACTCCTAGCTCGTCTCGCCAAAAAACATGTTTAGGATGCATGAGTCCCTTATACACAGCGTGTATCCACATTTTATACAATTTATTTGCCGACACTGTTTTTAAGGATAACTTTTCGCCAAAAAACCAACAAAAATTTCCATCCATTTTAAAAGATGACTCAATCATTGCAATCCGTATCTCTTTATATAACTCCGGTACATCAATGCGTCTCAGTTGACGTTTAGTCGAAAACTGAACTTGCCGAAAGAAATGTTCGAAACATCTCTTCCAACTCACAACTTCGGTACCTCTTAATATTCGAATATAAAACATTAAACGATTCACTTTCAGTCTGACAAAAATATTTGGGAAATTTATCCCGCCGTGACTAGGTTGTAAAAACAGGATATCCCTTCTAATAACACTAGCGGTGGACGGGTACCACAACCACTTATAAACCACATTGATAGTTTCCTTCACTAGTTGCTCAGGGGGTGTTACTAATTTTATCAAATAATTAAACATACACAAAAAATAAATGTGAACAAGATGGATTTTTCCAAAAACAGAGATACCTCGGGGCGGTATTCGCTGTTCAAGACTTGCAATTGCTTCATAGCACTTTATCCAATTTTCAGGAACATCGAGTCCCTTTGAATCAAACCAAAGGCCATAAATTTTCACTCTTTCAACAATAAAGCGTGCATATTGATGGGGTACAAGTGCGTTCCTTAGATCGCCCATTAATAGTATCTGTGTTTTAGTTTCCTTTAGTCGGCTGCCAGAGGCCTTTTGAAATTTTTCAAAAACATCAAAAACCACACTTATATCTGAAATCCTACTTAGAAAAATATTAGTGTCGTCGGCAAACTTAGTCACTCGGGTGTTAATGCCGTATAGTGGTATCCCCGAAATTCTTGAAGTTATTCGAAGATAATGAGCTACCACTTCCGCTGTTATGACATATAATGACGGCGATAAGGGACACCCTTGTCGAATTCCACGCAAAACATGAAAAAATTCTGACTTAAAACCATTAACTATAACAGATGATCTTGTACATCCGGGTTTATAAATACATTTGATCATGTTTAAAAAGTTTTCGCCAAAATTCATGACCCTAAGTGTCTCAAAAATAAATGACCACTCCACCAAATCAAAAGCGGCTTTGTGATCAACTGATAGCAGCAACGCCTTTGCGTTGCTTTCATTGGCATAATGAATAACAGACATGACATGTGCAACACTGTCTTGAATAATTCTGTCGGGAACCGAGCTTGTCTGATCCGGGTGGACTAAAGATTTCATGACCGATTCTAATCTTTTTGCCAAAACTTTCGTAAAAATCTTATAATCTATATTCAGCAACGTAATTGGCCGCCAATTATCGCGACACGTTTTCCTTCCATTCCCTTTATATAATAGGGTAATAACACCATCATATGCGGAGAAATTGAGCTTAAGATCATCCAAGAACGCGTTATACATTTTACACAAAAATTCAGATAATATTCCACAAAACAGCCAATAGAATTCAACAGGAATACCATCGTATCCCGGCGTCTTTTTACCCTGCATAGATTTAATAGCGCTCGCTATTTCAACTGACGTAATGGGTCCCTCTAAAGTATTTTTTTCCACCTCACTCAACTTGGAAAGACCATTTTGTGCCAGAAAAAAAGTGAGATCTTCTCCGCTTATCCCTTCCGATCTGAATACGTTGGAATACTGCTCAGTAATTTCACCTAGAACTGCATCTGAGTCTGTTACTAACGTGCCATCAGACCTTTCGATCGAGCTTATATGCCTGGCTTCCCAGTTCTTACGTTGAAGAGACTTGACTGTTGCTAAAGAGGCGTTGTCATTTACCTCACTACCGTAGTACGTATTATGCCTGCAAGAAGCAATATAAAATGCATTCAATAATTCGATTTCATTTTTTAGCTTTTTAAGACCCGATCTGAGATTCGGATTGTTTGGATACTGTCCTATCAGCATTTGTACATTAATAACTTGGCTCTCTAATGATTTCCTCAACATGTCGCGTTCCTTAGCTTTATTTTTACCCAACTTTACAAAGAAGGTTTTAACATCAGCCTTAAATACTTCCCACATCATAGAAAACCCTGTGGAAATGTTCATTAAATGTTTGAGCCGCGTTAAAACAAAGGTCTGTACGCCGACTTCACCCAAAAGCATTGTATTCATCTTATAGTATCCTTTACCTCTCTTTAAATTAGGTAAGCGAATCTTAACTCTAAACAACCTATGATCTGTCTTGTTCACTGCGCGAGCGGTACACAAAGCGCCCGGTTGTAAAAAAGCCGGCATATAAATCCGATCTATACGAGACTGACTTCCATGAATGTCTGAAAGAAAAGTAAAAAAGTCGTTTTTATTTGGATGTGTCTCCCTAAAAACATCAGATATCACCAACAGTTCCTTCAAACAATAAAGCTCTCTCAGGCCTTGCTGCTGATCATATGACGGCCGTGATCGGTCCAAAACCGGGTCCTCAACTAAGTTAAAATCACCCAACATAATAACACATTTATAATCAAACCAAAACGAATTTTGCACTTGTTGCATCAGCTGGTTGAAAAAAACTACTCGCTGCTCGCCGTTCGCGGGAGCATAAATACCAATTAAGAAAAAAGAAAGAGAACCAATACTAAAAGCAATCGTGACCGCCCTACCCTGAATATTAAAAATGTTTTCAATTTGACCAACAGGAGCTGTCCTATTTATAAGGACCGTTACCCCTGTTTTACTATTCTCCTCGCTTCCGAAACTGTGAAATATTTTAAAATTGCGTGAGAAAATTCTATCAAAAATCTCTGCATCCCAATTATTTTTAAAATGTGTCTCTTGCAGACAAATCAAATCCAAATCTTTTATCCTTTCAAAAACTATCGACACTTTTCGAAAATGCTTAATGGATCTGCAATTTAAACTGGAAAAAGAAAAGAAATTTGGCAGATCCATATTGACTCTCTTTCATATCAATTTAAGGCATGTAAAACAAAAAAAAATGCACGTTCACATTGCAATGTTTGGCTTTTTGCCACTAATCACATCTGACTCTTCATACAACCGCTTAACACCTGTAACGCGAGAAGATATATCAGACGATGTGCTTACTGTTCTCACCTTTCGTAACATAATGTGTTCTCGCACAAGAGTCTGACAGTCACCATTTAAGTTTAAACTGCCAGGACGCCAGGTAACTCTATTTTGAGCTCGATTATCGGAGTGTCCACGGCCGCAGCTCCAAGGCCCCGGCCCAGGTACAGTCTCAACCAATAGACCCTCTGTTGACAATAGTGTGCGCCCAATCACATCACATTGTTGTGCTCGTGCAAAACAAATCGTATAAATTAATTCGAAAACGATACACAAATAATGTAACGTTGTGCCCGGCCAAACTATCTGACTATGTAAAAATTTTATTGATTTAGGATCGTCTGTTCCCCAAACCTTCTCTTCGATATCTTTGCGACCACTGAATCTCGCCTTCCACACTGCGACAAATTTTTCAGGAGATGAGAAAGACTCGCCCCAAACAGATACTGGATTGTCAACATGGAAATTCGAGAGACGATAATTGCTTGGATGTTTCGAATCAAAAAATGTTTTAACGTCTTCACCCTCAGGGTGAAATGGCGGAGACATCGATCGTTTCAAATGCAAATATCTATACCAAGCAGAAAAATTGAGAAAAGATTTCCCGGATTCTGGCAGTTTAGTCAAATCCAGCTTTCCATTGATGACTAAAGCTAATGGTTCTCTCACAATAATATCATTGTTAATGCTGGACTGAATATTTTTGATTAACCCCATAATAAAGTTACTGATATCAAGAAACTGCTTGTTTGTATTTAACTTGCTGCGATCCTTGTCTATCCCGGCTTTCATTTGTTGCCGTTGTTGTTGTAATTGTTGTTGTTGAACTTGTTGTTTCTGTTGCTGCTGTTGTTGTGACTGTTGTTTGGGTTCTTGCTCTTCTTGTTGTTGTTTAGCTGAGTTCGTGTCCACTTCAGTGTTGTTCAAAGCAGGAAAATCAACACAATCTAATTGTTCATGTCCAAATTTATAACATGATTTACAATACCGACCCATACCCGGGTACCATGCCCGAATTATAATATATCCGCGCCTAAAATGAGGATCGCACCATTGGAGCCGAGGAGGTATTTTATAGTCGCGGCGGATCTGGACTAAGAAACTTCGACCACTTGAGATGTATTCACTTCCTCGATGCTTGATGAAACGACCAGATTGCAAGCACTGAATATTTTGAGCAGCTAAGAACGACTGTAGCGCTTTATCCGGAACTTCAAAGGGGACGCCATATAGATGTAAAGTTCGAACAATAAAAGGAGATTGCATTGTTGCGTCGCGAGGAATTTCTAGAATTACCTCCGAGTCCCCAATTTTAATTGATTTACCCGCTGCTATAGATGCAATGTCCTTGGATGGGAAAATAATTTTAACACTATTACTAAACTTCTCACCGCCCTGGACAGTGAAAACCTTATTAACAGCGTTCAGCACTTCTACGCACGTTAAGTTATTAAGACCATGATATTTAAGATTAGTTACATAGAGTGTTCTAGACCGTAATAAGTTCGCATAGTCCCCTTTTAATTCATTTGCATCATTATTACCCTCGACGTCGTAATCCTGATTGTGATCAATTGCTGCCGTGTCCATTGGGGTTTGTGGTTGATCAGTTAAGGTGGAAGTCTCCTCCGACAAAATACTGCCGCCTCCAGCAATACCAATGACATCGTGATCACTGGTTGTAGGCATTATTTAATATATGCTATTTCTGGTCCATGTCTGGAACAGGGCCGCAACAGTAGTATAAGCATATTCTTAAGCTTAGCGTATGGATGAGCCTGTTCCTAAGCAAAAAATTAGTCTAAAGCTTAAACTGAGTCTATTACAGCCCTTCCAGAAAGCGATCCGGCCCTGTTATATACATGGGCCCTATTTCTTATACGGCATAACGAAGAATTGTGGTTTTGAAAACCGTGATGGGCAAAACTTCGACCCCATTCTTTTCTAACTCAACTCGGGATGTCCAAATTAAATATATCGCATATTGTACAACATTTGAACACAATAGAATGGTTTGGATCCTTTTGCTTTCCCTGGGAATACTTCAGCGATATTTTAATATTTCACTATTGCGCTTATCGCTTGCAATAATGGCGTTAATTTGATAATAAAATCTTTTGCTCTGAGGTAGTAAATAATTAGATGCTCGTTACCTTCATACTAGGTGTTTCCCTTTAAGCTTACAATATGTGCAGTGGGCATGTGTTTCCGTCAAGAGACATAGCTGGTGATTTGTAAAAACTGCTTTATGTTTCGACAGGAAAACTACGTTTCAGACATTCCCTTCAACAATAAATTTCGCTTTTGACCATTCCCCATGAAACTTTCGTTGAATAGATGTTTTGCCAACCAAACATAATTTTTTGGCTGCATGGTTTGATACATTTTTCTTTAATCCATAATTTATATAATATTCTTGGTTTTAGAGTTGACAAAACAACGCGGTTTCCAAAAAATGTCGCAAAATCACCTGTCTAAAAAAATTACTTTCTAAAATTGTTTGCCTAACCTCAATGTAATATACAGGGCAACATAGTTTTAATCGTTCGTTTTGACGCTCCACTTATGACGGGCCGACCATTCCCTATGAAACGTTCGCTGATTAGAAGCTTTTCCGACCAAAAATAATCTTATGGCTGCATGGTTTGATAAATTTTTCTTTAATCAGTAATTTATACAATATTATTGGTTTTAGAGTTGACAAAACAACGCTGTTTCTAAAAATGTCGCAAAATCATGTCTATATATAATCGTTCGTTTTGACGCGCCACTTGCTTTGTCGTAGAAATGACAACAGCTTTTTCTCCAACAAATTTCTTTATCCGGAATTTCAACCACGTCGCAAAGGTGCTAACTGTAAGGAAAATTTTTGGGGACGCTTCGGGTAGTTATATATCACTTGAAAAAACACAAATTCTTTCGTTAGGATCTTTCAAAAGTTGGTTCGGTCTGTCCGCAGGCACTAACACAATTCGAGGTATATAGCCTTAAGATATACGGGTTAATATATCAAAGGGTGGTTTCTTGTGGTCGAATAATGCCTGAAAAACCGACAAACCAAATCAACAAGCTACAGTATCAAACACCACCTAAGAATGTATCCATATACGGTCGCGTGCATTGTTTAAATACGGACTTTCTATCTGTTTTGTGGTATATATGTGCAATTTTGTCACCGAACCACGAATACTATATTATGAGTTTATTTGGTTTCATTCAAAAAGGAACCTTATGAGTAGACGAAAATGTCATTTACCGAAACAAATGGGTGGAATAAATTATCCCCACCTATAAAGTAAGATTGCAGCTTTGCAATGAATAAATTGGCAGAAACATTTTTACAGTGATGTTCCTTTTATTGCACGTATTGTTTTATTGTTGAACGTATGATAATTAATGAAATAATTTTACAGCGGTTTATGTATTGTCCACGGGCCTACAATCTGTATGCTCAGATAACGCCACTTCTAAGAAAAATAGAAAATCTTAGAGCCAATAAAGCATGACTGATTTTATTGTGGGAAAAAGTTTCGATGTGACAAAAAACGAGACTTTTCAATTTAATGATACATACTGCACAACGAGCCATACTAGAGTCAAAAAAGTGTTTTGATCAGAATGGTAAGGCAGTTTGTGTAATGAAAATGATGAAACAATTTCTGCGTCAAAATTTGTATGCAATTAAATGCACAATGAGCTACTTTGATTTTTCAGAGTTGTACTGTGGACCATATGGTATTTGTACCAAGAGATCTGACCACAAAATTATACTTAGTTTTGAGTATTTTTTGGTTTCTGTTCCTTCCCGGATACATATACTTTCTATCGATAAGAACTACAGCTATTCGGACAATAAATTTGCACACAAAAATGAGACGTGGTCATGACAGTGCCCAGATGGACGTCCGTCAATGTAAGTATTTGGTTTTTTACAAGATTTTCCATTTTCGTTATAATCCGCGTTGTTTTAAAAAAATAAAAATCAAGCGTTAAAAAGTGCTGCTTTATATGTAAATGCAAGTGTATACGTCATAAACCTATTAAATTGTCGTCGAATTTCTACATTTGCAAGTTCGGCCCATGCTAATACGCTGAGGGCCGTCCCGCAGTCCCGTGACAACGGCTAGCAAGAGAGCAGCGGATATAGTTGGACAACCGGGACAATGGGACAGCTATAGGACAACGGGGACAGCTGGGACAACGGGGACAGCTGGGACAACGGGGACAGCGTGGATAGCTGGGGCATTGGAAACAGCTGGCACAACGGGGACAGCTGGGACAGTGGAACAGCCGGGACAGTGGAACAGCCGAAACAGAGGGACAGCCGGCGGGACAACGTAAAACTTGACCAAAATATATAAATGAATCGTCGTCGATTGCGCAAAATAAAGCTGTGAACAAACGCGCAACGGCGACATTTAGAGCGTTATATATAGCAACTGTCTTTTAAACGCTCAAAATATTGGCTTTCTACACCCCAGGCTTGATTCTCAGATGTATGGCCCGAATCAATTTAGGAGTGGAGCACCAGCCAAATTTGGCGGAATGAATCTCCAATGCCCCCGTGTGGACGCCCTCGCAACAATATACTTGCTTTGAGAAACGGAAAAATGGGGGAGCTATATATACTCGCTGGAAATACGGAAAAAAGGGACAATATTTTCTGTTGCAACTCATTTTAGCATGGGGGCTGTCGCCCCCCTGTACGCCCCGCGCTAAGCGATCTTGATAACCAAACCAAAGTAATAAATATTAACAACAATAAATTTTAATAATGACACGTTTGCATAGACAAGAGTAGCAAATGCTGCTCTTCGGCACTACTGCTGTCCCGCGGGAAAACGAGGCGCCCCTGAAACTAACAAAGGCTGCCCCGGCAGTCCAACTGTCTGAGCTGCCCCGCTATCCCAGCTGTCCCGGGACAGTGGGACGGCCCTCAGCGTAACATGGGCCGGAAGTCCTAACCCTCCATTTTCAGCTCCAAGAATAAAATTTTTCGTTTGACTTTACGACATTTAGATGGAAACCGTAAGTAGCTTGTTATGTTTCTATAAAATTCTGAGATTAAGGAATTTGGTGGATTTGCTATGTTTATGATGTAATTAAAATAGCACAAACAATAAAATGTACACGACCAAGAAGGGATATACCTCTCGGTGGCATTCTACATCTTAGTGAGTTTACCACGTTTTCACACTTCTCCCAATTTTGGTGTTGTCAAAACGATTTTTATCAAGCCATAATCCAAATATTTCTAATTCTTCCGCCACATTTTTTGAACCTATTTATTGGCTGTTTTTTGTGCTTATGAATATTTGACTTTGGTTGACATAACTTTTCATAAAATACGCTTAAAACAATTTATTTGAATCGCTTCACTCACACATCATAATTTAAATTTCAAATATTTTTGCCCAACTTTGTATTACCTTAGGTTCCAGTGAAATTTGTTGTCCTCCGATCAGTGTTTTTTACGTCCGGTTTCACTTTTGAGATATAAGTACCACAGAAAATACACTTTCAACTGAAATTTTGAAACAAATACTTCTGTAAATGTTAGCACCTCCGTTTCAGACTCCGCGTTCGATTCATTACCTTTTTTGTATTCAGATACAATACATTTATTAAATTTCTTAAGTGTACATCTATACAAAAGACAAAAACACAACAAAAACAATAACAATAAATAGAACAAGAGGACCGTTCGTCAAAAATCAACAGTATGACCGCAACAAACGCTCATTTCTTTTTCTTTCCAGCCGCAGCTGCCGGTTGTGCTTGTACAGGAATGCCGTATCGAGCATTACTGATGCTGTTTACAAAGTAGAGCATCAGAAGCGAAAATATAATGCTACAAAAACAAAATATGGTTCTTGTATACCTACTTTCCCTTTTACATTTAAAGTTATCAAGGCTTAAATTTAGACTTATAATTAAGCATAGGTACACTGCAAAAAATGGCGAGTCAAATTGACTCTCTCCTGAAATAGGCTCTATGGAACTACACAAATTGAGTCAAATTTGACTCTTCTCCTGAAATAGGCTCTATGGAACTACACAAATTGAGTCAAATTCGACTCTGCCAGAGTCAAATTTGACTCACTGAGTCACACGTTTGACTCTGGCGGAGTCAAATTTGACTCAGTTTGTGTAGTCCCGTACAGCCTATTTGGGAGAGAGTCAATTTGACTCACAATTTTTTTGCTGTGTTAGCTTTGTGCACAACTGTTGGGGAAAGTTTAACAACGGACCAAACTAAAAATAAATTAAAAGACCATCCACGAAAGACAAAACCAGAAATATGTAAGAAAAATTGACAAAATTTCAGTTTAACAAGTGAGCAAGCGAATACAACTCACACTGTCATCGCTGACAGTGAAGACTTCACCGATATTTGAAACTTTTGATTAAAAAATACCACAAAGGTCTAATAGTTATATATTAAATTCCTGACTCATACACTTTCCTCACCAGCTTAGACTTAAACTTATGTTAAGGAAACTGCAATCTTACTCCTAAGCCTAAGGCATATTCCGAAGCCTAATCCTAAGCCAAGCAAAAAAATACGAGTCTAAAGCTAAAGCTCTTATTCTGTTCTAATGCCACAGAAAAACGTTCCGCCCCTGAGCTTTACATGGGCCCTAAGCCTTAAACATAACTGTGGGGAAAGTGTACAAGAGCCAAACTGCTCAATGCTTAAATTAAATACACCTTACCATGTTGTCACAGATACACGATGAACAAGGCCACACGAGATTGTCGCTGCGAAAAGCGACATTATAACTTAAACAATAATTCAAAAGTACAAGATATCGACCGCTGGGAATTCAATGAAAAGTGGCTTATCCTACAGATCTCGGCGTGCTGAGTTCAGCGGTAGCATTTTATGTTCTGCGTGGCCCCAGGCTCAAAAGAAACGACCCTTTGAAATATAACTTTTTACTATATTAAACATATGCAACCACCTACAAAATTTGTTCAACGAATAAACCTGGCAAAGCTATGAGACACGATTTATCAATCTCATACGTTGTGAGCAATTTCGCAACATCAGAAGATTTTTGGAACAAATTTTCCGCTTTCTAACATATGTCACGGTTGCGATTACAACTTACCTTCTGGAAACAACCGAGACTGAAATCCGGCACCGAACAGCTCCATTTCGAGATTGCTAACTGCCTAAAATATACAATTAGATACGTAAGTTACAATTGAAGTTCGATATATATCAGAGTTCCTACGAAAGTCGTGTTCCGAACATGAATCCCACCAGAAAATTTATTCCTGTTTTCTGGCACTACAGAACGAAAGGAACCGAATTTTTGCAGTGTTGTGCCCAAATCATTTAAACATTAAAAAATTGGAGTTACTAAACTGTTCCTTCGAAACGAATGCCAGTCATTTGTTCAGTTTAGTTAAATAAGTTGATTAAAATATTTGATAAGTGATGTTGTTGTAAGTAAGATTGTTGAAAACGAACAACAAATAGAGAAAAGCTCGCTTAAGGATTGCAACCCGGTAGTAACCTTTATTCAACGAACTTGAGATAAAGATTATTTAACACGAACGAATGATGATGAGGATAATGATTAAAAAACTGTACTGGACCTTGCTCAATATTCGATGCAACTCAAGTTGAGCCCCCAAATTTCTGCAGATTGAAGATTAGGCTTGCTGAGCAAAATGGCAGTCTTACAAACGAAAGATTGCTTAACGAATTACAATTATAAATGAACGCTAATTATTTCTGACGCTTCGATAACAAATGTCCAGTTAGTTTC
Source organism: Enoplolaimus lenunculus (assembly GCA_030248215.1). Taxonomy (NCBI): domain Eukaryota; kingdom Metazoa; phylum Nematoda; class Enoplea; order Enoplida; family Thoracostomopsidae; genus Enoplolaimus; species Enoplolaimus lenunculus. The sequence goes on along the minus strand of JASANG010001414.1, from coordinate 55,352 downwards.
AACGTTAATATGCAACGGCTACGAAAATAACAACAATTTTTGGCTTCCAAAAACATTTTCATACGCTTATAATTTTCAAAGTCTGAACAGCAACACACCGTTAATACAAAGACGAATATATTAGAACCAACAAATCCGCCAACAATCGTCATTATTCTTGAACTAGCGATTACATTGCGTGCTACTTGCATGCCGGCAAATAACGACAGTGCAACTATTAATGAAACAACACCACTGATCATGTGATTTGCCATATTTTAACTTTAATTAATAATACGTTAATAATATAGATGGACACCGGATATCCGGATACTTATCCGAAATGAAATATGTATCACCACTAAAGAAGTAGCTGGAGTTGACGAAAAGAAATTCTGTATTCAAACTTCAGTCAGAATTTGAACTAAATTCTTGACGATTTTTGTGAGTAGATTTGGTTTCATCGGTGAACATTATTTGTATAATTTAGAACTGTTTGACTTTGGTCTTTTTTCCAATCACAGTTACTGCCATACAAGTTTTTATATTTCAGTTGTTGGATGCTGTCATATAAGCTCGGTCATGCGGCGGACTATGTGTATGAAAAGTAGTTTAGCATTCGAATGCTTCGTCGTTTGAGTTTGAGATAAACTGTAGGTATACTCATGATACGTCCGGCGCCGTTCGTCACCGTACAGCACTGTACCGCAAAGCACATGATTTCTACAGGGTATCGCATAACAATTCATAAATAAAATTATTTAACTTGCGGTGCCGTACGGCGTCAGACGTCGCTGCACGACTATCATAGCGCTACCCGTATTTATTAAAAAAATTGAAATTTAATTGAAATCATTAGGAGAGGTTCTGGAGGAGCCAAATCGGCTCAAACCTTAAACCATCTCTATTGCGGTCTAATGAAAAAGCCGGCACCAGCGGATCCAGACGGCGGCGGGTGGGCGTACATCCTTATCATAAATTTTTTGTGATAAAAAGGTAAGGTCCCTACCTTACAATTTTCCCCCTCAGAAAATTTATTTGTCAAAAATGATAATGTCCCTACCTTACATTAGGTGAAAAATTGTGTTTCAAAACATTTACAAGGTCGTCCACCGTAAGAATTTTCTGAAACCGCCAATGAAACCGGGGCACCACTAAAAGTAATATGGGCGGGCTGATGTTCGCACGATTTAGCGCAAGTATATTGCAACGTGGTTATTTTCTCTTAGAACGTAAAACGACCCATGTTAGTTCGAAGGGTGACATTCAATAGAGTCACTGTTGCAGTTACGCTCCTAATAATCAGCATGTGGGTCAGGGTACTTTTCTTAGAGCAATAGTTAAAACAAGTGCTTAAGAAACGAAAACTGAGGTTGGGAAACCCAAAAAGCGCAAAATCGAGTTTCGGATATCCGAAATAGAAAATTTAATTTCTGATATCCGGATATATAGATATCCCGACGTTCAAATCCGGAAACAGATTACTCTAGTTTTTTATTATATTGTTGCGCAAACGTTAATCTTGCAACGTTAAGAAACTAATATCTATGAATATCTTGCATACAGGGTTTTTTTTTGGGGCCGGGGGAGGGGAGGAAGGGCGGGGGGGGGGGGCGGGTTGTGGGGAAAAAGTTTTGGGGTTTATTTTTTTTTTTTTTTTTTTCTCGGGTTCGGGAAGAAAATTGAAGAAGAAAGCTATTGGAACCGCCCAAATCGGGGGTGGGGGGTTTCGAGAACAAAAAGAAAAAAAGAGATTTATTTTTTTCGTTCCGGTTTTTTCCCGGTTTACTCGGGGCTCCCTCCCGTATTATGGAAAACAAATACCTGACCGGCTCCGTAAATTCTTAAACGACGCATACAAAATATGCACCATCTCGAACGAATATTTTTTAGTTCAAAACCTATCTATTGCAGGGCCGATTGCAGCATACATATGCAAATATGTTATTTTGCCATTTGTAACTAACTCCTGGGCATATATCGCGTTGCACACACATGTCTAGTAATTCTAACATTTAGCACGCTCGGTAGCGAATTCATTGCCACACGATGGTCTCGCCCATACACTGCAGAACGCAAAATATTCAAAATATCACAAGGTAGCTTTACTTTAAATTGCATAATAAATTCTTTCAAAAAAAATAAGGCGCAATCGTGTGATTCAAAAGCACAGAAACAATATGGCATTGATGGCAAAGTTTAACTTAATGCAAAATGAACGACCCTTACGTTTAAACTAAAAAAATTTAGTGTACAATGTATCAATCACATATCGTACCAGTTGGCTATTAATACCAGCCTCGAGCATCAATCGTTTTACGGCTGCCGATCCGTAAGATATCAGCGTTTTGGCTGGCATATTAGGTGTTGTAAAAGTTGGTTTGGTATTATAGGCGATTGGCACATGACACTTGCACCAATACCATACTGGTAAGTTCCAATAGTGAATTGGTTTCGGCGACTGGTGCACGACAGTCCAAAGTACATACTTGCAAATGGTTTGAGATATTGCCAATATCGTAGCCACAGTTATTAAAATTCCAATTTAAAAGTTTAATTAGAACTTAATAGAACTTGAATGAGAATTATGGATATAATACAAAAAATTTAGAACCAACTGGCTATAATGGCCCAGTTTACAGTCCACAAAAATTAGACAACAGTTTCGGCTATTAACACAATTGGTAGCATTCAAAAACTTTCATGTTTCTTGCCTTTCACCCATTCTGAAACTTCTTGAAGAGAATACTTGAGATGTTGTTGTATAAATGGCTGCTTCTGAAATAATAAATAAATTCTAACAAGCTTGCAGATAATTTAAAATACATTATATACACGCCTTCTGAGAGTTAATAATAAATCAGTTCGCATGACCTCTTGAAACTTTACAAATTTCACGTATTCTACATTGTTCGTAATCAGCCGTGTGAATCATGTTAAATACCTCTGACTTGTGTTCTTGCCCAAAAGCAGTTACCATAAGGCAAAATAAAATTTGTCGGTCAATGGTACAGTTTCTGCGGGAAACAAATTTTGAATAAATTATTTCTAACTTTCTAAACTTTTCTGCTTGACTTCTCTACTTTTGCCGTGCATCATTTATATAAATAAAAATTAAACTAACCATTAAAAGTTCGGGCGACGGCCGCAGACTTGGGTTCTTTGTTAAGCTGAAAAATACACGTAATTAGCACGTAACAGCATAATGCTTCACTAGTTGCGATATGTGCAGTTGTATGAGCGAAGAAATAATCATCCATGAATATGCGACCCTTATGTCAGAGGTGGCTATTGTTACAAATAATGCTTTTCAGAAAAACACATCAGGTTTTTGGTACCTAACCATGCTCCATTTAATGGACGCAAAAATGCTAAAAAAACTCTTACCAAGCATGAACAAGCACTTTGAACTCTTCACAAAATTCGAACGATTCAATACTGGGCGGTTCCTGAAAAAACAACAGCACACATAGAATGTTCTTATACAAATAAATTGTTGCATGCAGTTTCGTTCTAAAACTTAGGAAAAACAATTACAAAATCCTCAAAATACACAACCATACTTTAATGGCCAGCACAAAGTTTTGCCTCGGTTGGACTGGGGCTAGAATACGCGATGTAAAATTCAGCGGTCTGGCGCTCCAACCACTGAAGTACGTAGCCATGCAGACATTCCGCTAGAATAACTCATGTCGTAAATGTCAAAGCGAAACTTCAGTATGTTCTACGTACACAAGCGATTGTATCAGTAAACTTATAAATCATTGCATAAACACACTTCAAGAAAAAATCACTAACCTTATCAATAATGGCGTGCATAAGTTCCACCGGCTGAAAAATTCATTGTGCAATTGAGATCAAACGTATAAGAATTCAACTGTTTTAAATAACTAAATAAAATATGCCTCTCAAAAACACACCACATTTAGCGCAACAGATAAACAAAACAGCAAGCTATATACTACATACTTTGTTCTGCAGCGCATATGCATCAACAGTGTTAAAAAATGTCAGCTATTTTTTGCTATACAGCTGAACTACAGTCAAACACAGACTTAAGTGCAACATCGATCTCGTTCAATCCCAGGCTTTCAAACGCGATCTGTACTACTCGAGATTGCTACGAACATAACCGTGACGGCAACCGATGTCTGAGGGGTATTAAATGTTCTATCGATTGTAACCGACGTTTCAGCCGTGGTTTGGAACACGAATGTAACCGTGTCTGTAAATGCAACCGGTCGCGCGCAAAACAAGGCATCCGCATAATAAAACCACGACCGCAGACGCAACCGCTATTACTGCGCACTTATTTCTGTCTGTGACTGCATAGCTCTAATGTGATTGCAAGGTATAGCTTGACTAACAGAAACAAACCAGAACTACATCGAAAAATAATCAAAACCAGTTTCTGGATAACTTGTAATATCTTAGTTACAAACATACTTTGAGCTTTCGCTTATCACTAACTGATCTATTGCCGTCCTATAACAAAACCAGCCCATCAGTCCAAAGTTGTTAATATCAAAGCCCAGATAGTAGGCAGTGGGTTTAAAATATTTTGTTAATCTGAATGTATAATGATTTCATCCTTATGCGTTTTGAACTAAACGTGTCACCGAACAATTCAAATGATACGGTTTAACTTTCAATATCACCAGCATCTGCTTTTCACAATGAACTTTAAAAACAACTGCACAATCAAAACTAAAACAGAAATTTCAAGCTCAGGACGCTTCAAAGCCCCAGATGAAAACTAGCAAAATACATCAAATACTATATATTATTCCACTTAAAAGTTTAACTTACGATGATCAATTCGTATGGAAAGAAACCAACAGCAAGCTGAAAACAAATACCTAAATTATTGTGATGACATTGTCATTAAATTATACAGTGCAACTGAATGTAAAAATCCACAGGCGACTCTAAAATGGCACAGGAAACCCCATATTAAAATATACGCAAACTAAAAATTTCAACAAAAATATTGATTAGTATCACTGGAACATAACTAAGCACCTTCAACTGCTATTAGCAATGATCCCTTAAAAAATTCACTATCGAATCAATATTTTATTGATTTTATTGACCATCGTAACACTCTCCGCACAAAAGTGACGTAGTCACTGGACAACTATTTTTACGGAACCGCAGCCGAAGCCTATGACCCTGGCAAAAAGATCCCACGGATATTTCTGCGTATATCAGTGTGCAACCTTAAATAAGAAATACCGGAAACGAAAAGCAAAAATACAGGAACCGGAAAGCGAAAAATATGTTACCACAAAATTAGTTGGCAAGCAATAAAGAAACTATTAGAAATACTGCGTACAAAACATTCTTACTCATTTTTTGTGTATTTGAGGTTTGCACTTCTAGCAGACGCAAAATCTACCTTAATGATGTTCTGTAAACAACTTTCGGAAAATATCTCTAATTGCAACGTTTAGAATGCACGAAGTATCAGGAAACATCAAAGCATGTAATATGGCACAAATGGTAAATATGGCATAAAATTTTAAAAAATTAGTTAGTAAATGCCCCTTATTTCTGAAAATTTTTAAATTAAAATATTCTAGTGCCTATAATCAAACAAACCAGATTTTTTTACTCAACCTGATTTCTTAAAGTAAATTCAAAACCCATATCGTACATGTCACAAACTGACAGCAGTATAACTGCAACTGGGCCAACTTGAATGACATGAAAAACCATCAGGGTCAATTCGAACATGGTTCTGCATTCTCGGGTGAATATTAGTATAACAGATTACGTAGCTTCGGCAAAAAGTGGCATCCAGCTGTTAGGATCTAAAAAGTCTAGGATACCTTTCAAATTAACCAAGGAAGTAAAGTTGTAATCAACCGAAACATACGTGAATGTTTCTCCCGACGAAAATAGCAATTCACTAACTGGTAAACGTCATAGTTCATTGCCAGGATTGTATCATAACTTATGTACCTCAAAAAGTGACAATCCATAGCTCCAAATATCCGAGTATATTCGATATTCATCTCCAAGGATTCGTTCTGGCTGAAAATATTAATTTCACAACATCACTGATGCAATGAAAATACTACGTTCACATCTGAATAAGACTCTTGTTTTAACTATTTGCTGATAAAAATAACAACAGCAATATGAACGAAGTTTTTTCAAATTACTATTGATCAAAATAATGTTCGATTTGATGCGATTTTTTAAATATTAATTCTAAAACTACTTGAACATAAAACAAAACTTACCGCCATATATGCGTTCGTTCCGACGTAGGTTTTCGCAATAGAATTAGCCAGCTTAAAATAACATGCAATCTCTGTATAGTTCATTAAATAATAAGCCATATTAATTTGAAAACAGTAAATTTCAATGTGGTGAATAGCAAAACTATGGCTATCGACTTGTGTTTTCAAGAAATCCATCAAAAAACCAATACAAGGCAAATTTACAAACCGATAACACTATACCTGTACAGACACACCAAAATCACATAGCTTAATAGCTCCAGACGAATTGAGCAAAATGTTTGACGGTTTCACGTCTGAAATGAACATAAAAAATCGACATTGCGAATCGTAAAACAAAGAATAGTTAAACAAAATAACATTACATAACACTTAAAGCGTTATGTCTACAAATTACGGTTCCTATAATTCAATTATTGTACTCTTAAATCTATCTGAGAATGTGCATTCACTAGTATTAAGGCGCACCGTACTTCGTTTCTGAGCATTCGCAAGGTCCCAATGCCCAACCTTGCGAGGGTCAACAGCCGGAAGAAAAACCTTGAGTAGGACTTTGAACCTCGGTGCAAACCAAGTTTGGAGGAAGAGCTTTGACTAAGTAGTGTTTTCCACAGTTTAACGATAACGAAAACCCCACGCCTACCTACCAAAACACATACCGTATCCCGCAAAAAACAAAAATGCAGTGTCAGCGAAACATACGTGATCACACTATGACGCTGTACCTATTTTGCATTTCTAGGTACTAGTTACAAAAACATTTACCATACCTCTATGCATTATCTTCAGCGACCACAGATATGATAACCCTTCAGCCACAGAAGACGCCACTGGACCCAATATATTTTCGGGCAGCATGCCAACATTGTTTAGCGCAAACCCTGAAATTAAAACCACGTATATACACTGACAAGACCATTGTGCTCAAAATAAAAGTATGCAATGCCAAAAATACTGTTGACCTAATGTAATCATACCTCGGTTATGAACACAAAGATTTGCTTGGATTCTAAAATGGGAGTTAACCCAAGAGACTAAAACGTACGATTGTGTGCGAAATGTCGATAACTGTTCCATAAACACACAAAAATTTCAGTATTATGGAATATATCGTGTTACAAAAGTTTATGCAACAAACTTTATACAAGTAAATTTTACATAGGTCGTGTAGAATTGCACCATTTGCAACAAATTCAGACAGAATAAAACAATAATCATTTAGAGTAGTTACCGTCCATAAATTCAGTGCAAATGAAAATACTGTTATCCGCAAAAAATGCGCCATAGAACGCAATTATGTGATCACAGTTACACTAAAATAAAACTAAAAACACTATAGCAACTCAAACAACGTAGAAAATTGTTGTTTGCTAAAAATAACCCACAAGGCACTCAGTTTAAAACGTATTAAAAATATATCATAACCAATACCAAATGGTTAAGCGACCTACAAAGTAGTGGAAGCTGCAAATGGCACATAATTTGTTCTAGCCATTGCATATAAAGGAACGTAAAATGCTTTAATGTAGTGTTGAACCGATATATACAGCAAAATTCCGATATAGTGATACCCCTGCTTTTCTTGTATACCATACCGTCAAACCTGGAAATTATAAATAAAATTGTCCTTGTACTTAATTTAGTGCTCCGAAATCAAGCTTTAAGATGAGTTAGTAAATAAGCGGATGTATTCCGGAATTTTGTCTACTATAATTTTTTTCAACTTTCAAGATGTTGCTTGCATGAAACTATCTTAACAAATGGGCAATTTCTGAAGCCTTTTTAAAGTCAATGCCTGAAAAGACAAGAGCCGGTACAAATGTCTCATTGAAACAAAATGCAGTGAACAAGTGAACCACTGTCTCAACAGTTTTTCATAGCCGTCACTCTGTTCTGTATCAAGATTCAAATTCTCTTTCAACATGTTTGTTCGACTCAATTCTACTGGGAATACTGTAAAATTAAACGTATCGGTATCTGTATACTCCCAAAAACGCCTACACCGATACACTGAATTTACCGAATCTTAAAAATGCCTGTACCGATACCCTGATTTTCGAGATACCGATATACCGGTTCAACGCTGTTTAAATATTTTAAGACTGCACATTTCTGCATTACAGGACGCTAACGTAGACATCATTCTATCTAGCGTCTTCCTGCAACAACAAACTAATTCAAATTGTTACGATTAACACACTTTATACAGGATTTGCATTTCAGATAAAATTTGTTGTTGAACATCGTACGCGACATCAAGCGAAATTGATTTAACAGCCATTAAGACATCAGATTTTACATCAATTGCCCTATAATAAAATGAATTTTGTTTCTTTTTTTCAATGGAAAAAAATTGTAGTAACCGGGCAGGGTAACCTTCAACTATGCAATCCATTTCAAGGCGGCTGCCATTAACCTACTTTTGAGTAACGAGGAATACTAGTTAGGCGCTAATTTTAAAAATAGATGCACGTATTAATATAAAGTCATTTTAAGAAAATTTCAAACAAGTTGCTATGATCAAAGTTGGATTGAGTTACTATGCAATACAAATTGGATACGCCAAAAAACCAAGGCACAACCTGAGATCTGCCGCCGACTTTTTCAGAAAATCGACATACTGCTTCAGTACAATTTCTGCCGGAAGCTCGGACAATTTCGCTAATGAAATTTTGCATTGTTTTACAAAACTGTTTCCTTCGGTACGTACAAAATGCTCTGTGACACGTATTAGGATAGGGCAGTAAAATGTGCTAGGGTAGGGTTAACGCAATTTTTGTGTAAGGCTAGGGTTAACGCATGACAGGGCAATAAATTTTGAAACTGGACATGTGTTAACCCTAATATATAATGTTTTCGGTGACAAAATAAAAATTTTTATTGTGAACAATGCATGACTTGACAGATATTAGCTAAATTTAAATATGTTAAACATTATTTTACCTACCTAATTTTGATTCAAGTACGGCTTCAGCAAATTTTGTTGGCCTCCGGCTCTGGTATTCTTCACCCCTGGTTACACCATAGTAAAAAGCTAATTACTAATTTGCATACTTGTACACAGTGCCACAATTTCCTGCGCCAAGCACTTGTAAATATTTTATTCCGTCCGGCTGTATTCTGTCCGTATCCAATATATGCTCCAGTTCAACACTTCCTTCTTTCTTTACGCTTAAAATAAACAGTACAAAATATGACTGCCAATAAGTGAATATAATATCAACTAACCGTTGGTAATACTTGCTAGGACACGTTCCTTAAAACAAGAATAAATAATTAAGCTCTAGGCATATAACATTTAAACAAACCTCCAGTTGACCGCAGGTTAAAATACTAATGATACGCCATGCTTTCAGCAAATAATTAAAAGCTCACTGACAAAAGTTCCAGGTTACATCCCTCTCGTCATCAAGAAGTATTGAAATGAGGATTTGCGTCGCTGAATTTGGGTAGCCAAGGATCAACCAACTTTAATATTTTATCTGACTTTAGCATCGAGTGCTCTAAATTTAAAACTCCAATCATAGCGCAACAACACATTACAAATAAACCTTCTCGCTTGTTGAAATATTTCTTCCTCTGAAGTCATCGGCCCCTATAAAATATATATAAATTAAAAAATAGGTGTCGTCTAAGGTTCCAACAGGAACTAAATTTTACCGGAACAGGAACAGGAATTCAATTTCTTTAACAGTCTTCATCACCGAGAATTAAAATTTGACTTTTTAGAAAACATGCCAAAAAATAACTTAAACGAATTATCAGCTATTTCATCACCAAGTTTTGCGAAAACATATGAGATACAGTTTATTACTAAAATTATACTTGCAAAAACATTCGTTTCGAAATAAAATTTTATTAAAGACAAAGTTTCCAACATTCAAATGATTATGAATAATTATTTGCCATAAAACCATAAAAATTCTGGCCCCTGAATCTCTGAATGCAAGAACAGGAATTGATTTTTGGAGGAATTCCGGTTGATCCCTTGTCGTCAAATAATATTTATAATATTTATCTCATTAAGTTTCTGTATCCTATTTGGTTATACAGCAAACCACCGTATTTCAACATGCCCAATCATTTCCGTAACCAAAATGTATAGTAGGTAATAGTAATAAACTTACAGAATCTATAGATACATCAGGTAGACTTTGTGCATCTGAATAATAATTAACAACATGTTAAACGATAATCATGCTAGACAGATCGAGATAGGTACTTGTTAACTTTCCGCTACACATATTGACTGGATTAATAATTTAATACTATCAAATGAATACTAGTGTGCGGAAAAGTATAGCAAACAAAACAGACAGATCAAACAAGTACCACGTGTCCCTAGGTCTGGTCAACATTTTATCCCAATTTATTATTATAGCTGTGAAAATGTGTCAAAAATAAAAATAACATTACTAAAGTTTCGGTTGTTTAAAATTATAGTCGCGTAGCAACCTTCAGCCACGTATATACGTATCAAACACTAATACGTATATTTGCAAGTCAATTAAACATTACCATTTTCCGGATATTTGGGAAATATGGAAAATACTCCGGTGTTGCTGAGCAGTTCGACACATTGGCTAATCTGAAACCATCAAGAAAATATCTAATCCATTAAATAATTAATTTTCGCCTTATGGTTGCGCTTTAGACTAACCTCAATGCAAACAATATTATTTGCCATTTTATAATTTATACACTGGCATGAGCAAAAGCTTCTTTACAATAATAAATAGCCCATGACAAAAATAAAAGAAATGTGTTCAACCATTAACCCTTATTATTATTATTATTATTGCCAACTATAGAAAAGGAAAAGACAAATCATTTGCGAAAGATCAGCTCACCCACTTGAGCAATCATAGCTTGAAAGTCATCGTCAGATTCTACACAAATTTTGTCACCGTCTTCGTCTTTATCTAAAATAAAACGCAAACGAAACAAAATATGCGCCATTCACTGAAGAAAAAAGTTAAATTTACCATGTCACGTTAACAAAAACCACAAATTCAAAACTTTGGAATAACCAGAAGCCATAGCCGGATTTTTATGACAAAACCGAAGACCCAAAATTCATACGAAATAGAACACACCAACTGATGCCAATATTATTTGAAAACATACACTCGAACACGTTAAAAAGAGGTATTTCACCAGTCAGACTGCATGTTTCATTGATTTCTTCCTAAAATTCGAATGAACACGAATGTTAAAAACGAACATAATTAATTAATGCAGCACTATGTGTTTATCATACATTCCCTGTAGAAACGAAAGTTGTTTGAATCTATAAAATGAAATATCTGAAAAAACTGAAAAGTAAAAAGTTTCATTCATCATTTTACGAACATTGCTAGGTAACTGGAACAAACGCAATTAAGCTAATTTCTCCGAACAATGTGTTTATAGTACCAACAGTGCGGTTTACATTAGAGGCAGACTGATGTTTAGAATTATAATGCGAACTTCGTGCAACAAAGCAAGCTAACCAGTCCCGAAGATAAATAAACTCTCGAATAAGATAAATTAATGAGGGTCCTTTTAAATTTCGACCTCATCGTCCATGGCCTACAGTGTCAATTCAGCGCTAAACTCAGCCACGCTGCCTCACAATCAGCTTCCGAATTTTTACATTTGTATATATGCCGCACATCTAACCTCAATATTACATGTACCTTGGTTCTTTCATGTATTACAACTTCTGCAGACGAAAGTGCTACATATGAATCTGCGTTTTAGCCGATGTGTTGCATTAACATGAGGTTTATTGGCCTCCATATATGCTCTCCCCATGTCATATCGATGACACGTACGTATTATATTTAGATATAAACAATTTCTTTATATGCATTGTAAAGTTATAACACGCTTTATAGCGATTTAAAACCACAGAAGCTTTATGCTGTTCCGATATTTTTTAACACCAACACCCAGCGAAGTTAGACATGAACTTGTGTATACCATGAACTCTGCAAATGATCTCCATTTCAACACTGGAACAATTACAGAAGTGTTGCAAGCGTGCAATTCCACTGCCGGAAACATTATACCTATCCTATATCTATATATTATAAGAGATATTTATTATTATATAGTGAGTTTCCTAAAAGCCAAAAATTGCAGCATGAGCCTACTATTTGTTTGCGACGCAACTGAAACAGCAGATTCGCACACCTGTGTCTAGAACAAACAGCCAACAGAAACAAAGCTTCCAGTTAGCTAACACTACTGTTTTACACTAATGCATTGTAAAAAGGTTTTGATACATAATAACTGTCAGGTGGGACGCGGGGTCCAAGCGTTCCCTCCGCGTCACGTTGGTGTTCACCTTCGACCTTTTCCTTGCACTAGCTACGTTTTTATCGTTTATTCTTTTTCAGGTCCACGTTGCCCATTTGCTATTAATTCGCATAAAATGTTGATATGTGCTCCCACAGGTTTATAGTGCGGTGAAAAAGTTGTTGTAAATAAGGTAATGCATTCGGCACACTAATGGTGGAAATACTGTTTTAGCACAGGGGAACTACTTGTGTATATTTTATAATTTGTGTATTCTGCCAATTTGTACCCGACGGTGACTTCACAGGTGCTCGCAACTTTGCTGTGTATCTGAAGCTTTTGTTTAATTGTATTACTCTGATCATTAAAACAAGCTAAACCGAACTTTTTAGATCGTGCCTAAGCAGTGAATATTTTCCACGTAGTCAATACTAATGTTGGAGTTCATCACCATATCGGTCCATGTTACTTTCAGGAAGGGTTTTAGGCCAGAAAAAATTACCGGAATAAATAGTTTTTTTCATTTTTTCCCATTTTTTCCGAGGGGTGGAAAAAAGTGGTAAAATTGAAAAATATTAAACGGTTCTTAAATATAAATTGTAACAAAATACGATATATTACGTTTTTAGACGACATGTAACTAATTTTCATGCAACACATTAACAGTGACCGTGTGTATATGTTCAGCAGGACACATTATGTCCGAAAAGTGCTAAAATTGCAGCATTTGAATATATAAATGGATTTTAGAATTGAAGCTTTGCCATGAGATTGAATGTAATACTAGGTTTCGTCGACAATGGGGAAGAATATGTCTAGCTTCAACCTCGCTTTGATCGCGAGGTTACAGCAATTGAGAGGCTTTGATGTCAAAAAACCCATAAGTGTCTTTGGATATAATATATATTTACAAAAAACAAGCGTGACTTCTTTTAGCTCGCTCCACTCATGAGTTTCTGATGTTCTGTTGACCTCCGATTATTCCACGCCAAAACTTAAATTTTTAAAAAATTCAAATTTTAAGGTCCCAAATTCCTCCATTGGACTCAAAATTTATTTGTTGAGAAATTATGCAAATTATATACCATTGAACACATGTTGCAGCTAAAGACGAATATTGGTAAATGTTTATCAATCAGACGTCTGGCTAACGAGTATATAATTGATCTCGGCCAGACATTGCGATTAAAATTGATTTTTCGATCCATTCCGCATCCCCTAGTTCAGAAATTTTGAACTCTACCTGTGTTTTTAACGAAAAAAAATTCGTCATAAACTACATAAAGGTAAAATGCAGGTAAAATGCAGTGATATGCAAGTCAGCTGTGGTTGGCAAGGCTGTAGGTTTACAGAGTGAAGTGACAGCTAGCAAACATCAGCTGCCAAAATCTTCGGTCACTCCATGGATCTAACAAATATTGTACAATCTGAAAAGAATTTGATTTGTGTCCCTTTGTCCTGTTTTTCTGTGGAAAATTAGCAGCTATCCCGTTTTCCATTTGCCCGCACCGAACCTGTCCCGTTTTCCCGTGTTTCCAGCGAACAACAGCTGCTGTTCCGTTTACTCATTCGCCCGAAAAAGGCATGTCTCCACTGTCCTGTTTTTCCAGCGGATTTGTAGCTGTCAAGTTTTTCCATGTGCCCGGAACAAAACTGTCCCGTTTTCCCAGCGAAAAATGGCAGCTGTCCTGTTTTCTCAATTGCCAGAAACAAACCTGTCCAGGTTTCCTAGCGGAAAATTAGTGTTTCCTCTAAAATTTACCCTTACAGTTTAATTTTCTCGCAAAATTACAGAAGTCCACACACGTTCGCAAAGTTTGCATTTGTCCGCTACACCGTTGCCGAAAGCGCAAGCTACGTCGAACAGTATATATGGGTATGAAATGATCAGAAAAGGTACTGAGGATTTCAAATATTTAAAGTTTTGAAAGCCGAGTTATTTTTTTGAGCAAACACCGGCCGTGAAAATATATGTCTTAAGGCTTGCAGTGACAACTGACATTTTTTACAAGTGTCAGGTACAGCTGCAATGTCCAAGGCTCGATAACGAATGTTCACGCAAATAGTTAACCTTTTCCCTCATAGAGTATACTATGAGCAACTAAATACAAATAGTATACGAGCAATATATATACGCATAGTGAGCGGTTTTTAATAGTTTTCTCTAACATATATGAGCAGTGTAAAATCTCTACAAAATTTATGAGCTCCTGGTCTCAAGCGTCAGGCTTATGCGACTGAGCGGTTAACGTAAACGCCTCCCACCTGCAAGACTGGCATTTGAATTTCATCTTTACTGTTATATGTCAAGTGAAATTGAAAATTTTCATGTGAGAAAGGGTTAACGTAGCAGTTTGAGAGTACTTTTGTAGCGTTACTTGGAAAATTACCAAATCATGAAAGCATGAAAACATTATCTTCATATTCGAACTGTATATACTAGATTGCTTATATATCTGCCATGTCAATACAACTGTAAACGTATTGCTTATGTTAGGTTGCTATAGCACGACCGGGCTACATGCTATTATTAGACCATGCATATTCAGCTGAAAGCTGCTATAGTTATATATGGGAGTAACAGTGGATACTTACGTGTAACAAGAGTGTGCAACTTCACACATTCTGCGTAGGAAAGAATGTACCCAGCGCACGTTGTGTTTTTGGTTTACCTCCCTTATTTACGGGAGTAAACATTGTAGATTTCTGCAACTTTCACGCCTGTTAAGTATTAAATTCAAGCAGATTCAGTTACTCGTTTTATCTTATTTTCAACGGTGCAAGCAACGCCTACCCTTCCGTTGAAGGGTCGAGCAAATACGCAACGCGTGCTGGTACATTCTGTACCACTTGGACACTTGATTGGAGTGACTGATTGTGTTTGATTATTTTCAAATCTATTTCTAAAGTATTTTAGACGATATTTTTCGGTAAAGAATACAATGCGGTTAAATTTTCGCAGGAACTTATGTTTCACAAGTTTGACTAAAAATGTTTTACAGTCTGTTGTAATTTTAGTAATTTTGCTGTTTTCTGTTTCCGGTTTACAAGAATATCAATACAGCAAGCTCTGTTGACGCATGGTACAAAATGTGGGTCGTTATCACACGTATACCTCTAAATTAAACTACAAGCGGACCATGTTTGACGCCACATACATAAAGTGCCATGGTTCGCACCGGTTGTGCCCTCCTAAATAAAGTGTGGTAGGCCAAAAACGCAACGCATACCAGGTATATTGTTTTCTACACAGAATCTGCGCAGTTGTACACTCTCGTTAAATAGCGATTATCCACTCTTTGGTAAAACCTATATGATTCAATAAAATAAAGCAATACTGCAAACATCTGAGATGATTTTTGCCAATATTTTTACTTTTATTCTAAAACTGACAGCGGCCTGCTACAAAATGGTCAATTGTCTCACGTCAATCGAAGTTTACGCATGGTTTATTGTCGAAAAAAATCAGCTAAAAATACGATTCGAAATTATTTCACCATAACAGCAGAAAATATTGTTTAGGTATTGAGCTTATCGTATTTTTCTTTACACGGTTACTAAGGCATGTATTACTGGTCCGATTCTATTAAAAGTTAGTGTTTTAGTATACTGTCAGTTTTCTGCCTGGTATAAACATATGCCTTGGTAACAAGTCGCAATTCTATGTCTAAAATTGTGGGAACATTTGTATGGGTTCTTTATCGCTTTTGTGTTGCTGTGTTTACTGTAAATGCGCTATCATGTTCTCTTCTACAGTGTATTCACCGACAATTGACAGCCAATGTATAGATTAGGGTTGCAATAGTAGTAAATATATACATATTTTTAAACCTAAAGCAAAAAATTAGTCTAAAACGTAAGCTTACTTTATTGCAGTCCCGCATAAATACGTTTCGCTACTGATCTTTTACATGGGCGGCTTTCACAATTAAAATGCTTGAGAGGCCACCGTATTTTGCCTAGTTTAAAGGTGAATCAATGCACTATTTGCTGTGCTCAAGTTGAATGTGACCCCCTACACTTTAATGTGCTTTATGCTGTTTCCTGAAAATGTCCTCGGATATCGCGATTAGCATTGGAAAGTTTTCAATTTCAATTGTTTACCTTAATAACTTTATTTGAAGGTTTGACAGGAAAATTTTGACGAGTTGTATCGTATAATTTACCTAAAGTTTGAATACAGCTATACACGCTGCAACTGCAAGTAAAAAATTATTGAAATAGAATCTATAGAGCAGATGGTCAACAAATTTGGCTGGACAGTAAGTCGGTCCCGGCTTTACCAGAACTGAAGACGGGACGATATTCTGCAGTTCATGAAGTGGTGTTAAAAACTGTTTTTGAGAGCCTTTCCGATGAAGCTTTGGTATTTAACCGTTAACAATTAGAACAAGGTACAAACAGAATCGTTTAAACCAATGCAAAGTTCAGAAAATTATACCAAAAATTTCGGCGCCCAAACTGTTTCCGGAACGTTTGGCAAAAATTCTATCGAAGTCTCAGTTTTCGAATCAGAGATAGATTTTCTCACGAAACCTGAGCAGGGAGCTCATGATGTACAACTATTTTACAAGCAAGCGTAACGAGCTAGAAAAAGTTTTGCCATCCAAGAATCAGCCTTGTTATGCATGTCCCTGTAAATATGCTATTTTGCCGTCTCCAGTAGTTACATAGGTCTAATAGGTATGATATATTTTCTTATTTCCCACGTATGCACCCCTGAGCGTAACCTCATGCGTGACTTTCAGCAAGTATTGCCGCATTTAGTTCGGTTTAAAATGCATTAGTATCAAGAACATTTGGTAGTAATGCTGGCCCATGTTACTTTTAGGGGTGTCCAGATATCTATTGGCCTGTAATACTAAAAGTATTCCAAAACAATTTTTAATTTATATCAACTCTGGCAAATATTATCACGTACTAATATGACTAAAAACAGTGCCCTATCAAACAAGGCGTTAAGCGGCACCAATGTTAGCCGAAAATCAACAGCACTTGGTAGCAAAAGCGTGACAACAGGTGGCGGAACGCAAGGACGAAACCGAAGCGAATTTAGGGACCGGCTTGTTTACGAAATAGTCCCAAAACGAGTTAAAGTATTTAGATCTGGTGATAAACATTTTGATGGAGTAGACGTGTTGGTTGGTAGACGTCATAATAGACATATTGATGCGTTACTTGACGATTTAACGGACAAACTTCCTAGGTTAAATTTTGGAGCGCGCACGTTGTATTCGGCGAAAGGAACGCAAAAGATTGATAATATCCATAATTTGGTTGACAATGGAAGGTAGTTTAAACAATTTTTAGCCGTACTGTAGTGACCCGAATAAGAGGGGGGCTGATATTTATTCGAACTCAACTTTGTTTGGTCCTAGAGTCATTTATGCGCTATAGTTAGGGATAAGTGACATTTATGGGCTCTAATTAGGGTTTAGCGACTCTATACGCTTACGGACTCTTATTAGGGATACGGACTGCTATTGATTGGGACTCAAAATGGGACCACCCTCTTATTGCCCCATCTTATTCGGCTCACTACAGTACATGAATATTTTGCAGATCTAACGTTTTAAGCCCAATGTACAGGGCGTATTGTAAATAAATATAGCTTAAAACAAGGATTTGATTCAGAATATATTAAAATATATATACAGGAGAGGCGGTTCTATTTGTAATAATTAAGTTATATATTTTTAGATATCTCTGTACTGATAATTACCGCAGACGTGCTTATCCACCTGAAAATCAACGATACAAACACGACGTGTTAGGAGTTCCTTATGAGGTAAAAAGGCGAAAATGAACAAACTATAGAATTTGAACGGTAACATAAGCTGTTGGGGCGCCAAGTTCGCTGTAACGTTACGCGATAGGCCTTGGTCCCCTATAATTTGAAAATGAAAATTCCGTAAACATGCGCTACAACGTATGTATTGTTTACCTTGCATCAAGTATATGCATTTCGGGATGTTAATTTGACGCGGATTGAATTTTTAGTTAACTGTTGTATATATTGTTTCATGTTGAAAACTTAGGCTTAGGCTTAGGCTTAGGCTTAGGCTTAGGCTTAGGCTTAGGCTTAGGCTTAGGATTCTGCTCATTAATCTAGACTGCGGTTATGGGCTCAAGTCACTTCCACCTTTATCACACTAAAGAAAATATGTTGCAGTTTCCAGTGCGAATAAAAATTGTATTCTTTGGTTCAAAACTTTGCCTGAGGACAAATTTAGGTTTAAAAGCATACACTGCAAAAAATGGTGAGTCAAATTGACTCTCTCCGAAATAGGCTCTACGGGACTCTACACAAACTGAGCCAAATTCGACTACGCCAGAGTCAAATTTGAGAGTCGCACGTTTGACTCTGGCGGAGTCGAATTTGCCTCAGTGTGTGTAGTCCCGTAGACCCTTTTTGGAGAGAGACAAATTGATTCACCATTTTTTGCAGTGTACAAGGTATTTTTGGCCATATATATTGAATTCGCTAAAAAAAGTTAAAATTTAAAAAACAAAATTTATTAAAGGACGAAGACGATCAGGATGGTTCACGGTACAAAAGGCGGTACGGACGTGGCAGATATTCCAAAAGGAACGGTAATAGTTACTTGTGTCATATTCTACAAAATATAATATGTTTCAATTACTATACTTTGTAGAAATTGCAAGCATTTTTAAATGTTATAAGCAATGATTTTGAAAACCTTGTTTTTCTCTAACCACAATTTGCCCGTGATTAGGATAACCATCGCGAACCTATTAATTTGGCCGAACTTAAACCCTGGTTAAGTAAAATTGCAAGTTTGCCTTTTAAGCCCCATTCAAACGTGCAAGTATTTGCAGCGAGAACTCACAGGTGCAATTTTCACGAGGAAATTGTTGGCTGTTTGCAAGGTTTTACAGTGAGAACGCGCAGCAGCAGTTTACAGCGTGCAAGTTTTGTTCGAAAATTCATTCATTACAAACCTTGTAGCTGCCAGATGCAGCTGCAAATCCTTGCTGCAAAAACTTTTACGCACCAGTTGCAAACCCAACTTTGAGATGGAAACACTTATCCTTTACAAATTTGCAGCAGCGAGTTCTTGTCGTAAAAACCTGCACGTGTGAATAGGACTTTACGCTGATTTCTTTATTTTTGTCACCGCCCTCGGGCGCTGGCTCTTGTTTAAATCATTTTCATTTTTTTATTTTTTAAGTCTTTTTTCACATTTTTATGCACGGTTTTTATCATTTTAGAAAGTAAATTTCTTGTAGGCAGTGTCTCTGACGTAGAACGCACAGGAAGCGCTAGTAGTCGTGGTCGTGGAGGCACGGAAAAATCGTCACCCAGTAGAAATGGAAGATCCAGCTCGGCAGTTGACGATAATCGGTTAACAAAAGGTTGGTTTTTGATTTCGCATCGTTGTTATAGGATCGTTTCTAAGATATGCCGTTAACATATTAAGCTATTGGCAAACAATTGTATTGAATTTAGCTGAAATTTTATTTTGAGTGAGCACATTCTCGAGCCGAGTCACTCTTAGGTATCACAATGCAACCGAAGGTGAAAAAACCGGAGCCGAAGGTTGAAAATAGCTAATTTACCCGGAGCGAGAGGTAGATGGTTTGCCAAAGTCGCAGGCAGACCTGTGAGTGTATCCTGCTAGCTACTAAAGCGATCCGAATAAGAACAGTGGTGCAACAATAGGAAGTCCGCATTTTGTGGTCTAATCAATATGAGTCTATGGTGCTCATTATAGTCCTGTTGTGGAAAGAGTTCGTAAATCCTAATTAGAGTTCATAAAAGAGAGCAAAGGAGAAAAATGGCCTAGGCAGCTCAAATATGTAGCAGACGGTCATACAAACGGCATAAACTTTATTATATCGAGATTAATGGACATGACAATGAACAAAAACGCTTCGGATAACTTAGTTATGGTCAAAAGAAAGAATATTAAAAGATGATGGTGTCCTATCTGGTCTAACTACTATGGCATAAAAATAGGCTTGATCCCAGGTCAATTATTTTTAGCGCAAAATAGAACAACTGCGTTTCAGAAAACGTGAGAGTTGATATGAATATTCTTTGCGGAATTTCTAAAAAAACAATGTTTAGCGTAAGTGTGTGTTTTCAGCAGCAGAAATCAGTTTTGTAACTGATTTCCTTCGTTATGCTATGTACATATCCACCGCCAAACAAAAACAAAGTTTTTCGGCTTAATTTTAAGGAATAAAGCGTTCCGATGTTACGTTCCGTTCTGGACGAATCATTTGTCCACCGTTCGGCACCGACTATGCTATTGGCCAATTATATTCATTCGAAGACGGCGCCAGCAACTCCATTGGCCAGTTATCAAATTTAAAACAATTTAAAATCAAAAAGAAGCAATCAACACGCGGCAGCGAGCTTCAAAGCGAGATTTTGATTCGTTCGATTATTAATGGTTGTGATCGAGCGCGTGTTCTAGGACTAGACTCACAGCTTACTATGAAATGCTTGGCTGGAAAATTTTCACCACATTGTTATGCATTTTTAGTCGAAAGTGCAAATTGTAATCGTAACAGAACGTATTGTATATCACAGCGCGAAGTAAAATCAAGACATGTGCTGCAAGATGATGAAAATTTGTTAGAAACGGCAAAATCTAGTCGTAGTAGTCGTAGTAGTAGTAACGAAAGAAACTTGAATTCGACAATTTTAGTTACGGGCACCGAATACGGGCTATGGCATGTTTTTGAAATTGAATCAACTGAAGACTTCGGCAGTGGTCATGATCAGATGGAGCAACTTCTGGACAAGCTTGTTTCTGGCGAAATATCTGATAAACAACGAGAAGAGCTCAACAACATAGTAGCATCTTTTCATCTTTTTAATTTAGGGACTGGAGTCCGATTGACATCTAACAGTTCGTTTTGTGAATTTTATGATTACGTTCAGGAACAAAGTTCCTCGTCTGAAGAACTCATAACCGTAGAATTGCTATCAGTCAAAGGTAAGGAAAATACGGAAATCGACAAGCAATTGATCAACGAATATTTTGACGCGACACTGGCATTTAGGTCGGCAATCAAAGAACTAGAAGAGTTGAAATCTGACTATGTTGAAATATTGAAAATGGAAATGCTGAAGTCAACTGCAAACAATATCGATAACACTCTGAAATCATTGGAAACTTTTCAAACTGAATTCATCGAAGAAACTGGCGCAGCACTGGAGTCTTCGGATCCTAATCGTAGATTGGCGAAGCTGTTGAATTACATCAACCGCTCACCCTACAACCCGAGCGCAATTCAAAATTTGGTCGCTTCGTTCAAATCAGAATTGAAATCGATTTCAAAATTTAAATCTACGCTGTCGAGCATGGAGCACATCAAAAGCCTGGCAGAGTACAACAAAATTCGCCAGCAATCAACGAAGCATAACGCGTATATTTGTGTCGTAGCCGTGAACGAAAATGAAGACTATTCAAACGAACGTATGGTGCTAGATTTGAAATCGTATTTGCCACTAAAAGAGTGGACGAAGTCCTCTTCGCATCAGAGTCAAACTACAGTTGACTGGAGCAAAGCATCGCTTAACTATCATCGCAAACGACAAACAAAGCTGCTATCAGAAACCTTAGAACATCAAATCCGCAACGTCAAAACTCTAAAAAAATCCAGCACGTCCCAGCAGTCAAAATACTATCTGGTCACTTCTGGTCATTTGGCACAAAAAATTCGCCAGAAATCTCGCAAAAACAAGATCGGAGAACAGTCTACGGTCAATGGTGAAGCACTGTTTGCAGTCCGTAACGGCCGAACGGTTCGATTTTCACTTCCCAGTCTTCCACAATTCCTTCGGGTAACTGATGTCACCGATCGTACAGTTACCCTTCGGTGGGACTCATTTGAAATCGGGGACAGCGTGGACATAGAAAGTGAAGATAAGTCGAACCAAATTTCAGTTGCCGTTATGATACGCCGGCTAACGAAATCTCAACATAAAGCTGAATCTGGCTGGGCCCTCGTGCATAGAGTAGCCCCTGGCGAAACGAGCTGTCTTGTCGAAAAACTATCATCAAACGCAACTTATACGTTCAAAATAGCAACTCTCAATGCAGCAGGAGCTGAACTTGAATCAAGTGATGAAACGGACCAAATTAAAACTATAAAATCCCTTGAATTAATGTCAACTGATGAGGTAAAAGTTCGCCGCTCGCTCGCTTCAACTATAGAACGCCTTCAAGAAGATATCAATGCAAAATTGGACGAAATGTGTCGATTATTTCAATTTTTACTCGCTATGGCTCAATTTGAATCTGATTCTAATCCTGCAGACAGGCTTGTTTACGTCAATCATTATGAACGATTCGACAACGAACGTGGTGTCTATACAACTGTTTGTCTCAATTGTACTCATTTATGTCACGCTGAATGCAAAATTGGCAAAGATTCGAAAAAGTTCAATTGCATAGCTATGACGTCACATGAACTAAACGCAGTTTGCGGTCAGTGTGTGGGAAAATGCGCTTGGACAGTACATCGTAGTTTGGCGTTTACCATCCGTCATTATGATAATTTAATTGAAGAACGAGCTGATTTTGACACACTGCTCGAAGAATTTTATTCCGCTGACAGAGCTGTAGCGACAGATAGCGAACCGGAAAATGTTACCGTGGGAATTTGTGAAAGTTACGACACAACGGAAGCGGAACTAGCTGAACTAGTGGTGGAAATGGTTGCTAAACTGCAAGAGTATGGACGAATGACACTGAGACCAAATTCGATTACACCTGCTGATTACTTGACAATGTTGATGGAGACTAATTTGAAAATAAGTCAATCTGATCAAAGTGGAAGTAGCAAAGATTCAAACCATGATCAAGAAGATGCTAATTTGGAACAGCAACAACAATACGCGTGGGAAACTCGAAGAAAACAAATTCAAGTTGCTATGGAAAGGCTGGAAGGCCAAGCGGATAGCGATCGCGAGCAGTTTAGCGCAACTAAATGTGCATATGACGCTTATTTAGCCGAAGATGATAGCTTTGCTAAAAGTAGTGACGTTAACGAATGGGTACTTGGTTATTTGGATAGTTTGTCTTAGTTTAAATTTAAGAAAATTTAATTTATTAGATTTCGGCGAATTATTATACAAAATAGTTGCATTTGTGTTCGCTAATTTTTGACAAATTGCAATGTCAAGTTGTGTAAATTGTTGCAATGTACTAAACCATGTGTATGTATATCATATTTATCTTCACGCAGCAACTAATATACGGTACAAGGCTTTTTCTTAAATGTTGCATTATAAAGCGAGAACCACAAACTTTTTAGAATGTATGTATTTCGTAGCTCAAGGTGTAAATCAGGTCATTCCTACCTAGGCCGCATAGCAAGGGTGAAATGTAACAAGGCATCAGTGATGTAAAACCAACGCTGATTGCTTAACGGTATTGTGTCGGTCCAAATAACCACATTGATTGGTCAGCCCATGTATCGAAACGGGCCGGATAGAACAGGGCCGGATCGTTTTCCGGAGGGGCTATAATAGAGTCAGTTTAAGATTTAGACTAATTTTTTGCTTAGGCTTAGGCTTAGGCTTGGCTTAGGAATAAGATCATCCATACGCTTAGGCTTAGGCTTAGGCGTAGGCTTAGGTTTAGGCTTAGGCTTAGAAATATGCTCATACTACTGTTCCGGCCCTGTTCCATACATGGGCCGATTGGTCTATAAATGCAATAGCAGTTTAGCCTAGGACAAACCGCTGTTATAAATAACAGATTGGCATTGTCCTAGGCTAATTAGTAATTGGCATAAATAGCGGGTTTGCCTGCGACATATATATTTCTTACGCTAATTGGAATTCAAAAACCTAACTTGACTGTAAAGTACAGCATTCTGACCGTGGGAACTTTCGTAGTCATATAAAAACTACAATTGGTAGGCAAATGTACTCGCTTCATTTTTAAATTATTTGAAACCTGACCCATGTATAGAACAGGGCCAGATCGTTTTCCGAAGGCGCTGTCTTGAGTCAGTTTAAGCTTTAAACTAAATTTTTTTGCTTAATCTTAGGCTTCGGAATAGGCTCATCCTTACGCTTAGGCTTAGTAGGCTTACGCTTAGGCTTAGGCTTAGGAATATGCTTATACTACTGTTCCGGCCCTGTTCTATCCATGGGCCTGAAACCGGACAAAAAACTATAAAACTAAATAATCAACTAAAAGCGGCTATAAAAAGCACAATCTAAAAATGTTTGTTGTTAATTTTAAAAACGTTGCTTGCGCTTCAGCGTTTGTTAGCAATCATTTTTAATCAATTTCACAAGAGTAATTGAACGAAACCGAATAAAGATGCAACAAACTGCATTTTCAACGAGGTATTTGATTGCAGTTTGAACGGCAATTGAGTTAAAATTTTGTTTTGCCCAGTGAGTGATTTAAAAATCGTACAAGTGTTTAGAGAAGTGTAGCTGGAACTCGAGTTCGAGAGGGACTGACTTTATGTAAAAGAAAATTTGTTTGACATCAAAGTTCAAAAGTACACTGCACAAAAATGGTGAGTCAAATTGACGCTCTCCGAAATAGGTTTTTCCTGAGTACACAAACTGAGTCAAAATTCGACTCCGCCAGAGTCAAATTCGACTCACTGAGCGATTCATTTAGTCAAATTTGACTCTGGCGTAGCCGAATTTTGACTCAGTTTGTGTACTCAGAAAAAGCCGATTTCGGAGAGAGTCAATTTGTCTCACCAATTTTTGCAGTGTACAAGTGTTAAAGTCTGTTAAACGTGCTTTTTTGTCTCTGACGAAGTGTCACGAAGAATGTATCCCCTGTATTTCTTCGCTTGTATACGCTCTTGGTATTACATCTATAAACCAGTGGCGTAAAAAGGAATTTAGGTTATTGGAGGTCTGTAGCGAGAAACCGACCGAAACATTAGTTGTATGATAAAATAGGTTAATCGCTTTACGATGCCTAAATAAGGCACTGTTACCTGACAGAGTCAGTCCGAATAGGAAGAAGGACTGTTTGACTGCCTTTTAGTGCCTACTGTATTCCAGATATTGACTATAGACAAGAACAGAAGACGGTAAAAAGTGGCTGTGGTTCAGAGCTAAAAATAAAACTTGAAAAATGTTTTAATTACAATTATCGCGCACCATATGTGGTCGAAGTTAATTGTTGATTTTGGCTGGTTGCGTCAAATTTTAACAGAATTTATTTTAAAATTAAACCAAAAATTGGCCGGGGTATTTGTTTACCGACAGTTGGCGCTGAGCCCCCGAAGTCATTTAAATAAGCATCAGCGATTAAACAACGTTTTACACGGGTTAATTTGGTTTTACCAGTGTCTCGTTTAGTATTAAAATTTGGATCCAGACTGGTTTAATTTAAGCCTAAACTATTAACAGCTTTATACCTAGAATTTTCATGGTTTCCAAAGCTATAATTAAATTTTGCTTTAAGCTGGGCCGTTTAGTATTAAGTCAGTGGTGATAAAACTCTTTGTGAGTCCAAAAATTCATGTTTAAGGTTTCCAATTTTGTCTGAACTATCGCAATCTTTCAATATTCAAGGAATAATTCGTTTCAAAAGTTTATAAGCGAACTGGTCATATATAGGATACGGCAAAAAAATTTCTTAAATTACTATAAATTTCAATTTCGAAACCCAAAATCAATTACAAGTTTTCCACCTCATACACAGTAACTTTGGTATCTGGATAAAAATTTTCAACGGACCAAATGAGTGTTAAAGAGCAGTAACTGTAAATTTAAAGCATATATTCCTAGGTCTAAGCCTTAGTGTTGAAAAAGCGTAAACAGCCTAAGCAAAAAAATAGTCTAACATTAAACCCTACTTTTTGCTGTCCCACAAAAAACGGGGTGGTTCTAAATGTATGGCCTTTGAAAGGCATGATCCGCACGGATTCGTTAAACATATAGTGATTTGGTATAGCATAGCTTGTGGCCAGTCGTCTAAGAGTTGCGCTATACTCGCCGCACGCACCCGAACGTCGGCACGTGGCACAATATAATTCCTTTTTACTATTTGATGCACGCCGCCAAATAAATTTACCTATTTTTAGCGTATCCGGTGGCGCACAGCGGCGTCCGGCGCTGCACAGCGGCGTTCGGCACAGATAAGTATAGCGCAACCCAATTAAGTTGTCTTAATTTCAAGTGTACAAATTTAAATATTTTAAATTAATTTAAATTTGACCGGAATCGAGTTTTTAAAATTTTATCATAATTTTAATTTTTTTGTGCGCAGACTAAGCCATAAACAAGATAAAGCGAGATTATTTTCAGCTGTGTCTAATCCTAATATGCATTTCCCTAGATGTAGATATGATGAATTAATATTTTATTGATAAAAATGAATACAAAAAAAGATACGAGGCTGTATATTTCTTTTAGAATTTTCTGAAAACATAAGTATAAAGTTACCTTCACAGACTTTACAATAACGTTTTGAATACTTAAATTTTTTGTTGCTCGCTACGGTTGCGCTATACCCGTCCAAAATCAAACAACTTACCGCTGTCGTGCTACACCGTTTGAGTGGTATTTTCCAAAAAACCTGTATTCAACAACTCAAAACCACGTATTCCAAACAGGACGGTAACAAAATGTTTAAACAGTGCCACAATCCCAACCAAAACAACAATGACACCAAAATAATTAACTTGAATTGGTCCCTTATCTGTTTCTTGGAGTATTTCAAGACTCTACCAACGTACCAAATGACTATTTTCTATTACATATTCTAACCATGGTTGTGTAGAGTTATATGTACCTGGGCATTTTTCGTCTCGACAATTATGGTTTTTGACCGTAGTAAACTACGCGTGGCATTTTTGTGCCGAGTCGCAATGCTTTCTTATATAATTTGTCCAAATCTTCGATCCATGTTTTTTAAATTAATGTCCTAACAGGCTAACAGCAAGTTTCTGCTAATGTTCAATATAGAATATAATGTCATGTTTAACCCCTTCTCACATGAATATTTTCTATTTCCCCTGAGACCTACTTTTATGCTAGGATTCGAACTCCAGTGATTGGAGTGGGAGGCGTATACTATCACCACTCAGCTATAGGAGCTTGACGCTCGAGCCCGAGGGGGCTGTCACGTCTTGTGGTGATTTAGTACTATGTATACGTGTTGCAATTGTTAAACACGGTGCGATATTATACTATTTAACGTATATACACTGCGCTGAGTTGCCTACAGGCAACTCATTGTGAGAAGGGGTAAAAGCCGGATCAGACGTGCAAGTTTTTGCAGCAGCAACTCGTAGCGGTACTTTGTATGAGTGAATTTTTGACAGAGATCACTTGCAGCTGTAACTTATACATGGAAGTTTTTTATAGAATATAACTTGCAAGGTCGAATTGAAAACCCGTTAATAAAGCTTGCAGTTGCAAATTGCAGTTGCAAGTTCTCGCCGCAACTAATTCGACGTTTGAAAGTATCTTTAGTGAAATTTTGGCCCATGTTACTTTTAGGGGCGTCCAGGTTTCTGGTGGGTCTATAAAAGAGTAGGCTTAGATTCTAATTACATTTTTAGGCTTAGGCTTAGGCTTAGGAATACACTTAATGTATTGTTACGCCCCTTAAACTAACATTCGTCGAAATTTTGAACTGAATTCGAGTTGTGATCAAGCGTTTGTTGGATGGTTCGACAGTTTATGTAATTTAACCATCAAAATTACAAAACAGGAGCTGAACGAATTGTTTTCAATTTTTGTCAGCAAAAATGAGGAAATTTTTTCAATGTTTTTTGGACAATTCGCTCGCAATATCTACTTCAGTTTTAACCATAGCAGATATAATTTACGTTCATGACAGCAATGGCATGAAAAGACTCTTATTTCTGTCGCTTGAAATCGATAGAGTTGTTTTTCAAGAATTTCAAGTTTATATCTGGCAATCTGGTTAAAATATCATATTGCAAAATACCGCAATATTCACTCCATGAGCATTTGCAAAACTTATCTTTCATGAGCAAAACGACTGGCGAAATTTATTTCTTTCTGTTTCAAGCCAACGCGTTCATTCGGCTCTTTTGCATTTTCCCCTCACATTTATGGTTAAGGTTTATGTATATGCTTAGACTCAGGCTAAGGTTTAGCTAAACAGCTAAACAAACGCTTGGACTTAGTTTAGCGTTACATACGGCTGTATAAAACAAGCCTAAACTTGAGCCTAAGCCTAAACCTAAAATTAAATGCAAACCTGTGGGGAAAATTATACAACGGTCTTTGCGTTGTTATACATACCGGCTGTATAAAACAAGCCTAAACTTGAGCCTAAGCCTAAACCTAAGATTAAATTTAAACCGGCGGGCGAAAATTATACAACGGTCTTTGCGTTGTTATCGTTTGCCTAAGTTACATTATCAAAAACCATGCCAACACTATTGGGTATTGAAGGTTTTGTGTATTTAAAAATATTGTGAAAATTGCATACTAAACATGTACAATATGTCTAAATCGTCGCTCGTGCTGGTTCTGGTCTGCGTGTTGTGTGTAATTACGGCAGAAGTGAACGCTAGACGCTTACCGTTTCGTTACGGCAAACGCGACGAATACAACTTGGAAACTTCAGGTAATCTGGTTCATCTAACCGTCTATAGGTGTACTCTCAAGACCCGTTGCCAGCGTTAGTCGAGGGGGGGGTAGTTCAGGCCTTCCTGTAGCAATTTCACCTTGTTGGTGAGGCATCAGGAAACCATGGCGTGCCCCTTGAAAAACTTTTAGCCCATAAAGTAAAATGAGCTGGCTGCGGGCGGACGTGCCTGACACGCTGAGGGCTGCGCTTGATAGAAAACCATGCAAAGAACTGTAATAAACGGTACGATAAGCAAACAAACCGTTTTTAATAAAATTGTGGAAATCGACCTAATTGTGGGCTGCAAACCTGTGATTCTGGTTAAAATTTTTAAAGACCATCATTGCGTTGTTAAGTATGTGCAGCTAACAGCACAGAATAAAATTCTCTTATTACAGGTATAATTGGGCTAAATCATCGGTTGAGGATGCCAATAACAACCAACGACATGAAACAAATAATTGAATTTTCTGGCTTAAAGTCTCAAACAAGTGATTTCAGTTATCGAGTAAACCAGCCAATTTCCGGTTACCCCCAGCTAATAATTTTTCACTTTTAATATTTCAGAATACGATAAACGTGGACAAGGAAGAATGGCGTTTCGTTTTGGCAAAAGAGACGAAGTTGACGGTACACAGCGTATTTACTTTGCCAGTAAACATTCTCAAATGTGTTTTGCACCAGTTTTAGTATCATTCAATGACTGCCAAATTACAGAAGCTAATTTTGGATCTGGTATGAGTTTTTGAAACCTATTACCGCCTGCTCGGGTTATCTTTCAACTCAACTTGTTTCTTCCAAATCCGTTTACACTCACAAAAGATTAAGGTATGCAAATATGTACACTGCAAAAAATGGTGAGTCACATTGACTCTTTCCAAAATATGCTCTACCAGGCTACACAATCTTGGTCAAATTCAACTCCGTTACAGTCAAATTAGACTCACTGAGTCGCACGTTTGACTCTGGCGGAGTCAAATTTGACTCAGATCGTGTAGTCACGTTGAGCCTATTTCGTACAGAGTCAATTTGACTTACCATTTTTTGCAGTGTAACAAGGCCCCGATCATTTTTCGAATCAGTGTGGAATTACCTTGTGATCTGAAGACATTATACAGCTTTCGTAAAAGAAATAAAGTTTCAAGCTCTATTCCCATCACTTGTGTACATTCCTTGCTTTCAGTTTTACCAAGAGTGGATGATCACTCCAACAAGAGTGTGCAACTGGGTACATTCTGTGTATTAAAGAATGTACCGGCACGCGATGCGTTTTTGGCCTACCCCCCTCATTTTTGGGGGGTCAATTATACGGTCATTTTACACGTGTATCCGCCAGCCAACACCGAAAATATAATCGGACCACATTTTAGTATATACAATAGCACATGAATTTCACATCGAAGGAGATTTTGACCCCCCAAATACGGGGGTGGGTAAGCCAAAAATGCAACGCGCGCTGAATACATTTTTTCTACATAAAACGTACCCAGTTGCATACTCTTGTTAAAGGGTATCATGCACTCTTGGTTTTACCAAGAGTGCATGATATAAAAGTATGCAACTCTTGGGGTTCCGCATGGTACAAAATGTACCACCGAGCGAAGCGTTTTTGGCCGACCCTCGTTATTTAGAGATGGAGGTCGCTATTGCTAAATTAAACTATAAGCGTAGCAGTTTTTTTGATTCCGTCGTATACATACAGTGTCACGGTTCGCAATAGTTGTTACTCCCTATAAAAAGGGGGGTGCACGCCAAAAACGCAACTTGCGCTTGGTACTTTTTTCTACACAGAATGTATCCAGTTGCACACTCTTGTACAAAGCGACATTATCGACTTTTGGGTCTTACAATCTGTGCTCTCAGCTGGTGGATCAAAAAATACCGGCTTAGCGGATCTAGCACTTTCTAACGATGGGCGGTATATAAAAAGAGACATGCGAACAAAGCAAGCGAGGAGCTTGTGCAAAACACAGTTTCAGTACTGTATTGACCTGAATAATAGGTGGAGGAGGGGTAATAACAGGGGGTGAAGGCCTCCGTTTTGAGTCCAAATCAATTGGAGTCCGTATCCCTAATAAAAATCCGTAAGCGGATAGAGTCCCTAAAGCATAGTGAGAGTCCATAAATGTCAAATAACCCTAACTGTAGCGCATAAATGACTCCAGGACCAAATAACTTGAGTTCGAAACTTTAACGCGTACTTAAATTTTGAAAGTACATTCCTAAGTATAACCTAGTATTATCGCTCAAGCTATTGACACAAGACAAACGTTTAATTCTACGGAAAATTGCAGTACCGGATATATATCAGTAACGAAGGGCGGCGGAGCGTGGGTAAAAAATAAACAACAGTCTGTAACCGAATAACAAAGAGGGTTACCCTCTGGAGAAACTAAATAAATATCAGTCCCTCCTATTATCGGGTCACTACAGTACTAATTAATATAAAGTTTGATTTTAATACCTTTTGTGATAAAAGCGATGGCGTGTATGGCACCAATTTGCATCTGCCAGCGATCATCGGACCCACCCAACATCCTAATTCGGTCTGCAACGTTCATTTTATTGCTATTTTACGCAAGTCTTCACTTCATTAATTTGCAACACACGTTTATTGTTGTTGTTGTTGTTGCGTTTTTTTGCCTATTTTAGACGACTCTGAAAAACGTGCACGTGTGCCAGTGCGGTTTGGAAAACGAACTCCAAGCTAAATTATAAACGTGAATTTGTGATTTGAACGGCTTGGCAGTCGATGCCATTTTTCAATTATCTTTACTCAACGCTATAAAGTTGAAGTTGTTTTGATCGACCAGTTTTGTGATTTTATTAGTGATGATACGTGATTTTAATTTCTAATGAAGTTCAAGTGTTTTAAATTAAATTTAAAATTGCAACTTGATAATATTTGTCAGTTGAGTAGTTGAGTATTTTATATCGAAAGCTTTGTCATTAACTTGTGGTTCAGGAGCGAAAAAATGATTGCATTTAGCGCCGGCCTAAGCGCACTCAAAAATAAGAATTTAAGCTTTTAACCACAATCCTGGGTTTCACCATTGTTTAATAATTAATATATACATACTGTAGTGACCCGAATAAGAGGTTGGTTTGGGTAATAAGATGGGGGTTTCCATTTTGAGTCCCAATCAATAGGAGTCTGTATCGCTAATAAGAGTCCGTAAGCGGATAGAGTTCCTAAACCCTAATTAGAGTCCATAAATGTCAATTATCCGTAGTTGTAGCGCATAAATGACTGCAGCTCCAAATAAACTTGAGTTCGAAACTTTAAAGTGTACTTAACTTTTGAAAGTACCTTCCTAAGTATAAACCTTGCATTATCTCTCAAGCTATTGACACAAAAGAAAAAAACGTTTAATTCGACGGATAGTAGCAATACCTGATATATCAGTAACGAAGAGCGGCTGAAGGCGGTTAAAAATAAGTAACAGTCCGTAACCGAATAACAGAGGCGCACCCTCTTGAGAGGCCAAATAAATATCAGTCGTTCCTCTTAATCGGGTCACTACAGTATTAGGGGAATCAAAAGCTTGACATGCGATGTCAGGTGAAATAGAAAATATAAATGGCGAAAAAGTTTACCGAAAGAGTTCAGTTTACTGTCCAAATACGATGTTGTGCTTCTGCAACAATAGCATGCGTTCTAGACAACTTTTAGGCAGTGTGGGTATTGAACTTTGAATGATTACGTGTTATTGTGGAAGTTGCATCCATAGATAAATACATACATATATACAAAGTAGCTCGAAGACTCAAAATCAACTAAATGATGTTGGCTGAAATAAAATTTGCATAACAGTATATGTTAACGTTGTGAAAATCTTTGCAACAAACTTGACGAATAACAAGCAGCCTCTAAAAGCGGCAATGGAGACGGGGTAAGATCAACGTCCAGAAAATACTACATTCTTCTTTCCTTAATCTATTGAGTTTATAGCCACAATAGACAATTAATGTGGCCGGCCCATCGAGTCTCGCAATATACGTCAGAAATTTCCACGAAGTATATATATGTAAACAGAGTGTTATGAGTAGGTTGTCGTCAAATTATTTAAACATTTCTCGTTAGCCTGTCCGCTGCCAAAATGCAGCTTCGATAGCTAATCAGAAATCTGTTTATCGTGTTGTAGTAACGTTTAACTGCCCGCTTTTTCAAAAATTCTTACAGAACCTAAGTTGTTCCAAACCGCTTAAAATGTTAAATTTATCGCGTAACCCTTCCGCAACAATTCGCTAAAATTTATGGAGACAGTATAACCTGAAATTGTGCAACCTACAAATTTTAGTAACATGTGACTGCAAAAAGTTACCAGAGTAGAATTAGAATTAATTAATGTTTCCTACAGATATTATCACTAAAGTTCTGTAATTAGTTATTGGCTCAAACTTTGGGTGCTACACATTTTCTATTCAGAATTTGAATATAACCACATACTGGGGCTCCTGTTTATAATGCAAATCATTTTTCGTGCGTCCGATCTCTGTAAAAACATTTTACTTAAAACACTTTGTTTTATATTTTATTAACTTTTTTAAGTATAAGTGTACTAAATATTAAGGAAATCTTTGCTTAAATAATGTAAATAAGTAAAACTATTGATGTCATTTCCTAATTAATTAAGTAAATGTATATAAAGCTAACAATTTTGTATTTGCTTACAATTAAGTAAAACTTTGCCAAGCACCATAGTAAGTAAAACCGTCAGTTAAATGAGCAAGTTTTACTGAATTTTAAGTATATTTTTAGTGAGTACTTGTTACGTTTTTGCATATGGCTATAAATTTTTTAATTTAAAAATAAGATATGCAAAAATAATATACATCAAGAATAAGACATAAATTGTTGACAAATAGTCATTAAGTAAAGTACCGAAATGGATAGTGACAAAAAACGCCAAATGGCGAGAAATGACAGTTTTTGTAGTTCTTATAATTAGGAATCCATATAAGTTTCCCTCAATAATTAAGACGGTGAGACTTCACGGAAAATGCCTAACTAATAGCCTCTAGCACCTAAGTCAACTGTCTTGTCCATTCGGCTTCGGCCATCCGACCAGGACAAAATTTTGTGTACAATGTACTGTGGATTTGTGTTTTCCATATAAACAAAGTACAAACGTGCATTGTGCATATTTACTTCAAAATATGCAAATCACCTTGATGGTAAACACAGCAAGATCAAAAATAGGTTTTTCAAAATCAGGGGGGACAAATAGGGCTTATTTAACGGGGTCACTTATGAATGAACCCTCGAAAATTTTCAGTTGTTTTCCATGTTGTTGAAAGCAGAATTTTGGCAACTTTCATTTACCTTAGAAAACCAAAATTTCATTAAGTAAGCTGGAATTATTGTCTTTTCGTTTTGCAAATTTGGTAAAATTTACACCCCGAAACATCAACTGCTTTTAATAGAGACGGCCTCCAGGCCGTCTCAAACAGTGAGAAATATTAACAACCGAAGTATCGTTTGATCTCTGAAATCTGGAACGGTTTAAGTGTTAGCAAATTTGCCTAAAACGCTAGAGCAAGTTTTCACTTTCGTATTACCGTTCTTGAGTGCATTTTGGATGCAACTAATAATCGATATTTGTTGCGACCGGTAATTTTGAAGGCTTTTACTGCGAATATTGCCTGAACGTCGGAACGAGTGACAATTAAACTATTTTTAAATTCGGTTTAGTTAATCTGCGCTGTATCGATTGGTTAATCGCTCAAGGTAACGTTAAAGCGAACAGAGATTCTGCCAGTATTTAAAACTAACATTGGTTTAGAGTAGATGGCGTGCAATAGTCCACTTCTGTTATAGGTATCTGTTATATTCCGGCTGCGCTGAAACAAAAAACTTATCGCTCTACGGATCGGAGATCTAGGGTGTCACGAAAACGGAAACGGACACTAGGTTTTACCGGAAATGGAATCGGATATCCGGTAATACCCAGACTGAAACATTTTCCTTGACTACGTATCTAGTGTTGATCAGGCTTTGCGCAGTGATTTAGGCGTGGGATAAGGTTTAACAATATAAGCTAGATCATTAATACTTGTTATTTCCTGAAGTTTCATCATTTTCGTTCGCAGAAAAGTAATCCGAACCATGGACATAAGCAGAATTTTGGATCGGGTCACGTCCTATAAAAATTACAAAAGCCGGTTGCTTGTTTTATCAGCTGAAAAAACTCCTAACAACTCCAGGACTAAAGTCGCAAAGCGAATAGGTTTGATCTTCGACACCTCCTGGCTAAACCCCTGATCCGAACCATTAACCAACTGAATATTAAGCAAATCATCAGAGCTTTAGTCTTTGGAGCAAAAACTAAACGACACGGGACAAGCATTACCATGCTATAAATTTCAGTGATATTTTTTGCGATGATGACAGGAGTAAATTAAATGTTATTTGCTGCCAATTGGTGCTTATACTAAAAATTGCTGCAATTAATTAATGTTTTATTTGCCATCTTCGCTGTTGTTCAGCTATTTATCGTAGAAAAAATGGTTAATTATGCTGAGCTGATTTCTACCATTTCTGATGAAAGTTTTTGTCACCGCCGGCCCATTAAAAATCAAGGGCGGAACGTTTTTCTGTGGGACTAGAAAAGAGTAAGCTTAAGCTTTAGACTAATTTTTTGGCTTGGCTTAGGCTTAGGCTTAGGCTTAGGAATATGCTCATTCTTACGCTTAGGCTTAGGCTTAGGCTTAGGCTTAGGAATATGCTCATTCTTACGCTTAGGCTTAGGCTTAGGCTTAGGCTTAGGAATATGCTTATAATATTGTTTCGCTCCTGTTCTTTACATTGGCCTCACCGCCCTCGGGCGTTGGCTCCTGTTTTCGCTCGCGGTCCTTATCAAAGAAATATGTGTGTTGAATATGGAAAAATATTTTTCATTAAAGTTTTTGCATATTCTAGGTTAGAATTTTTAAACTATAGACTCAGATGCATATAAATACCGAAGATATACAATACGCGATACTCCACCTTTAGCGGCTAACTTGACGCAATTTGATGGCATATTTTTTGTTTGTAACCATTTTAACAATTTTACCATTCGAGCTTGTGTGCTAAGTCAAATAACGTCAAAATTAGCTCTGTGCTCTTATAGCACATTTGTGCAGCCAATTAGTAAGCTCCATTCCAGCAACTTTGGCCAACGGCACCTCGCTACCCTCTGCGCCTAGAGTACGACTGCAGTTTCGGCCGCCCGATGAAGCATTACTCGTAGTTTCGCTCACTAAAGGCCGTATCAATGGTCTGTTATCTGACCAGTAATGATAGAAGATTTATTGTTAACGTAGCACACAAGTTGGGCCGAAACGGCTGTTTTTGTAAGTAACAACACTGATTAAATGCTTTCTCAAAGTCGCAGTGATTCAAGCATTAATAGGCGACTATACGACCAGTACATTTGCTGTGAACAATGTACTAACAATATAACAAGCAAAACCATAGGTATTTTGGAAAAAGGAGAAGACACAGTCCAAAGCTATTTAAATTAAAATTCGTAAATTCTTGTGATAGAACGCACAACGCCAGCTAAACTCAGCGTTTTATTGCACAAAGATTAGCCCTTGAAATACATACAGCTGTACAAAGAGTAGTCATGGCGGCATCGTAGTGGCACTTTTAATAATCAATATTTTAGAATAGCTCTTGGTGGTGGTGGTATGGATTGCTAAATTTTAACCCGGAGGTAAAAAGAGTTCGAATGAAAATTCGGTTTAACAGTTTCACTCATAGAGTATACTATGAGCAACTAAATACAATAAAGTACGAGCAATACACACTGTGAGCAGTGTTTCAGTTATAACCTATATGTGCAGTGTAAAATCTCCACAAGACGTGAGAGCCCCCTCGGGCTCGAGTGTCAAGCTCCTATAGCTCAGTTGGCATCGTAAACGCCTCTCACTCGTGAGACTGGGGTTCGAATCTCCCTTGAAATTGCATTTCATGTGAAATTGCAAATATTCATGTGAGAAAGTGTTAAAATTTGAATTTCAAAATTGTACAGATGAAAAGTCATTAATTGCATAGCTAGCGGTGGCTATATTATGATTTTCAGGCAAAATATAGTTTGTTCATGTCTAAGTTTATTACCCAGTTCGTGCGCATGAAGGTGTGTCCCACCCACTAAAGTGTCGTTAAATAATTTTTTATATCATTTACTATTAAAGTGATTAATACTATTTCAGCGTCTTCAACAGTTATCTTGCACTCTTCGGCCCATATAAAGAACAGGGCCGGAACGTTTCTCTGCCGGGCTGTAATAATCAGCTAAGCTTACGCTAACGTTTTTGCTTATGCTTATGCTTAGGCGTAGGCTTAAGCTGAGGCTTAGCAATAGGCTCATCCTTACGCTTTTAGGCTTAGGAATAGGCTCATCCTTACGCTTAGGGTGAGGCTTGTGTTTAGGCTTATTTTTTGAAATTTACCAAAAGAACATCTGATTTCAATTTAAAGCTTTCCAGGTTCCAAAATATAATTTTCACTAATTTGTAAAATTTAACATTCCATGCGAAATAAATGCAGTTATAGAATTGCGCTCATTAGCATAGCGCGCAACAGATTTTCCTTCGTTTTGAGACCCAGCTGCACATATCATTACGTTTGTTCGGGGCTCTTTTTTTAAATCCCTAAACCATTTACAGGCCAGGATACACTGTATATAATTTAATTTTGCCCGTGCAACCGGTTGATTTTGCGATCTACTGAAAGAATCACTTGTATTAAAAATATTTCGTGGTGTAAAATGATATACACAGCGCGAGTTATATTTTTTAACGGATTTAGTTATTTTAGACAGCAGGAAAAAGGCTTGTTTTATAT
This sequence comes from Enoplolaimus lenunculus, assembly GCA_030248215.1. Lineage (NCBI taxonomy): Eukaryota > Metazoa > Nematoda > Enoplea > Enoplida > Thoracostomopsidae > Enoplolaimus > Enoplolaimus lenunculus. Next base: position 17,430 of record JASANG010001414.1, on the reverse strand, counting down.
AAAAGTTTGATAATTAGTTTAATATCGTATTTGCAATATCATTAAACTGTAGACTTGCTCTTGGAGTCACTTTACGAGACTTTAGAAACAAACGTTTCAGACAAATCCGGAAACCCTAAATTTATTGCTAGGCAGCATACACTCAATGTCTACGTCACAAGGGTGTCCATCCGAAAGGGGTTTGAGTCCTAGATTCAAATGGCTTACAATTGAAATGAAAAATATTTGTTCGGGAAAACGATTAACTTTAACCAAGACCCGTATTCTCAAATGTGTGTAGTACCTATCGCCAGTTGGTTATCGGCCTTATAACCACTGAATTCTGAAGTTCAAAAATCAGCACATTTTTCGCACATATTTTGCTCGACTCCTGTAGTAAATTTAAACTTCAACAACGTGCAATAGTTATTGAATTTGAAACCCTATTATTAACTGATGATAGTTGCAATATACCTACATTTGTGAATACGGGCACATAGCTAAAACGAAATCTGTGTCAAATCTATTTATACGAAATGACTACCTAATCATTTCAAACAATTTTAAAATCCGATTACTTTTAGTAGTAAATTGCAAACAATTTTTCGGTTAACAAACGGTGACCTACGCACATTTTGTTGATTTCAGCTCTTACTTCGTTTTGGTTTTAATTTTTTCAATTGTCACGAGATTTACGTTGATTGATGATAGTACAGCATATATTACACGGGATAAACGCACCCCGTTGGGCTCTACACAAAAGCATTTCATTAATAGACTAAAATGGAAATGGCTCCACGTTTATGTACGGCTATTAGGACTGGCATTTCTAGGAGCTTAAATCGCAAGGCTAAAATCTTCTATGCATTACAGCGAGCAAAATATATAATTGTTGTTCCCTAGAATCTAGCAGGTTATTAATATAAGTCCTAAAAATGAACATTTTTCATCACGTCTGCAGAAGTTTCGGGAGGTAACATGTGATCTCATGCCCCGTTATATGCAACCTTGACTACTATAACATTTGATATTTATTGCTCTAGATTTATCTGAAGTTTAAGCAAATTAACATAAATTTAAATTTAAAAATTACCCGCATTAAAATATGCGGATATACCAACATTTTTGCTTCTCTAGCAATTACTGTAATCTAAAATTAATACAATTTCTTATGCCAAATCGTTAACAAACACCTACGTCTAAGATCCAAACTTCATCCCTAACCAACATATTATGTAACCAAATACCATGATGTTTTAGCACTTTCATTCTTAAATTAGCAATAAATTCAAAATTTTCTGAATTAGTAATGTTAACCGATCAGCTGGGTTGAGAAAGTAATCTAATTTCATATAATTAATTGCTCTAAAATCCAAACTAAAACGTCTGCAGTTTGAAAGCTTTTTTCCACATGTGGACTCTCAAGGTAGATTTGAATATATGACAGTGACAAGTGGTAACTATAACATGATATTGCGACATCTTCTGTTTAATAATTCCAATACCTAATTTTGGCCCATGTACAGATCAGCGGCGGAACGTTTTTTTGTGGGACTAGAAAAGTGTAAGCTTAAGCTTTAGACTGAATTTTTTTACTTGGCTTAGGCTTAGGCTTATGCTTAGGAATATGCTCATCCTTACGCTTAGGTTTAGGCTTACGCTTAGGCTTAGGCCTAGGAATATGCGTATACAGTTTCGCCCCTGTTCTTTACATTGGCCCTACTTTTTAACAAAGACAGAACAGTTCGTTCACGATTTTACTCTTAAAATATCGTATTTCGAGCCTTTGACAGCTTTCGACGGGTTTAATCAGTTATATTTCTGTCAAATTGAGTCCAATAAAATGTCTAAAATGCGTATATTTAGCGGTATTAAGTGCGTGCATGGACGCTTAGTTGGATTTTTGCACTGTATCAAAGGTATTTAACCCTGGAATTGCTTAGAGGGGATCTAAAAACAGATAATTTTATTGTTCCTTTTAATTAAAACCAGGGTAAGCTCGATATATGAATAATCGTATATATAGATCCAAAATGAAGCTTTGGTTTACTTGGCCAATGTAAAGAACAGGGCGGAACAGTATTATAAACATATTCCTAAGCCTAAGCCATAGCCTAAACGTAAGCGTACGAATGAGCAGATTCCTAAGCCTAAGCCTAAGTCTAAGCATAAGCCAGACAAAATAATTAGTTTGAACCTTAAGCATACTCTATTCTAGTCCCACAGAAAAACATTCCGCCCCTGATCTTTACATGGGCCGTTTACTTCAATGTGTTACTGGTCAGACTAAAGTCTCATAATAAATAAAGTACTGCATAAACGATTTTATTCTAACAGACGGAGCAAGAACATTTCCAGATGACCATGGAAATTATTTTAACACAAAATTCTTTTATTACTATCGAGAAAACATTCAGCCAGGGAGGGTAGAGATGTACGCAGGGGCGCCCCGGTCAGCCACCCCCAGTTGCGTTCCTGTGTCTCTTAGTAGCGTCGTTAGCGTTGTTAGTTGTTCCATCTTGCTAGTTCGCGCACATGTTTACAAAATGTGTCTGTCAATAAACGGTATGTGGAATACATATGCAGCTGGCTCCAGTTATGATTGTTGCGGGTTGGGTTTTTAATAAACATAACTTTTTAAGTTGGTTTCAGGCGACAAAATATCTTGGCATCCCTTAGAAAAATGTTACTTGTGAGCGGACCCGTAGCCAGAGGGGTGGGAGCCAGGGGGCGGAGTCCCCTGCAAAATTTTGCCCCCCCCCTAGAGAATTTTTAACCTTGCTTGTAACTCTTGTAACTCATTGAACAAATCTTGAATGTCCCTTCTGAAAATTTTTTAACGCCCCTAGCAAGGTGAGCTGGCTACGGGCATACTATTAAGTCTTGTGAAGTTAAAACCGCTTAACCACATGCTCATGCTAAAATGGCATTAGGCCCTAATGATCTGAGATAGCTGCTGGTTCGGATTTGCGCGGTAATTGTATTTTATTACGTTCGGTATTACAATCATTTTTTATATCATGGATATCAACAGCAGCTAGGTCCGTAGCCAGTTAACCTTGCTGGGAGGGGGCTAAAAACGGTTCAGGATGGGCATACAAGGTATTTCGACGACTTACAAGCAAGGTTGACAATTTTCTAGGCAGACCAACAAATCGTCGAGAGAGGCTTACTTCTCAACCCCCTGCACCAATCTGGCTACGTGCGCGACAGAAGCACAAAACGCATATGAGTTGCAACAAATGATGAAAGTTTGTTAGCCAGTATTCAAACAACTGTTTGCTTTGTTCCTATTTTCCCAAGCGATAATAATATAAAAGACACGCCATTTGAAAAAAACGGCAACAGTCGAAATACCTTACCTAAATTATTACCTCATGTAAAGATCAGGAGCGGAACGTTTTTCGGTGCGACAGCAATAGAGTAAGCTTAAGCTTTAGACTAATTTTTTTTGCTTGGCTTAAACTTAGGCCTAGGCTTGGGCTTAGGAATTGTGCTCATTCTTACGATTAGGCTTAGGCTTAGGAATATGCTTATAATACGGTTCCGCCCCTGTCCTTTACATTGGCCAAATTAATATTTTACGAACCAGGACAGTTGGGTGTTTATAAAACCAAAGAAAAACAAATTAGCATACTAAATTTTGGTGTTAATATTTGAAAGCAAAATTTGTTACCATGTAAAAACACTCTACTTAAAATACTTTAGTTATATTTCACTTTTTTAAGTAAAAGTGTGCTAAATATATATTGAGTAAATCTTTCCAGAAATAATGTAAATAAGTAAAACTACTGCTGTCATATTTGCTGATTAATTAAGTAAATGTAAAACTAAGAATTTTGTATTTGCTTAAAATTAAGTAAAACTTTGCCAAGCACCATAATAAGTAAAACCGGCGCTTAATTCGGCAACAGTTTTACTTAATTTTAAGCATATTTTTAGTGAGTAAACCAATGCACAAATATTTTAGCAGTGTGTAACAGTACGAGAGTAAGCGACTGTCATAGTAAAAATGAAAATTAAAACGTTAAATTTGTTAACAATTGTCGCTATTTTACTAATAAGTTTAAACATAATGGTTTTGGCGTTTGATGCGAATTGGTTTCTCAATCGAAACGGAAAACGAAGATTTCGCAACGACATGGATATTGACTCTTTCCGTAAGTTTAGCTAAGTAATTTCTTGGCTATTTTATATATCGTAGGCCAATGTGCTATTCAGGCCAATTACTAATTGGCCTTGGCCATTCTGCTATTTTGAGTAATAGCAGTTTCGCCTAGGCTAAACTGCTATTAATATAATAGGCCAATCAAATTTGATTATTTAAGCAGACGCAATCCCTTAAACAAATCAGCGCTTGTTTTACATCACTGTTGTTTTGCTACATTTTACAATCGCTATTTGGCCTAGACCAATGTACTATTTGCTCAGAATAGCAGATTGGCCTAGGCCAATTGGTAATTGGCATGAATAGCAGATTGACCTACGACATATACATGTTCTTCGCCATAGTTTTGAAGATTTTTATACTTTGTCATATGTCAATCTTAGAATTATACATTTAGTCGTTTTGACAAACGCACGTTTCCACTGATTGTTATTTAGCAATAAGTTTTTCACTCACACCTTTTGAATGTTTGTTTCAAAACTTTAACACTCAGATCAATTGTAAAATTTAAACTTTAACTGATGAATTGAAATTTTGTGGTTGGAAAATTTCAGATAATTTTTTTGCGGCACGCGGAACATTAAAGCATAGCACAATCCGTCCCATGTATAGAACAGGGCCGCAACAGTAGTATAAGCATATTCCTAAGCCTAAGCCTAAGCCTAAGCCTAAGCAAAAAAATAGTCTAAAGCTTAAACTGACTTTATTATAGCCCCTCCGTAAAACGATCCGGCACTGTTCTATACATGGGCCCCCAATCCTATCGAAATGATAGAAATGGTTTAGGCATCTGCTAAAAAATTCGAGTTAATAATAAAATCAGGTTAAACTTTAAGTTTATGTAACTTTAACATGATCCCCTGCCCACATTCTTTTTTATGTTATGTTTTATTTCAGATGTTCCTGTTGCAGCGTCGCGTACAACACAATTTCATTTTATACCGTATAGTCCTGGCGAGTACGGTAAGTTTTGTTTTATCGTAACCCGGCACTACCATATGTTTCACTAGTTATTTCGTTTACTCAGCCAGCCAGCGTTTAATTTCAGTTGAAAATTAATTTTGGAAACTTGTACCTAAGCTTTCAATGAGTTGTGATCATTTCATACTCAAATTTAAAACGGTTTTGGACGTCCAAGTTTTTGTGGCGGTAAAACTCGAGGAGCAAACAAAAAATTTGTTTACCAATTTGTACAGGTATGTGGCGCTGAATCAACCATTTAAATGCGTCAATTCTTAATGTCCGCTACAGTAGAATATAAAATATAATTTTCACTTTAAAATTTCAAAGCCCAAATATGCACAAATTCACAAAATCGAACCACATTTTTGACATAGTTCTCTCCAATGCTGATCATTCCACAACGATTTTCGGCATGGTGACTTGTTTGTATATAAGTGCTCTACTTAAAATTGACAAAATACATACATATGCATAACTTTTGACCCCAGCTATAGAAGTTTTCCACAATACAGTATTCATTCATAAATGGTGAACCGAAACGTACGATCGTATACCAGTAGAGTTCCTTGTTTACCAACATTTATCAATGTATTTGTAAAACTTTTGCAGACAATGTGCTGAAACGAAGTTGAAAGTTAACGCGACGCTGAGGAAAAGACTATTAATTTGAATTATTATGATTACTTGTTTATTTAAATTGGGGCGTAGCCACAATTTGATATTGTTATAAAGTTATAAAGGCATGTTTCGTGCTTTTTAATGTCTCGTCAGAAATTTCGCGGTGGGGGGAGGATTTACTTCACTGTGTTTCGTGCTTTTTAATGTCTCGTCAGAAATTTCGCGGTGGGGGGAGGATTTACTTCACTGTAAAAAATGGTTAGTCAAATTGACTCTCTGCGAAATAGGCTCTACGGGACTACACAAAATGAGTCAAATCCGACTCTGCCAGAGTCAAATTCGTCTCAGTAACTCGCATGTTTTGTGTGGTCCCGTAGAGTCTATTTTGGAGTGAGTCAATCTGACTCATTATTTTTTGCTGTGTATGCCTCAATCTCATTTGTGTATGCTCCTATTTAATTAATTGCCGTAAGCAATAATATATAATAAAGGTGAAACTGTATTTCTCTGCTTATCATTTTAAAACCTGGGTGCTTATTCTCAAATGCATATAGCACCTATCACCGGTTAGTAATAGGTTTTTAAACAAACGTTACTGCTACAATTGCAGATTTCTAAATTTGCCCAAAAGTAGAGTAAATCGAACGCAATAAATGTGCTGAATTTCAAACGTTATGATTCCCTGGTTCTAAAGTTATAAGACCACGGAACCTTTTCCTGCGGGACTGTAATCGAATCAGCTTAAGCTTTAGACTAACTTTTTTGCGTAGACTTAAGTATAGGTTCATTGTTACGCTTAGGTTTAGGCTTAGGCTTAAGAACATGCTCGATCTTACGCTTAGGCTAAGCTTAGGTTTAAGCTTAGGAATATGCTTATACGACAGTTCCGGCCCAGTTCTATACATGGGCCACCTCTAAGTGTCTCGTCAATATATATGTTCTAGTGCAGCTATGAATTTAGTACAGAATTTGCCTAGTTCGTTACAACTGTGACAACATAACGTTGTTTTCAACGCTTAGACCAGAACAAATATTAGAAACTCTGCATTAAAAGATCCGAAATATAGAAAATTTTGAGTTTTTTTATTTCGCACCACGTTTAGTACCTATTTAAAACTGCTGTGTGCTACTTCTAGATTGCCCCTTTAGTAGCATTTGTAGACTTGCTGTTTACCAGCGATAAATCCTAAAGCCATTACGGAAGAAATTTGCAAGCCAGTCCGGTTTGAAAACTTAATTAAAACAAGTAAAACAACGTCGTTTTTTGGAGTCAAACCGATGAGATGGTTGGTTTTACCAAGAGCGGATATTAAAGCTCATTAAACAAGAGTATGCAACTGCGTACATTTTGTGTTCAAAAGAATGTGCCCAACGCACGTTGCGTCATTTGGCCTACCCACCTTTATTTAGATGGGGTACAACCGGTGCGAACTGTGACACTTTTATGTATCCGGCATCACAAATTGCACCGCTTATAGTTTTAGGGATACGGCATGTGGAAGCGACCCCCCGTAATACCTTTTTTGACCCCTACTGGGTTCAATAAAAATTAACAAGCGAAATGAGACTAGGATACTTAAAATAGATCAGGTTAAGCACATGTCTTAAGGTGCCCAAAAATTGCGTAACAACTCTTACATACATAAAAATATAGTATTCGCCAGCTTTGTTGCTAGAAATTGTGTCAAATACAAATCACTTTTCGCGTTTTCAAAGCGTTTCGATGCTAAGATAGTGTTCACCCTGAACGACTGCGTTTGTTTCATATTGTGTTCCAATGCCACTCATTCATTTTAGAGTGTCTCCTCTTACAGCAACCGGTTTGAAGATACAGTTTGAAACCCACAAAGTGTTTAAGATAGCGTTATATATTGAACGCGGCACCTTAGTCGTAAAGAACCTTAATTTGTGCGCATAAGGATAATTCATTTGTGAAAATCTTACGTTTCTGCAGTAATAAGCTAGACTTACAAAGCTCTGAAGTAGGAAGATTTAGATTAAAGTTGTTATTTTATTAATCGCATAGGTAAGTACATTTGCAATTTCACAAATGTTATTCTCAAAATGTTAAAAAAATAAGTTTATGATTCGAAGCTGAAATATTTCACAAATTGCAACTGTTTCGAAGAGAGTCTATTTTACTCACCATTTTTTGCAACGTATTTATTATAGATTGTCTGAAACCACACTGTAGTTTGTCGGCATCTTTTTATTCGTTGTAATCCTACATACTCAGGATCGGCGTTAACATAGTCGACCCCCCCCAAACGGGTCCGAGGGTGCCCCAATAAAATGTTTTACAACTCGATAACTTTGCGGTCATCGAAAATATTTTTAGCTTGCCAAAGTGGAGGCTCCACAAGGGTCGCCCCTACTAATTAGGGGGTTAAGTGGCACTTCCGCCGGCACTGTACATACTGTACATTCTGTCTGTATAAAGTTTGTTTAGTGCTTTTTATATTTAAATATTGAAACTGGTATTTTACGAATGACACGGATTATAATGATTGCAAAGTAAGCTACACTGAGCGTTTTGTTCTAAACTAACATTCTGCTTTAATCCTTTTTTAATGACGCGTGCCTAGACAGCCAGCCCTTACCCAGGAATTGTTAGGGGGCAAGAAGATTTCATGGATGGGGCAGCAAAACATAGATTTATAACGACGCAATGAGAAAATTTTTGGGCCTCTGGGCTGGGTGAGACCTGCGTACAAGAAACGATGCTTTATCTCATGGTACGTTGATGCTTTATGTGAATAACTTCGTAAAATTTTCATTATGCCTTATTTACCAATGAAGCTTAACGATCGCAAAAAATTGCTATATAAAATCTACGTAGGTTAAGAACCAAAAGTAAATGATTGATTTTTTTGCAAAATTTTTCACAATCCGGCAGTAACCAAATTATTAAATTTAACGCATTTATTTTGAAGTCATACTTTTAAGGTCGTAATTGTAGATTAAGCATATTCCTAAGCCTAAGCCTACGGCCTAAGCGCTGAACAAAGTGTGTATTCCTAAGCCTGAGCAGAAAATGAAGTATAGAATCTAAGCATACTCTTTTACAGACCCACCAGAAATCGGAACGAACCTAAAAGTAAGCCTGGGTCCAACTCTTAAATATCTTGTTAATTTTTATTCGCTGGTTTTGTAATCTTTCTACAAACGCTTTTATTAATTCTTAAGGCTTTGTTTTCACGATTCAATAATTTTCAATTCCCATTCAACTTATAAGTATTTGCAGTAACGTTACACAGCAAAAAATGGTGAGTCAAAGTGACTCTCTCCGAAATAGGCTCTACGGGACTGCACAAATTGAGTCAAAATTCGACTCCAAATTCGATTCACTGGGTCGCTGTTTGATCCTGGCGGAGTCGAATTTGACTCAGTTTGTGTAGTCTCGTAGAGCCTATTTCGGAGAGAGTCAATTTGACTCACCATTTTTTTGCAGTGTAGAGGAACACCCAATGTTATTTTTAGGGCCGTAACTGTGGATTAAACATATTGGTAATCATAACAAGCATATTCCTATGCCTAAGCATAAGCGTTGAAAAAATGAAACATCAAAGCAGACAAATAAGCGTTATAACGATCTTGACGTGAGTAAGTGAGCACATGCCCCATGATATGTTGTGTAGATTCTTCACTGAACACCTTCGCCCCCTCTTTTCAGAGTGAAGTGCTATTTCGAAGATATACGAGCTTGCAACATTGAATTTCAACGAGCTGGTTTGGAAAATGTTAAAATTACCTTTAAAATCTATTAAACAATACGGCGCATGAAAAGATCAGTGGCGGAACACTTTTCTGTGGGACTACAAATGAGTAAGCTTAAGTTTTAGATCAATTTTTTGATTGGCTTAGGCTTAGGTTTAGGCTTAGGAATATGCTCATTCTTACGCTTAAGTTTAGGCTTAGGCTTAGGAATATGCTTACAATACTGTTACGCCCCCGTTCTTTACATTGGCCAAATATACCAGGAAATGATTTCAATCGCTTCGACTCTACTGAAGATATTTTGCTCATCCTTTGGGAGTTTGTTGACATTTTACAATTTCTCAACGCTATCTATAATATATCTGTGAAATTATATTCAACAACATCAACAACAACAACAACAACAACAACAACAACAACAACAACAACAACAACAACAACAACAACAACAACAACAACAACAACAACAACAGCAGCAGCAGCAACACACTGTGAGAAGATTAACGACGACAATTTGTTTTTGAGAAATTTTGTTACGATTTTTATACAGAAGAATCAAAATTTACCGAAAGCAAAAACTATTATTTTCTTGAAATATCGAAAAAAAACCCCAAAGTAATTTGTGGAAATGTAAATTTTTATAAATCAGCTTACATGTTTTATAATTGTGGTTTCTGAACAAATCTAAATTTTTTGGTCGTTTTAGAACCTGCATATCGAAAACCATTAATAAAACGTGTCTTTTCGGTAATACCCATAAACGATATTTGCCCAGAAAGTGTTGGATTTTGAAAATTTTAGCATATTTCAACTTCTAAATGCCGTCCCCTGATTATTCCACGCAAAAATTTGACTTTTTGAAAAATTCGATTTTTAAGGTCTTAGGTACCACCCACGCGAGTGCCAAATCAGCTATATTCAACTCAGCTCCGCAAGCTGCGTTGAACGGTACATTATTTGTGAAATACTTTGACAACAATTTTTTGGGTCCCAATGGACCTTGGACTAATTTTTTAAAACTTCACACTTAAGCATGGAATGTTTTGGGGAGGTAATGAGAAGCTCAAATATGCAAAAAATTTTCAAAAACAACCATTTTTGGGCAGACGCCGGCTGGGGGATAACCGAAAACTGTCAATAAAACATGCGACCCTAACAGTCGCGTATTCACCACTATCAAACACCTCGTTTACCTGGTAACCGCTACTCCCTCCGGCTGTGGTCATTTATTTCGTCACAAGTCGATAAAGAAAACGCAGTCCACTGTGAGTAAGTGCTATGCTGCGTAGGTGCAGCACAAAATATGCGCAAATGATGATATTATACCCGAGCGATGACGATAAACTATAGTTAATAGTGCTGGATTCGTTTTTCAACTTGAAAATATGTTTCAGAATGAAATTGTGTATAATATAGATTTGTTCATGTAAAGATTCAGGGCGGAACGTTTTTCTGTGGAACTGCAATAAAGTAAATTTAAGCTTTAAACTAACTTTTTTGCTTCGGGTTAGGCTTAGGCTTTAGGAATATGCTTATACTACTGTTACGGCCCTGTTGTTTACATCGGACACATAGCTTATGCTTCATAACCAATTTTTCCTCTGTGTTTAGAAGTTATAACCAAAATGCAATTCTATTCAGCCATTAAAAAATGATGTGTCTTTTTTGAAACTGTTCGACTATTTAATCTGTTCGAATTTTGGAATTACGCTTAAATATCGGAACGGAAATAAGATAATTTCCTTGTCTTTGCAAACAAAAATTTGGTTAATATAGTATTTAAAACGAGCAGTTTTATATATTTTCGAGCAATGACAGAGTTTGTAAGGTCATTAAAATTTATAGGTACATTTGAAGGCTGCGGTCTCGGTTTATTATACTCGCAGATAGGTTGAACCAGCGGTAAATTCAATATTTTAAGACCTGCGCGATAAAAAATAGTGAAAAAAGCTATCGAGCGAAATGAGCAAGAAGCCAAACGCGATTTGTTGGATAGACAGGCTCCGGGCGGATTCCATGAATCATCCAGTGCGCTCAATTACAACACGTTTGAGAATTTATCTGTTTAATGATTGAGTACTCTTATCAGCTATGTCCAAAGCGGCCAATGCTACTTTGAGGGGCGTAACAGTAGATTAAGTGTAAGCCTAAGCCTAAGCCTAAGCGTTGCAAGAATGTGTTTCTAAGCCTTAGCCTAAGCCTAAGCCTAAGCAAAAAATGTAATCTAGAATCTATACCCACTCTTTTATAGACCCACCAGAAACCTTGACGCCCCTTAAAGTAACATGGGCCCCCAAAGCAATAAAACAAAGCGTTTGTTGATTAAAGTTTTTGTTTTGCCAAATTTTAATATTAATAACCGTTTCGTAAAATTAACCTGGTTCATTCACATTTGTTACTAAAATTTAGTTATCAATTTAAAAAACCCACACGGTGACCTGAACTGATTCAAACAAGAATTCGTCGTTGAGTAATTCAGGTGTTTTTGAAATTCAGTCAAAAACAATGTTTCAAACCAGGACCATATCCTCAAATGCATACTGCACTGGCACTTGTATCACAAATTACAGATAGACTTTGAAACTAACGAACGCATTTCAATTGCGAAACTAAAAAATTGACACAGAAATACGACAAATGAAATACTAAAAAATGTGCCGAATTTCGAACTTTATACTCTTGACGGATTCGGAAGCTACCATTAAATCATCTACTGGTAAATAGGTGCTATACATATTTGAGAACAACGCCGGCCAATGTAAAGAACGGGGATGGAACAGTATTATAAGCATATTCATAAGCCTAAAAGCCTAAACATAGCCTAAGCCTAAGCCTAAGCCTAAGCATAGCCTAAGCCTAACCCTAAGCCTAAGCCTATGCCAAGCAAAAAATAAGTCTAAAACTGAAGTTACTTTTCTCTAGTCCCACACAAAAACGTTCCGCCCCTGATCTTAACTTTTGCCACAACACCTATAGTTCCAGTTTCCAACTGCGATTTTATATGCCATATTTTAGGAGTTTTCAAATTTAGAAATAGTTAACAAAGAATATTCGTTGAATGCATTTTGAAGCTAGAATTATAAGACTGCCATATCGGTGTTTAACCGAGCTAATATTGACTTTAACCATAATTGTATCCGTGTCCACGTCCGAAAAAGAACAGGTAAGCAGGTTAAAGCGAACATGAGCCGTGTCAATTGAAGCTATCCACTGGGAGCAAGGGACTTGCAGGCTTGGACTTAGCCTTTGACTGAGGCTCATTTTTTGACCAATGCTGATATGGGCCGCACAGTTGAAGTAAAGGCTGTTGTATAGAACGGTGGGATCTGTATTCCGCGGCCGCTCATTGGACTTAGCCACCTTAGAAAAACTTTTTGGCGCTGTACGAAAAAATTAGCACCGCTTGCCACAAGTGTCAGATTCAGGAATTTCTGACGAGAGAGCATGCATGCACAAAGGAACCGCTAAGCGTTTGAAATATAAACAGAAAAAATTTGATAGAAACAGTGGAAATCGCATTATAACATGATATAATTTAACTTGTGTGTAGGACCTTATGAATTGCGTATGAGCCAAAAAACCTCTTCTCACATAGAGTTGACTATGAGTACAAAACTTAGCGTACCAATTCTTCACTAAAAATTTTGTGATGCGGCGACTCACTCCTGTATGACAATGCTATTTTAGGAATGCTCATTGGCGAAAAAATGTATAATTGGAGCTTCAAAAATGCGTTTCAATGCATGTGATCGCAAACCAAGAAGTTTGTTCATCAACGCAATTGGTAAACATATGTTGGCGTGTGCCGAGAAACGAGAGATTGACTTAAGGTACCTACACTGCAGAAAATGGTGAGTCAAATTGACTTTCTCCAAAATAGGCTTTTGCGGACAACACAAACTGAGTCAAATTCGACTCCGCAAGAGTCAAATTCGATTCACCCCAGGCGCTCAGTGAGTCGAATTTGACACTGGTGGAGTCGAATTGGACTGGATTGACATAAGATACATTGCGAAAAATGGTGAGTCAAATTGACTTTCTCCAAAATAGGCTTTTCAGTACTACAGAAACTGAGTCAAATTCGACTCCGCCAGAGTCAAATTCGACTCACCGCAGTAGCTCAGTGAGTGGAATTTGACTCTGGCGGAGTCGAATTTGACTTAGTTTATGTACTCGCGAAAAACCTATTTCGCAGAGAGTCAATTTGACTAACCATTTTCCAGTGTAAATATATTATAAACCGTCTGCAACATTTTCTTATTGTTATTATTTTAACAGTTTTTGTAATTCATGGACTTCAATATATAAACATCTTTTGCAAACGTGTAGTGCCCTGAAACGAAACTATTATGGCTTTACAACAGTAAAAATGGTACAGTATTTACGATCGGCTCTCCAAGGAACGTCTTCCAATACTGCCGGTTACCTAAGCCATCAAATTTTAACTAATTTTTTATCAAAATCACATTTTGCTTTGACACGCTTATCTCAAAAATTGTCAAATTCTCACATTTTCACATAGATTACAACCAATCCTAAAAGGCAAAGCTTTGCAAATCTGTAAATTTTTTTAACTGCAGTTGACCAGCCCTTAAAAGGCTTGTGCAAAACTAAGACTCTGATAAACTTTAGACTAAACAATACATAGGGGCATGAAGCAAAATGATTGCTTTTTATCGGCTATTTCTATTGATAAGATTGACATTTTAGATGTCAAGACTGCGCTACGTTGTTGGCGACTGAATTTCCAGAATATTCCACTTGCGTTAAAGCGACAAAATTGTGCAAGGAAAGGTACAACTGTTTTAAGAAAGAAAATCGAACCTGAAAATTGTGTTGTTACCGCATTTACACTAATTCCACGTATCGGGTCACAGTTATCTGCAGAATGGCTGCGAAACCATTCTGGATCCAATACTGGACCACAGAGGCAGATTCAGGAATTTCTGACGGAGGGATGGGCTGGCAAAAGGTATAAAACACAATTTTTAGTGTATGCAATGTGCCAATTTTTGGACGGGGTTAAATTGTAAGGTAGGAGACCTTGCTATTATAATACAAAAATTTTGTGACGAGAGTGTACGCCGCCCCCACACCTCACTGGATCCGCTGGTGCTGGCTCATTTTAATGAAAAGGTTTGCCCACTAAAGCCGAAACCCAAACCGAGCTATAAACCTAAGCCTACGTTTAAATATAAGCCTAATCATAATCTTAAACTTAATCCTAACCCTAAGCTTAAGCCTCACAGTATTTATGTCCGCCGATCTTTCTCAAGCTATTATAATCAAGTGATGATGGTAAACGCCTATTATTCATAAGAGCTCCGGGATTCTAATATTGGCTAAATTTCGGATCAGTGAATAGTGAGTTTCAAGATTCAGCACATTTTTTACATTTGATTTGTAATACTTGTGGTTGTAGACAAATTTTGAGATCCGCAATTAAAGGAATTCGTCAGTTTAAACACTTATCGCTAACTGCTGATAAGTACAATACGTATATGTGAACATGGATCTTAATCTCAGAAAAAAATTCTGACAAAATGTTAATGGAAAAAATTGTCAGTCAATACAGTGTTTTTAATTTCAAATTCAAGTTTCGACTACAATGCCAACTATGCCACAATTCACAGTTGTTTCTTGTATTCATACCGTTCAAGTCTCGCCGAATCGATTCGTGCTAATCATGCAATCAGACACTGCAGACGAATGCGTAAACAACGGCATTCACACCGGAATCTTCTTAACCGGCATTACGGAACGCATACATGGGAGCGAAACGAAAGGGTTTTCAAAGGATAGAATTTTTTATTTGCTTACGTTTTATGTTTTTATTGTGTCTTATAATGTAGTTGGCCAATGTAAAGAACAGGGGCGGAACGGTATTATAACCATATTCCAAAGCCTAAGCCTAAACCTAAGCGTAAAAATGAGCATATTCCTAAGTTTGAGCCTAAACCAAGCAGAAAAGTAGTCTAAAGCTTAAGCTTAATTTATTGTAGTCTCACCGAAAAACGTTCCGCCCCTGATCTTTACACGGGCTGAAAATTTTTACCGCAAAAGTAATGTGAAAATTTTTTTGGCATCTTTACTATCAAAAATTTTTTATCGTTCATCAAATTTTTCTAAACCGTCGCTAGCTAATCCAGCTTAAAACTGCACTTAATAAGTAAAAATTGAGAGAAAATGAAATAATTGCATATTATATATAAAAATCAACATTAAAAACGTTGAAATATATTTCTAATCACTTTAAATTTTGTAAATTTCAGCTTAATATATCTTCGAACAGTTTCTAAATTGTTACTACTTTATATGGAAATTTTTAATTCACAGATTATGGATAAAATTCCCAATTTTAGCATTTGAATTATTTTATTTTGCTTCAACCCCGGGTTCGGATCCTGTAGGTTTGATGCCATGGCGCATAATGATAAAGGCGTTTATATACATTTAACAAAGTACATCAAAATGTGTTGGTTTGTTTGTTTGTTTCTTTGTTTGTTTGTTTGTTCGTTTGTTTTGAATGAGGTCGTTAACAAGTAACAAGCGCTATTTAAAGGTAGAGTCCAGGCATTCAGGGAAGCTTAATGCTTTTCTGTTATCATACACACTTTAAACCTCGGACGTTTGCAACATAGAATTTTAAAAAGAAATTTGATAATTTTGCATAGATTCGCAAGATCTACGACCGTACTTAGAACACTTTTGACTGCCATTTTACGGATGACGGGGCTTAAAAACGCAAGGCATTTAAAGACAACAACAAACTTTTGCAACGAATTGAAATACAAAAACATGTGTCTAGTTTCACGCTCACTCGCTTGCCAAATTACTTTCAATTGATGTTTAAATGGCTGATACTTATAACCGGTAGAAATCACTGTATATGATGTAAAAGTAACCTGTTTTCATTAACAGGTTCCAGAGTGTGTAGGAGGTTGGGGTAACCAGTTGCATTACCGTGAAAGCATAAAGATGGGTTGCTTATAAGACTCATGCAAAGTTATATCCGACCCCCGAATTGTTCTTGGCTGCATTGTCTCGAAATCCGCTGAGACGGCACGTTCTCACTCGGCCAACTATTTCCAACGGTAGCATAACTGGCAATTTGACTACTATTGTTGTTGCTGCTGTTGATTTGTGCAGCGTTCATAATTTGTGCTATGAGCACTTCAATCGAATTCAACCGAAATGAAGTTTCGCGACTTTCGCACAAAATTTGATTTTGTGCTTCTTGAAGATCGAACATTTTTTGACGCAAATCATTGTTCACCTGAAAATAATTTGATTAAAGTCAAAAAAACTAAAATAAACTTGAAGATGGCCCAAAACTAGGCAGATTAGACCCGGATCTGGATATGAAAAAATTACCCGTATTCGAAACGATATATCCAAAGCGGATAAATGTTCGCCAAGAATTACCAGATATCCGGATATGAATGGGATTCAATGCTCATTATACAACTTTTACAATAACATAATTACAGGAATTTTTTAAGGTGATGCTTGAGTAGCTAACTCAACGAAGCCTTATAGCTTCAGCTACCTGCATGTATTCACTATATTGTGGAAGTTGTATTAGTAATCAACACTCAAAAACAGCAAAATTATCACTTAAATGCAATATAAGTAATTGCGAAAACGTATAAATGGCCTACAAAGTCTTAAACGCAGCGTCAGTTTTTGTAAAAATCAACACGTCTCTACTGAGAAATTTTGTGACATTTCGTTGTTCTATTTGAGTGATTTGTGTTTTACTTTTAATTGGAATGTTGGCCGAGTCTTCAAACACTTAAAATGGACGAAAACCAATTAAAAGCTTAAATAAACGGGCCCAGTTGTTGTTTGTTTACTTTATTTGCATCAACCAAACGATTGCTTTGTTCAAGTAATTTCAACTGTTCCCATTTGACACTTCGAAAGCTGCAAAAAATGCAACTCGTTTATAAAAATCTTGCAGATCATTAATAAAATTATGCCAT